>QNUK01000142.1:366080-683580 GCA_013621035.1 Clarias magur | reverse complement strand
TTCGTATGTTGGGGATTTGGTGTGTATTGTTCATATGCAGGGTTCACACAGCTGCCATGTGCACAACACAGCAATCAAACCTCCCACAATACATCATGATATCAATACAACTTCTCCACATATGATTTTTCTTCCTCTGAGATACGTTATGCCGCCAAACTGCTGCTCAAACATCAGAGATGGCGAGATCATGTGTTTCACCCATGGACCAAAGCCCAAATCTTCTATTTCTGACTCCCAACTTGAGCATTGCTCTGACATCGTCAGGACTCGATCTCGTGTTCTTTTAAAGACAAGAACGAGTCTTTTAGAAGGTAGCAAAACCATAGTGGATGGGTTCCTGTTCTGCTGCTGCATCTAGAAGCCAGTTTTACATGGATACTGATACTAGAAGTATATGAGAACTAGATGTATATCTGAGGGAAATGGCAGGTAGGACGATTTGGGGACAAAGGTACAGTAGGGAGGGCAGATTAAAAAGGTTTGGACATGTGCATTGGAGGAATGAGGGGTATATCGGGAGGAGAATGTTGGAGTTGGAGTTGCCGGACAGGAGGAGAAGAGGAAGGCCCAAGAGGAGCTTCATGGATGTGGTGAAGAAGAGGACATGCAGGAGTTTGGAGTGATGAAGGAAGATGCGGAAGACAGATGGAGACAAATGGTCCACTGTGGCGACTTCTATCAGGGAGCAGCTGAAAGAAGAAGGTCCAAAGTCCCAGGAATTGCCATAAACAGACCACAAACGCATATCTCTCTGCTAAGACCTTCCCATGAGACCTTTCTGAAGCCATCTGTTGTTTATTACTTTTTCATCTTTGCTAGGTGACATCGTTGTTGGTTATTGTTCATTTGGAATCGCTTGATATGGAGCGCTACAACCGCGGTGAGGGGAAACAAAGTAGCCATGAGTTTCAGGATCACTTTTCTCCCAGGTCACATTAAAGTTTAACCTCTGGGATATAAATGATTTCCTGTCTGCCGCTGTTAGAAACAGCCAGAGACGGCTGTCGAGTTTCTTGGCCAATCAATAGCGTGCGTTGTTTGTACATGCAAAACTGGTATCTCCGTCCTTTTTACGAGTATCTATCTAGATTAGATTCTAATGCTAAATCCTGGAAGGAGTAATGTTTTGCGGCTGATGCGGTGCATTTCTATTTTCACCACGTACTGTTGGTTAGTTCTGTGTTTCTCGTCTGCAAACTCAGCCGACTCAGCTGATGAAGACCGATTCGAGTCAGAAGCTGTAGATCAGAGAAACAAACTGCATTGCAGGGAAGTGGACGTGATGGATGTGGTGGAACACTGAGCGAGCCGAACGCTGAACTCGACCAGGGTGAATTAAGGAGCCCAGATGAATAAGACGGCGATACCGATGACTCGACAGCGTGCCAGTTTTAAAACCTATAGACCGGTCGGTGTCTCGCTCTCTCTCTCTCTCTGTCTGCGGGTTTGTTCTTAAGAATAGATCTCCCATCTTCTAGTCGTTTTGTTTGAAACAAACCCAGCAGTAATGTTGCATTTTGACTGTATTTACAAAGATGTCTATACAATTACAGCTGAGAGTTGAAATTCTCTGGCAGCTCCGATAAGCTGTGAGGTTTCAGTTGATGCAATTATGGAAAAAAAAAAAAAAAGATATTCTTTATCCTTTTTTTTTCCACAGTCCACATAAAAGATTAATGGCGACTTGCTCGATTGTTAGCCACATCCACTAGCTATCTTACCCCGTACGTCTATATTTCCCAGTTGCCTAGCAACAGTATTTTTTTTTTCTCCCACTGAGGGTATTGTATGTTTGTCTTTACATGTCAAAATCACACCAATTCTCCAAGTGTGAGCGGGAAGTGACTGCTCAATCTGTCTTTTGTTCATGCCTGCATTGCAATCACAAATACAACCACGCACATTCAGCACATTACACACACACACACACACACACACACACACACACACTCCTTTTCCTGAAGTCAGTGTGAAAAGCAGGACTTAAAAATAAAAAAGTATATACAGAAAGACGAAAATGTATTACGCCATTTATATTTAAATCCATAATGCTAATCAATATACGATAAAAACCTGCGCGTTCCATGTCCAGTGAGCGAGAGAGAGAGAGAGAGAGCTAATAAGTGAACGATTTATCCTTTCCTGGAGTGAAGAGTAATACAAAGGAACAAAGTAAAAAAAAAAGATTTTAAAATTCTACATGAATGAACCATTTAAAAGAAGTCATTATTACACAGCGACGGACCGGGTCTGTGGTTTTATTCATCGGCCGCACGTACTTACCGAAACATTTCTCAGAATAGAAAGTGATTTATGATGTTGTTCTTTCGCGTGAGAAAAATGTAATCATGGGTAAACTGATTATGAAGTGCCCCCAGCCCACTTATTGCCAATCATATTAGCAATGATAATGACGGTAATCGCCGTCTCTGACGCTCGAAACAAAGGTACAGACAAGACGCAGAGATGAACCGCAAAGTAAAACCGTATTAAAAGATCGGGTGGGCCGGGTGGATGCCTTGCTTCTGCGCTCGAATTGTTTTTTGTTTTTTTTTCTTTTCAAGGAGCACAGGATTCTCTTCGCTCATCTGTCCATTTTGTCTGTCCAGGATGATTTTTTACATGAGCTCTGCCACAACACACTCCTGGTTTGGAGGAAATAAAGGTGTGGGAGGGAAAAAAAAAAAACACAATAGCACCGTCATGCACACTCGAATCCTTTTTACTCCAGGGTTTTTAGCCACAGGCGCATTTCAGCAAGAAACTGGAGTCAATATGACACTTGTGACACGTGTCTTTCATGCGTTCGTATTGCTTATTCTACAAAAAAAAAAAAATACATTACATTTCCAAATACCGCAGGCTTTCAAAGTGTACGCAGAGCAATGGATTTGCACCTAGTAGAATAAATTTGTTTTGTAAAAAGAGCAGAGCAGTTTAAGATGTGTAGGACAGTGTCCAGTCTCGTGGGAAACGAGACCCTGAGACCTACGTGCATCACTGCTTACTATTTATGAGGCTGAATTCCCTCCCCGAGCTCCTCGGTGAAACCGAGCTCATAAACCCTCGACCTGCACACGGAGCTAATCATGACTCCTAGCACATAAACTCCGCGTTAGTGGTCAGCCCATTAACATGCGCGGATGGAGACGCCCTTTTGATTTTAACGTGCCACAAGCCCTCGTTACCGGCCCATAATCACCGTCTCGTTCACGCCCTGTGCTAACTCAAACTGGCGGTTCAATTAGGGCAGCTAATAAAGAGCAGATCGATCGAGGAGCAAGAGGGAGTCAGGAAACGAGAAGCGCTCGGTTAAAGAACTCGCTGCTACACATGCGGCAGATGACATTTAAAACAGGATGAGTGAATGGGTTTAGTAAATAACCGTACAACCCGATATCACACTCTTTAGTGGAATAAAAGGACTGGTGGAATATTGAACTTCTAAGGGATTTACTTTCACACTTTCACAAAGAAGTGGAAACCTCATCGTCTTTAATTTACTCTTTGAAAAGGTCAAACTCGGGCATAACAAATTTTAAAATTTTAAGAAAAAAAAATAGCTGTTGAATCAGTGAACCAAAATCTTAAACAGGTTTCATCACTAATGTTGATAGAGGATTAGCACAATAAAATTATTTTTAAAAAGATCTATTTGAGACCTCATGGGGACCGTAAATGAAAGTGAGAATGAGTTCTGGAACATTTATGCTGTTTTAGTCCATAGAAATGCTTGCACTTTGATAATACAGTGCTAGGACACACTGCCAAACGTCCTGGAATATGTCCGTCTCATATATATCTCATTAAGAAGTTCAATTTACTTTCAATTCAATTTATTTGTCTTGCGCTTTTAATGATCGTCATTGTCGCAAAGCAGCTTTACACATTCAAAATAATTAAGTTTGTATGAAATGTGAATGTGTATGAATCAAAATGATAAGATAAGATGAGCAAGTGGTCGTCTTATGGACACACAGCTGTTCCAATCCGGTGAGTTCTCTTCACAGTGTGTGTGTGCGTGCGTGCGTGCGTGCGTACCAAGAGTTGAAGTGATCACCAGTCACACTGATTCTGGATGGTCTTCTGACCAGATTTCTCAGCACTGTCCTTACAGGTTTTAATAATGTGTTGGACAGTTCTTAATCTAATTCCAGTCATTGTAATGTTTTCGCTGCTTGCTGAAGGCCCAAAATATGACTCTTCTGAAACAGCTGAATTTTTTTTATTGTAGTTAGTTGTTGTTTTTTCGACAGACTGTGACAATATCACAAGAATTTACAGATATTGCTTTTATTACAAAGTTTTATTACATTGTTTGTTTTCTTTATTTTTTTTATTTTTTTAATGTTTATTCATATGGTACTTCCAGTGCCTCCTAGCTTATAGCATATTTCAAGTAGTATGTGTGTGTGTGTATATATATATATATATATATATATATATACACTTTTTTTTCTTCTTGTAGTATAACATTTGTGGTCAATCTATTTTATATTTCCTTTCGGTGGTTTAACACTGTAGACGTTTTAGTGTGTGTGTGTGAGTGAGTATGTCTGTGTGTGTTTTGCGCGAACCTGTAGGCAGAAGAGTGTGGGGTAAACAAGCTGAGAGTGTCTCTGGCTGTGTATTTATGCAGATGTAGTGCTGCAAGGAACATCTGCTCACGGAGTTGCGGCTCAGTTTCACTGGAATTTTTATTTTAAGAAAGCTTCAACACATAACATGATAGAAATTAGCCTTTGACGTGGCTTTGAGAAACGCTTTCAGAGGACAAACAGATGTGGGAAATCAACAGACGAACACGAGAACTGAGAACGTGGGATGCACTAAATTTATATTTTACTACAATTCAGATGAAAATAAACAGTCAACCGATTCGGGGTTTTGATGAACAGATGAGCCACAGTTTATTAGCAGACCAGCACTGGATGTCCGTGTCGTGAATGTTTGTGGGAATAATAATCTAGGACTTGTTCTTCTACAATCAACAAGCATGTCTTTAGGTTTGACTGCAGTGATGATGCTCATCACACTGTGACATGAAGTCATCTACCTCGGGCCCATGTTCAGACTCATTATCTTATTGCAGCCTCACAATAACAGAATCACCAGTGAATTTCAAAACATGACCGTTATCAGACCGTTACCACGTCATTTACTGTAGGAAAAACAGGACAGGAGACAAAATACACCCCTGTGGAGAACCTGTAGAGGGAGTATAGTTTGGAGGACATCACACCACTGACTCTGGTGTAAAAAGAATTGGACAATCCCTTAGCGACATCACCCAGAGGTTTTCTGAAGAGTGGTTTTGAAGCTCAATCCTGGGAGTTGTGGGTGTCGCCAACTTAGTAGGAGCTGACTCCATCTAAACACAAATGGGTGGAACAACCACAAATGGGTGGAACAAACAGAGGCCAGCTGTCGTTTGGAACACGCCTACTGAACTCAGTTGCCACCCACAAGCTGAGCGTTCCACTCCACTAAAATGCTATTGTGGTTAATGGCACATGAATCATGCTTAATGTATTTATTCTAGAGAATCCTAGCGTAACGTTTCTGCAGGGTAATGCTTGCAATGTGGGGTCAGGGGTAGCTGTCTGGACGGTCCAAGGTTCAAACTGCACCACCACCAAGTTACTACTGATGGGCCCTTGAGCAAGGCACTTAACCTTCAACTGTTCGATAACATGTATGTCGCTCTAAGTGAGGGCGTCTGCCAAATCCTGTAAATGTTAATATTACGCAGGCAGCTAGCGGTTTGACAACGGCAATGCAACGTCACTCAAATTTTATGGGGCAGAGGGGGCACAGAGAGTTTAGGGCACTGAGTTACTGATGGGAAGTTCAGCGGTTCGAGCCCCAGCTCTACCAGGTTGCCGCTGTTGGGACCTTGAGCATTGTTGGGACCGTTAAAATAAAGGCTTAACTTAAATTGGCCACACCCCTAATTATGCATACGATTATGTCTTAATATAATTTTACCTGACAAGTTAAATAATAACTCACCCCCTGTACGGGAAATCTAGCTATAGACACCAAAACTTGTTTATTTCTGTTGGAAAGTTGGGCGTTTTATTATGGGCCCTACGGGGATTGACTCTCTCTTTTTTTTCTTTTCTTTTTTTTTGTGGTCCTAGTGGTCATTCAAGGAACTGCACCTTCTGATACTTATGCATTGGGCTTCTTTTTTTTTTTTTTTTTTTCCAGAACAGGAGGTACCATTTCACTCAAACACAGTGTAACCTATCCTATCAATCAAAACATTTAATATCCAGCTAATATTTCTGTTTATATTAAAATATAAGAAGAAATATTAAGCAGGTAAATACTGCATGTCAACGTGATGTAGCAGCAGGTATACAGTAGGAGTGACAGTGCGGCCTCCTCGACACGTCTACCTACCCAATACACAAACTTGATTGGATCCATCTGGCATTCCACTTGTCTTAAAACCGTCCATAAACAAAGAGGTACGAGCACCTGGCCTAATTCATGATTTTCATGGATTTGTTTTTTGCTACACGCAATTACAGTAAAGTAAGTTTACCAAACTTCACAGCTCTATGTAGCTAATGAGAGACTAAAGTTTCTATTAAAAACATTAATTAGTTAAATGTGGAAATGCTGCCACACAGATACAAAATATAAAATAAATAATCCATTCTTTCCTGTTCATTCTTGGCTTGGTGTTATGATCGAGTGTACGCTACTGTACGTAATCTGATGTTGCATTTGTATTCAGGGTAGAACATTAGACATGAGTGCTCTGCTACACACTCTGGTACACAGTGTATAGTGTAGTGTAACCTTTTTACAAACCTGACATGGAAAAAAAAAATAACATGCTGCTTCTCAAACGTTCTTTCTGCGTTTCAAGTCATTGCTCATAATCAATACGTGTTCCGCAGATTCGCGTAGTTCTCACACACATTCCACTATTTTTTTTTTGCGCACCTACTTGACATTTAATACAGCTGCATTGGAGATTAAGCAGCAATAAGAACACTGTGTCTAGTGCGTGATTTTTTTTATTATTCTTTTTTTTTTTGTGAGTGTGTATTTTTCACACTACCAATATTTCTTATCGTAATACAGATAAATTTTCCAAGCAAGGCATTTTAAGATGACCTTACTTCTTATACAGTAGAATGTGAAGGGTTTATTGAGCCCCAGCAGAACATAAGCAGTCTGAAAGTCTCCTCCATACGGCAGGTATATTAAAGAGATCTCGCAGATATTGATTGAGACTCGAGAGATGAGAAGGAAAACAAACATATGATTTATGTATGTACTTTATAGTTAACCATTCACATTCTAATCCTCTTCGTTTCATTCACATTCAGTTCAAATCGCAGATGCGACTGAGAGGTCTTTACTCTGCTGCTCTGTTGTGTGATTACGATATTAATATTAATGTCTCTTTAAAAAAAAATTTTAACAAGTGGCACAGCCTGGCTTAGATCTTGCCTCGAGACCGAGATTGCTACAAGCAACATGGCCTGAAAACATTTCTTATATATTCCTGTACAGACTCTACAGCATATCTAGAGGGTGGCCATGGGCAAGCAAGCTAATGCTTTAAACTTCCTCTGAAACTTCTATGTCTAAAGAATCCTGTCTTCTGTTGTTAGTTTTGGCACCTACATTTAGTTTTATATAAGAAAGAGTAGTTCCATATTGGGGAATTAACTAGTAACGTCCATTTTCTGAAGAACTCGGCCTGAAAGTCTGGGCCTCTTATAATGACGGTCTACGGGATCAGTTGCTATGCTGCCCTAAAGTGGTTGCTAGGGCGTGGCTTGACCGCTTCACAATGATCCTGGGTGACTGATGGGTTGCCTGAGTAAAATGAGTCCGCCCACCCATGTCCCTCTGACAATGGGATCCACAGTTAAGTTCAGTTTCAACGTTCCTATGGAAGTTACAGTAGCAGGGAACGCAACTGTGAGCACTTCCTGTTCCAAAAGGGGAGTACCGTCACCATTATATGGCAATGGGGTACATTTGGGCACCTCTTGTGCCCCAGAGGTTCATCTTATTCCCTCTTGCGGGGTATGTTTCAAGCCTCTTCAAATGTGGTCAATTTTATCTTTCTACCAAATTCTTGCCATCCGTTATCTATACCACTTTGTCCGATTCAGGGTCGTGATGGTAGCAGGAGGAGCAGAGATCCACCGGCTTCACTGTCTCCAACAACTCGAGGGCCATCATCATTTGCTCAGAAATTATTTAAGTCAGTCCGTTATATACCGAGCACCCAGAAAGTCTTTCCACAGTTCCCCATGTAGAGTAGTACTAGTAGTACTAGTGCTTTGACATGCTCTGGTTTTGGCGTGTTCTGGTTCTGTCGTACGTATCCGAGGAGTTCTCCGCTTAACGTCGGCCGTGTATTTTTGTGTGAAAATGTTAACCATCGAACAACGTGTTTTTCTAGTGCAGCACGTTTTTAAAGCTGAAATAATTTTTTTTTTAAATACACTGATTTAGTGCGTGGAAAATTTAAAACACAAGAATAGGACATCGCGATACTGTGTGAGATATAAACAATAAATATACATGAGTGAGAATAAAAATGAGTTTCATTAAATATTGAATATTTTCACATAACCTGCTCTACACGGGCGCTGCGTAAGGACTTTTTGTACTCGTGTCATGTCGCTCGCGCTGCTTGCTGAACATATAAATTGAATGTTGCCTGCTGTTAGCATGAACTCTGGGAATCGTGCTGAGCCACTAGTTTTGACCCGCCACCACTACTGACTACAGCGAGCTCTGCTCCAAAACCTCCCGTTTCTCTTCCAGTGCAGTAGAGTGAAGGTGCGATAAAGCTCGGTTCATCACTCTGTTTTAAAACTGCTGCTTGTTGTATTTGGTCCCCTTCACAAATAGTGCAAGGCACATAAAATCCCTCAATACACAAACACACTTCTGTGTTCACAAATCAGTCTTAGCGAAGGAGTAGATGTCTCAGTGTACACACAACCAGCTGATCTCAGCTCAGACTTCACCCATCAGATCAGCAATGAAAGGCTTTTTTCCTAGCACGGAGTGTGTGTGTGCGCGCGCGCGTGTGTGTCGTGACTGATTTGACACACCGTCTCTGACCGTTTGCTTCAGTGATGTGGAACAGAACAGCTCGATGTGAAATCTCCAATTTCACAGTCTTCACTCTCAGGCCTCTCCAGATCCTCTGAAGTGTCGATTGTACGCTTTCATCCACATATTTATGTGAAATTTTCAGAAATGTTTTGATGCTCGACTGAAGTCTAAAAGTCGCTATCTGGATGAAGCACTGATGTGATTAAGGATGATGAAGCTGGCGTCTCTTTAGTTTGGTTTGTAAAGAGTTTAGGACACTGTTGCCATGGTTTGCAGTATCGGTGAAAAGTGACTACAATGAACCTGGGGTGCCAATACTTAAAACCTGAATATGTCAAACTTGACTCGGGAATTAACGGAAATGGAATAAGTTGCGTAGCATCATTAAGTTATTCTCTATGTAGTGATGGACCACGTGTGTGAGCGTTTGCATCATTACAGTCTGTAATGACCTCACGTGTTCTTGTCCATGTTCTGTCCTAAATGTTGTCTTACAGATGATCAGCTCTGTGTTCACGAGTATAAGTGCATAAATATGTTCCATACATCCAAAAACCGCAGTTCGAGTGTGAACAAGCCCGGAATCACTAAGGGAATGTGAAAACTCCGTTAGTTTGCAGTCTGGTGATGTACTGTACAGTATATTTTGACAAAATGTAGCGTGTTTGTCGTGTCGCGTACAAAACCACAAATCCACCCCGCTGTGACATCACTATGGACACTATAGGACGATAAAGAACATCATACAGGGGAAAAAAATAAAAAAGAGATAGAGGACCGTTCATCAGACCACATCCGCGTCCACTCGGGCGTGAAGGACGACTATTCATCTCACACACACACACGCGCGCACACACACACGCGCACACACACACACGCACGCACGCACGCACGCACGCACCCTCCGCCGTGTCCGACTCAGGTGATGAGATCTTATGGACATGCTTGGTTTCCTCGCGCGTCTTCTTTTCATCAGTTCGTTCTGAACGACAAGGTTGATTTAATTGTGCGAGTGAAAAGGTGTTTGATGAACGTTCTCCAGGAAATCAAACACGACCGACTTCAGAGAGTCAGAGAACCAGACTTTCATCTGTTTTTTTTTTTCCTTTTTCCCAGCTATAAATTTCTGAACGTTTTTGTGCGCTTTGATTTCAGCCGTATTCTGGAATAACGCCTTCATCTAGTTTACACTATTTTCTGTAATTCCTGCTTTAGTTCTTGTCCAATTTTGTTGCGATATATCAAGACATCTGGACAATATCACTTCAATCTGATTTAAAATGATTCAGATGTTTCCGAAGTTTCCGAACTGTTTTGGACGTTAATCATTTAATCAGAGTAGCTTTTTTTGTGTTTTCACCCTTTGTGAAAATCCTCATGAAATCGTCCAGAAATTTAGCAGAAATAGAAGAAGAATTTTTATTATAATATCTATATATAATTTTTTTATTTTTTTATTTTAGGGTTAAGCTTTATATAACGTAATAAAGTGATCATCTCATTGTGTAATCCAAACACAGAGGCCAAAGCAGCTGGAAACTTAATGCCTTTCTGAAGTAATGTCACGTAAACAATCCTAACATTTTTGCGCCAATTTATATTTAATTACGTTTGATTTCAGTGAGAATGGACAAACATTTGAAATTAAATTGCATGAAACGTTAACCACATGGAATAAGTGCCTCCCTTCCCTCTCCACCCCTACACAAACACACTATATATGGACACAGACACACACACACACATACACACACACACACACACACACACACTGTAGACTGAAGTGAGTTTGGCGACTCTAACATGAAGGTGGAGGTGTAATGAGGACGTTTTTTTTTTTTTTTTTTGCCGATGCTGTTTGTTGAAGTTGTAATATGAAATGTGTCGTGTAATGGAGTGTGTGTTGGCTTCATTAGGTGTGAACTAGCATACACACTCGTACATACTTCATGGCACTACTGTGGGGTTAATGTGATTTCCTTTGCTTTTCTCTCAGCATGTTTCTCAACACTCTCTGCACTCATGCTGAGAAGACAGATGAAGAGAAACAATATTAATTCTAAGTAACTAATTCTTTGTTTCTCTCTCTTTCTCTCTCTTTCTGTCTCACTCCATCTCTCTCTCTCTCGTCCCCCAGTACTCAGTGGACTGTGCTCTAATGACTGTCCTGACAATGTGAAGGTAAGCCCACTCCTCCTCCTCCTCCTCTCTCACTCTTTCTTCTTTCGTCTCTGTTTATTTTATTCAGTTCAGCGCCCTCTGTGATGGTGATGGATGCCATGCAGTTTGTCCCTCTTGCCCTGATATATTTACTCCTCCATCATCATCAGCCTCTTCTCTATCCATCTCTCTATCATCACTACATCTTGCTCTGTCTTTCTGTCTGTTTCTTTAATACTCTATAAACCCAGTCTCGCTGATTCTGTCCATCATTTTTATTGGGAGTCTTTGTCCTTCCGAGACAGTGAAATTTCTCTGATGTTCATACGTGATCAATGATCCACTGTGTCACAACCTTTTATCGCATCACGATTACACAATGTTTTAATATGATATCTCATAGTTTAGAGGATGTTCTAATGTGTTAGGATTCATTGCTGTGTAAATGTCATTAGAAATAAAACCTATAATAAAACTGGCAGATATAATAAAAATAATATAAATATTCAATAATAAGTTATAAATAAATAAATAAAATTAGTAATAAAAACCTATAATAAAACTGGCAGATATAATAATAATAATAATAATAATACATAATATTTATAATAAATAAATAAATAAATCATACAAATTTGAAATAAAACATAATAAAACTGACAGATAAATAATAATAATAAAGTATAAAAGTGAGGAACAAAACCTATATTAATTAATATATTATTACTGGCAAATAAAAAATACTACTAATAATAATAAAGAAAATACATAAATAAATAAAAGCATCAAATGTGTAGAATAAAACATTTAATAAAATGGTGAATAAATAATAAATAAATAAATAAATAAATAAATAAGAATAAAGCATAAAACACTAGGAATGCTTCAGCCTCAACCTGGGCTCCTCTACACAGCATGGGCCAGAAGACCTTACGCATCTGTCTCGATTCTGCATAATGCCTCAAAAACAAACAATAAAATCTTTAGATCAATTCCTAAACGCACCAGGAGCCAGCGGAGAAAGCGGAGAACAGGTGTGATGTGTTCGCGCCTGCGAGTGACTATTAAAAGACGAGCTGCTATATTTTGCGCTTCCTGCAGGCGTGCACGGGACGGCTGGTTCGTCTCAACATAAAGTGAGTTGCAGTAATCCAGTCTTGAGCTAATAAAAAGCATGAATTGCTCTCTCAGGATCATTGTGTGAAAAGAAAAAAAAAGCTTAACCTCTGACAGCTGACGCAATTGAAAAACTACTGCGCTAATCTGAGCGTCAAGGTCCAATTCACGATCTAATATCACCTCTAAATTACGAACTGTAGGTTTAAGGTTATGTTTAAAATGCTCAAGATACAAATTGGTGCTTCTAGGTAGAGGTGGATTTCCAAACAGTATATACAGGTTTGTCATTGAGTTCCAGAGGCAGGTATATTTGCACATCATCAGCATATGATGTAACATAATACAACTATTGTTTTTTTTTTTTTCTTCTTTCACAATTTCGCACTGTTTCAATCTGTTAAGATTTAAAGCTGTTTAAGTGGTAAAGTTATCAAAGTATAATTGATGTATTATATTGTGTGCGTCTGTATCTTCTAGCCATTTGGTGTGAATCAGCCTGGTCCATATGTCATGTACACATCAGTGGACTCTAACGGCTATCTGAAGAACGCCTCCGGTGAGTCACACCTCCGCTCAGCTCACTCTGCTAGTCCTGCTTTAACCCATCTGTGTTTAGCATTCGTCTTTGGAAGTAGCTTAATTTAAACATCTTAGACCACCTGCGCTCGGTGAGGCAAGAAAAATGCTGCAATGAAAGGATTGTAGAAATTGTACTTCCTTATGTTTTTTGTTGTTGTTGTAAAAACTGATCGTGTAGTGTAACACCTGCATGTGTCCCAAGCCTTTCCATTGTTGGTGAGTAGCTGGTACCCTTGATGACATGATTGTTTTTATCCCCTCTGGATTTTTTCTTTTTTTCTTTTTTTATCATGAACAAAAAACTCAAATCCACACAACAGACCTAAAAATAGGTAGAAGACAGAAAAAAAAACCTTCTCTTTCACGGGTCTACCGTAACGTAATGCTCTGATTTACAACAAAGAAATGAAATGATACTCTCCGACAGATCTCAGGAGCACATTTAAACATAAAACGATCACTTATTTTATCCTGTTTAAATTTCTACACAAAAGCACAAGATTCTCTGAAGCCATGTAGACACACCTGCTCTTGTCACATTCCCAGTGTACGACAGAAAGCTCTACCCTGTTGGCATGCCTTGCAGTATTTGCTGAACTCCAGCAATGGAAAGATGTTTGGCCACATTACGCCGATACATTCTGCTCCCATCTGTACACTCAGACCCTCGGGCTGTGGAAGCAGACGACTGATCTTTCTTCCCTGCAGTTTTGCTCACTCCTGTGCTATTCTACTTTTTCTGCAGAATGTGCACTCCCTGAACTGGGGCCACCGTGTGTATCCAGAGTTTGGAATGTAGAAACCATGTGTAAAGACATTACTCTGCATGGTCTATAATATTATAATTGAGAAAACGATTATTGATTTTGGCAGATGACACAGATGAAATATAAAGTAAAATCACATAAAAAGAAAATGTAAAATCAGTTGGGTTTATATATTTACAAGTTGAATAATGTCTTATTTTCATTCGTAACTTTTTTTTTTTTTTTTTAGTTGATTAATTGCCGTTATGAATATAACATTACAATGCAGAAGGCACAGGTTCGATTCCTACCCAGTATCCAAAACATTTTCAGCAGCTGAAAGACCAACAACAACAAAAATTATGTGAGTGAGTGAGGAGCAAAAAAATTTGGCACGTACTGTGTTACTGTAGAATCTGTAACAATATAGAAGTACAGTGGAACGTTGGATTGCGAGTAACATGGTTTACGAGTGTTCCGCAAACCGAGCAAAGATTTTTAATACATTTTTAATCAAAAACTGAGCAAGTATTAGTTTACGAGCGCCGAGTATCATGTATCACACATGCGACTTTAAAAAAAAGTTTCACTTTTAACGCTCATGCCAGTCTCAGAGAGATTTATTTTTTTCTTGTTAAAACGGTGTTTCCGTTTTGTGTGTGTGTGTGTGTGTGTGTGTGTGTGTGTGTGTGTGTGTGTGTGTGTTGTGAATCTTAAAAAGCGAGGTCGGGAGAGGGAGGAGGATTGTTACTGTGTAAAATAAAGCGAGGGACACACACACACACACACACACACACACACACACACACACACACACACGGCGCCTGCGCGCACCAACGGAAACACTTATCTATCAGGATTTATTTGTACTTTTTTTAAAGGTAAAGTGCAGATTAATTTGTTTTATTTTCATTTTATAGATTGTATTAATTATTTTTATGTATTTATTTTTTGGGGCTGTGGAGCGAATAATTTGAGTTTTCATTATTTCTTATGGGAAATGATGATTTGGTTTACAAGTGTTTTGGAATACGAGCCAGCTTCCGGAACAAATTATGCTCGTAATCCAAGGTTCCACGGTATTACAGTTCTCTTTGTATTCAATAGTGCAAATAATATTACCTTCTGTTATTACACATCTAGAATACTAGAATAATCGAGTTCTTCAGAGTTTCTTAGAAGGCCTCCTGCTCTTATCTCACGGCCAAGCTACTGTATGGTAGATAAACACTTCTTTGCGAATAGGGCAGTAGAGATTTTCAACCTAAAAGAAGAAATATTTGAGGCCCAGAGACTAGTCTGTGACCGAGTTTGAGCTTGTTAGGGGATTCTCAAAGCGTCCTCACGCCGGACGCAAAGGAACCTACTGGCTTCTTTACCTTCAGCCAGAACCTTGGTGAAGAGAGAGTGTGTCATGTGTGGACTTCCAAAAATTATTGGAAGATGAGCTAAAAGAACTGAAAATAAAGACAGAGATGTTGGTGGAGTCGTGTGCCAGCCTTCAGAAGGATCCTTATCAACTAGCTGAGCAGACCCAAAACATTTCTGGCACACTCATGCCTCAAACGATTACAAGATCTAAAACTCCAAGGAGGAGATACAAGGGCAAATGCAATGAATTGGAAAATGTTGAGTCAGAGGTAGAAGTAAACCAATGAACTAAGGCACATGCATTAAATCTCTTATTTACACAAATTGAAAACTCTGTGTAATTTCCATACCACTTAAATTTTGCATGTATAAAGTTCCAGGACTTTTCTCCTGCCCTGTCCAGACTGATCGAATTTGAGGTTATGTTTGAAGTAGGCCAAGTGTATTCTATGGCAGTACAGTTTACACCAACTGAAACCTAATGCCTGTTATTTTTATATTATATTATGAATATCCGTGGTTAGTTTCGTTTCAATTTGCTGCTAACCTCAGAAACCCTGTGTGGCCTATGTATTGTTAACATGTTAGGGAAATTTGCAACCCTACTGATAGCCGTCTATTTCAAAACTGGCAACAGAATAATAAATAAATAAACCACTGCACACCACTGCTGCATTTTTAAATGTAATTGGGGAAACAAATTGCATATTTTGTTTTGATCTACCTCATGCGGTATATTTACTTCATCATTACGTATCTAAAACAAGCGGCACCCTGAGTGTTTTAAAGGAAAGTTGTTTACCATGTATGGCAATTTGAGTTTTTTTTTTTTTATGTAACTGAGCAAATGTGTGGGATTTTCCAATGGATATTGCACTGTGATTGCACTTTAAATTGTACCTCCTGTACACGTGATAAAAAGCAGTTGTCCAGTTTGTACTTGAGGGTTTTATGCACAAATTTAGTACTTGCTTCATGCAGTTTAATAAATCATGCCCCTGGACTTTTGTGTCATTTATGCAGTTTACTGTTTATGCAGTAAATTATCTGATGTCCTGCATCTAATTTACCTAAAAATAACCAGATGTAGAGGCTGCTTATAAAGATGTGGAAAATATAATTTGTTTTGCATGCAGGAATGCAGACTATATTAAAAATGACAAATTAATTGGAAATGAATTTCACCTTGTGCCTAACCCTGCGTTCAAGCTATCAAGTGATAAAAAGTCTCTTTTTAAGAATTTACCATTCACTTTTGTTTTTATTTGTATTTTAGTGTTTAGAAAAAAAAAAAAAGTTTGAAAATGAGTTAAATTAATTAGTTAATTAGTTAAATTAATTATCGGCACATTGGCACAATGACATTGTGGTTAGCGTTTTTTGTGTCTTGCACTGTGGGCTCACACCTCCAGGGTCGCGGGTTCAATTCTCGCTTTGGGTCTGTTTGTGTGAAATCGAACCCTGTGCTTGGTGGGTTTTCTCCGGATACTCCAGTTTCCTCCTAAAGTCCAAAGACACGTAGCTTGTGTAATTGAAGTTCCCAAATTGTGTGTGTGTGTGTGTGTGTGTGTGTGTGTGTGTGTGTGTGTGTGTGTGTGTGCCTGTGCCCGGACATCATTGGATAGGTATCCTGTCCAGGATAAGTGGTAGATATGGTATTTATAGAAGATAAATGAATGTGTGTATGTCTAAATAAATGAATAAATGGTACATTTTGAATTAGCATTGGTACCAGATTAGCTGCACAAGCTAACTATGTGCATACACTCACCAGAATCCCCACCATAGACACATAACTATTTATTTTGTAAATAAAAACTAATTAAACACAAATTAAATCACTGAATGTGAAAACTGGTTGTTTGATTTACATCTTATATTATTGGCTTCATCTTAGTTTTTAGAAGATATGGAGGTGTTATATATTGAGAGAGATGCTCTCCAGAGATCCCAATGATGTCTTCTTTACCTTTATTTTTTTCCATAATTGTAACAGTTCTTGGGATGTTTGGGAAATGAAATATTGAAATCAGGCTTATTAGTCCTTTTTGTTCTAGCCTACATTTGAATCGGAATGTTGCTTTCCAGCACTGACATACATGCACGCTTGCACTCTGGCAGTCAGTCATAGGTTTCTCTCTCTCTCTTTGCCAACACAAACATCAATAAATAAATTACAAAATGAGGCACAGCTGAAAAGTATTACGTGTTACCTGTTGGCATCACCCACGTCTCTGCGTGGATGCAATGCTCGACCATGTCGCTGCTGCCCCATATCAAGTCATTTTAGGTTGGTAAAAAAAGAAAATTTTTCCACAGGAAACTAGAGTCAAGGGACTCTGCCAATATCCCTTACTTAATTCCAGTGTTGAATATAAGTGAGCCGCACCTAAACAATTAAGCAGTTTGTCTATATGAAGTATTGGATATGCTTCAAATTTAGAAACTGCGTTGACATTTCTGTAGTCCACACAGAACCAGACCAACCCATGTGACTTTAGGCACTTACACCACCTGGCTGATCCAATCACTCTCGGACTCCTCTATTACGGCCATGTCGAGCAGTGCTTTTTTTTTCCCCCCGAACCACATTTTTCTTGTGTTAAGGCAATCTATACGGTCGGCTGTGCACAACCACAAAAACTGATGTCAAATATAAATGGCAGGAGGGTATCTCAGAGGTCTAACAGATGTCAGGATGTTTTGCCTAACCCCTCGTTCACATTATAGAGTGACAAACCACTAGCGACATTTTTCTCGCGTTAAGGCTACTGTATATGGTCAGCTGTCCACAGCTACACCAGGAGGAGTCGCTATGTGGTGTTCCACAAGGTTAGTACACAAAATTCAGAAAATCCCTTCTGCAACCTGGTAATCTGTGTTCTCTTTTACTTTGAGAGGTGGTCCTCAAAGGGTCCTTGTCACTTGGCAAGTAATTTATAACTCGACCTGGGTAGGTATACAAGTACTTTATCTCCTGGTCCAAATTCCTGTTGAGCCCGTATCAAATTCCCCTGAGTTGACTGAACCAGTGTCTGACCCAGGTTTGAACCTCTTGTACTGCAAATAACAGGGCCTCAAGCAGTTTATCTTCGTGATGAACAACATCATGAACAAACAAACTCATCTTGTTTTTAAGCATTTGATTACATCATTTGATCAGACCAAATGTTTGAGGTTTAATGTCCTATAATTCATACATTTGATGTGTGCGTGACAGATGTAGTGCCTTGATCAGTTAGAATCTATTTTGAGATTCTGACCTGAGAGATGTCTTGGAACAATGCATGCACAAATGTTACGTAGTCTTCTATGACTGGCACAAAGCAATCTTTTTGTGAGGGGAGGACGGGAGGAGAGGCAGAAAGCCCTCCCGCCCCTGTATCTCCCTGATGTAGAGCTGACGTTGATGATACCGGCTCAACCCCTCCAGCCGAAGCTACATGTTCCTGACCCTGCCGATTCTTATTGCAGGATTTATACATCGGCATTTTGCTCATTAAAACTGCAAACCCCAGCCAGTCAGTCCCCAGGATCAGTGGATGGGTGAGTCAAGGACAAACCGCCGCCTCTGTTTTTCTCTGACTGGATTGAAAGGTGATGGGAGCTATTGGATATTTATGCACATCACTATGGCCACACCTTGCCTTCACCAGTTTAGCACTGAATCAGGATTTCACGTAGAGGTTTGGTTATACCCTGTTGTCCACAAAAGCCTTCTTTCTGTCACCTGGTACATTGCTGTTCAAGGGGACACTTGCAGTGTCGGACCAGTGTCTGCATCAGTATCGCTACTTTCCTGTGCTAAACCTGGAAATTCCCGGTGTTCTTGCTGCCTCCACAATCCTGCCCAGGCTTTACTTCAGCCACAACAGAATGTTTAATCTTTGGAGAGGGTTACATCTACATCTAGGCATTTGGCAGACGCCCTTATCCAGAGCGACTTACATGTGAGCAATTGAGGGTTAAGGGCCTTGCCCAACAGTGGCAACTTGGTGGTTGTGAGGTTTGAACCTGGGATCTTCTGAACCGTAGTCCAATGCCTTAACCACTGAGCTACCCCTGCCCTAGCAAGGGCAATTCAGTGGGAGTAATTTCAGATAATGAAAGGAAGACCAACACAAGTAGGGAGACACAGAAACAGTAGACATGGGTGCGAGAGGCTGGTTATGAAGGGGAAGGGGAGCTGCTAAACAAACATTTATAGTATTTGGCAGACATTATCCGGAGTTTATATTTTACATCTGAGCAATTGAGTGTTAACGGCCTTGCTCAAGAGCTTAACAGTGGAAACTTGGTGGTAGTGGAGTTCGAACCTGGGACCTTCCGATCAGCAGTTTAACGCCTTAAACTGCTGATCCGAAGGTCCCAGGTTCTAACTCCACTACCACCTGAGCGACTCCTTACCCACTGAACATAACTGGGTGACCATGAAGAGCAAGAGTAAAGATAAAAACGCTGGCAACTGTACAGCTGACTGACTACAAAGACTCCTGTCAGCTGTACGGTTACCAGCACTTTTATCTTTACTCTTGCTCTTCATGGTCACCCAGTTCTACCACCCAGGATAATCCAGCATACGACTGTGCTGAGAGCTGAACTCGCCAGTGAAGAGGGGGCACAAAGGTGCTGCCCATTGCCCTCAGGCCAGTCCCATGTCTCGACGGCATGCTCAAACAACTCAACAAACGCCTCAAGATCGTCATTGGGGCCCATCTCTCTCACAATCACTCAGGTTGAACTATTTGGATTTGTAGCTTTACAGCCTCTAAGCTCTTTTGGATAAAGTTTAGAAAAGGAATATACCCCATCTGTTTAACTAGGGCCATCTAGGACAAGCCATGTGTTTATAAAAAGTGTGTGTGTGTGTGTGTGTGTGTGTGTGTGTGTGTGTGTGTGTGTGTGTGTGTGTGTTTGTTTAGCGCGGTATACGGAGAACAGCCTTGGTTATACAGCCTTTTGATGCTTTAAGAAGGAGTCTTTGCTTAAATGTCAAAAGATGAATCTTCTTTGGAATTTACAAACCTGTGAAGTGTGTTCTTATGCTATAGGTGGCCTCTGCCCCTAAGAAGTGAGCAAGTTTGTGTGTGCGCGTATGTGCATGCGAGTGTTTAGGTGTAGGTGAATGTATAATGAGGCCCACACGATACACATGAAACAAGAGATAGATTTCCAGCAGGGTACAAAGAGGGAAGTTATTTTTAGATAAGTGGAGATAACAGATATGACGGGTGAAGTACGTTTCTGCTGTGGTGCTCTGTGGAAGATATTCTCTTTTTAAAAAGAAATGAATTATGAAGTAGTTTTAAAGTCCTCGTCAAATCCTGTAGTTGCCTTTGAGCAGTTTACACTATTTTAGGGCAAATGGATTGCCAGTAAACCCTTTCTGTCTTTGTCATTCTCTCTTTGTGTGTCTTGGTTTTTACTGACTTAAAGCTTAATCTAATGATCAACATTGAGGTTTTAATTTTATTGCAAAAGAAATGTAAACACTTTGCCCATGTGCTTATTTGCAGACGGACATACTTTATGTAAATCCATTTTCTACTGACACAGTACTGGACTTCTTTCCTAATTATGGGAGTACTGGATTGCAGTTACAAAAGCATAGTTCTTTGTGAGTCATTTAGAGGACATAAACTAGACAAGCGTAAAGCACCGTGATCACTGTGAGCCCCAGACATGAGACACAATAAACAATAGAAGCAGTATGGAACACGAGGGAGAAGATGAGTGCAGAAAGAGAAGAAGAACTTATTAATAAAAAAGGACAGGTTAGCTCAACAGTATGACAGACAAAGATCAGAGCACAGTTGTGTGCAAATTGTGCAGGAGAACACCGCCAACCAAAACCAGGAATAATTTTAAGAATTTTACAGTTCACTTGTAACATTTTATTAACAAAAGGTAAATAGTTTATATTTCTAATATTAATAATGTTAGGTCAATTAATATGACTTAATGTTAGATCTTTCCATTATGCTTGTTTATTTTAATTTTAGGTGAGTATCTCTCCATCCCAGTATGCCTTGATAATAAAAAAAAAGAGTAGTTTAATTAAATATTATTCTCCTGCTGTTTTTTTTTTTTTAAGTATAGCCTTCTAATAGGTCATTCAAAATTATCAATAATTATTGATGCCTACTAATATGAAAAAAATTGTAATAAAAAATAATAATAACAATAATCTGTGAGCATGGCCCTTTTGCTTGGAGCCAAAATAAAGAAATTTGCATTCCTTCACTAATGGCAAGAATTTGCAAGACTATTCACAGCCTAATCCACCCCTAACCCCTGCATCAGGTTAACATTTTTATGTCATTTTGATCTTTTGGCTCAAGTTCACTCATCACTAAATAAATAAATAAACCAGTATGCATAAATAACATATAATAATATATGTTGTTGGTTGTCCTCCTAGAGTTTCCAAAAGAAACATAGCATGCTGAGCTAACACACAATTTGCTAATGTTTCTAATTTATCAGAAGCTGTAAATGTACTGTACGACTGATTTGTATTACCAGTTGCAAATGTGTACAACTTTAGTTTCAGGCCATGAGTAAACATATAAACACAGATTCCCACCCAAATCCTGAACCTAGAAATTGTTGTAGCATTTTCTATATAATGTTATGTGCATTTTTACAAATTGCAAATTCAAAACTCGAAACAGATTCTGGATTTTGGTGCTGGAGCCAAATTAGTTCCTTTTGAATTGAGAATTGAGTTCCAAACCCTGAACGCTTTGATTTTTACCCTGAGTGCTCTGATTTTCTTATGGCTCTCTGTGTTTGGGAACCAAACATTTTCTGATATGATGCCCACAAGAAAAAGACCCCAAGAAACAGAAGCGGTTTTATCAGCACAAAGCAGCTGCTGTACTGAAACTTGCCGTGTCTTTGTTGTTGTCAGCCTGAGCTCAAGTGGGATTTCTGACTGTAAAGGGATTTCTCTTTGCCTGACTGTTGAAACTTGTACAGATGACATTGTTGTTTTTGTTATATGTAGACAAACTTCCTGTCATGATTCTCAGTCATAAGGTTTAAGATTTGAATGCTTCACATTGTGATCCTACTACAAATCATCTGAAAGTGGCAAAATACTGTGTGTGTGTGTGTGTGTGTGTGTGTGTGTGTGTGTGTGTGTGTGTGTGTGTGTGTGTGTGTGCTTGTGTTGGAGCAGAAAAACAATGCATTTCTGGAGAATATACATAACTGCTGGGTGGACAAAACTACAGAAGCTACTGAGGCAAGAAGCTGTAAACAAGTTAATATAATTAATCTTATATTCACAGAGATGCAGTATAGGTGTTCTTAATAAATTGCATCTGTATCTAATGTAATATTATAAAATAAAATATGGAGAGAAGAACATCATTAATATGAGATACAAGGCTTAAAAGACTCTTTAGACTCTGGTAAATGTTTTCTTGTAGCTACAGTTTTAATACTACAGCACATTGACTATGCTAAAGCTCACATTAGGTGAAATGTGTGACGTGACTCCTGCTCATGCTGCACGTCAACAAACACTGAAACACCTTGTGACATACGGTGACACCTGGAGATGTGGATCATGGGTAGGCTGTTGATTCGTTGTGATTTTTATCACTTTAACAGAACTTTCTGATTTGTCTAGAGCAGTTACATTTCTTTCTAGGTTTAAAATATTTTTCAAAAAAATACTAATTAATCATGTAATAAACATTGAAATACTATGTAAGTCATGATGTTCATACATTTGTTTATCTACAGGGTGAGCCATTTATATGGATACACCTTAATAAAATGGGAATGGTTGGTGATATTAACGTCCTGTTTGTGGCACATTAGTATATGTGAGGGGGCAAACTTTTCAAGATGGGTGGTGACCATGGTGGCCATTTTGAAGTCGACCATCTTGGATTCAACTTTTGTTTTTTCAATAGGAAGAGGGTCATGTGACACATCAAACTTATTGGGAATTTCAGAAGAGAAACAATGGTGTGCTTGGTTTTAACGTAACTTTATTCTTTCATGAGTTCTTTACAAGTTTCTGACCACTTATAAAATGTGTTCAATGTGCTGCCCATTGTGATGGACCCTCTTCCTATTGAAAAAACAAAAGTTGAATCCGAGATGGCCGACTTCAAAATGGCCACCATGGTCACCACCCATCTTGAAAAGTTTGCCCCCTCACATATACTAATGTGCCACAAACAGGACGTTAAGATCACCAACCATTCCCATTTTATTAAGGTGTATCCATATAAATGGCCCACCCTGTATATTCGTAATTTGGATTGAGCTATATTCTTGGTATTGTTTTATGCTTTCTGTTTTATTGTCTATTCATATATGTTTCTTCATCTTCTTAATTTTACATGTTTATTTTAACAGCTTGTGTTGATTTTTTATATTGTTTGTCTTTTCTATAAAGCAATTTGGTCAACTTGGTTGTTAATAAGTGCTATATAAGTAAATTATTGATTGACTGATTTGTTTAAATGTCATATCCCGTGCAAAGCGATTAATCTTTCTTTCCTGGTTTCTCCTACGGTCCAGTAGGTGTCAGTATTGCCCCAACCACCCATAAAGTCAAAAGAAGAAGTGATAATCTCACAAAATCAAGTATTTTGGAGACAAGCGAGGTCGTTTGCATTTTCTAGAATAAGCTGTGATATATTTTCAAAGAATTAATATAATTTAGACCATTTAATGGGCTGCAAGTTTATGTGACAAAAAAATAAATAGATGGAATCAATTCTGGGCCGAAAACAGACCCATCGATCCAATGACTCGAGCTGACCTACAAAAGATCGATTAAATCACATAATTGTTTTAATCACACGGATCGTGACATCGTTCACAGTTAAATATCAGTGTTGCTGCAACTAAAGCTAAAACAGCTGTAACCATGTGCAGGGAATGGGAATGCGGTTACCTAGCAACCATGGCGATGTCTTGGTGGAATGAATTTACAGGCCGTCGTTTACGTTCTCTCACCATGCGATGTACAATCCAGTTATACAGTATGAACTTGGCTTAAGTTATATTGACTAGCTAGTAATTAGCAGTTAACTGCATAGAAAAACTAACGGTCGATTTCTAACCTTATTTTTAGCTTTAACTTTCAAGTTAAGTTAAACAGAATCATTGATTTCTGCAGTCAGGTCCTAAGCCAGGGGACTCTCGCTGACATCTGAAATAGGCTTACAGAATCGAAATGTTTTGGTCAGAAACATGCAGGAGGTCATGGCCAAGGGTGTTTAACACAGTTAGACGGCTCACACACGGACACACTTTATGAAAAGCGAAAGTACAATCATGCGAATAAGAGTACATAAATGAACACCCGCACGGAGTAATGCTGTTTTGGACTCTGACGTAAAAGCACTTCGATTAATGTGTAAACCCATTGATGGTCATTTCACGTCCCATTCAGCGGCACAGTGTTTTCAGGCGACGCTTTTATCTTCCCAAGGTTTTCCCCTCACTCTTCTGTGAGCTCTGCTGCTCTGTGGCTTCAGCTCACCATTGCCTTGAAGAAAAAAAAAAAAGTGAATCGATTTTCCACTGCCCTCCTCCACATATTGTTACTGCTCAATTTAAAATAGAGATGGTATCACTGGCGGTCCCCAGAATCTGCTCGCTTATCATTTCACTCTGTCCAGCCATCGTGTTTAATGTTTAAAAATCACCCTGAAGCCTGAGAGGATGTTTGTGTGAATCTGTCCTCATAGACTCTGAATCTGAGTTGCATAAATTGTCGTTTGCCACCACAGAGAACTTTCATTCCCTTGTTTAAAACAGAGACTTTCTCAGTACTTACAGTATTTAGATGAAGTGCTTTAGCATGTATGATGTCAATAGAAAAAAGGCTGGACCGAACACGTCCACGATTCCAGCATGACATGACTGCAGACTCTAAACCAGGGGAACTGAATTAAAATTTAAGAAGGTCTGGTCCAGAAAATTTACTTTGAGCCGAGGTCTGAACGTCATGTTTGTGTTAGAATTCAGATCTCTATATACACAGCCATTGTTTTTAAAATTCCCACAGCATTTGAATAATATTTATTGCCAGTTTTCAGTAACGAGGTTAAACATGTGGACAGTTTGATCTTTGATGTGCGTGTATATTTCCTTGTATGTGTATACAAAACAAACGACAATCTTTAATCAGACTTTAGTGAATCTCCATTTGCACGTTGCTGGGCTGTAAATAAGTGTGAAGGGACTCTGGTTGCTCCGACACACTGGGCTCTCAGTTCTGGTATCTTAAACGGACTGATACGGATATGTTTGCTCTAATGATCCGTGTGCGTTTTATCTCATCGTGTTGCTTGTTATTAGCGACACGGTTTCAGAACATATGAGACAAACTGATTTTAAACTTCCCATAAACATATATTGATCTGTTTGCTCATCTTTTAAGGTTCAGTTTTCATAGTCTACTATGTCCCGCTTTCGGTTCTGTTTCTTACACACACTCTGCGTATACACGGTAAAGTATCTAGTTGATCAGCTCTGTTGAGTGACGCATATAGCCACGCCCACCTTGAGGGGACAAAGCGCTAGCTTACTGGCATATTAATTATCCTCGTTTATCAGAAAAGCAACAAGGTTTGGATAGAACAGTCACTCCATCTGGATCTAGACCGTGGTCCTCTGTTTGTGGACATCTCTGTTAGTGACATCTGCTCTAAATGGTACGCGACCTGAGCTAACATACAGATGGTTGTTATGGTGGTGTTTTTTTTGCCTGATTTGGATGCTGTTGACAAATTTTAAAACACGAATTTTAAACACTTTTTTGACACGAAAAGTCCACACATCCTGTCTACGTCAGTGTGTAAATTTGTTAATAAAAACACTG
This sequence comes from Clarias magur, assembly GCA_013621035.1. Classification (NCBI taxonomy): domain Eukaryota; kingdom Metazoa; phylum Chordata; class Actinopteri; order Siluriformes; family Clariidae; genus Clarias; species Clarias magur. The sequence continues at coordinate 657,639 of QNUK01000142.1, read as the reverse complement.
ATGTGAGCTCGCCGACTAGCTGTTAATTATCTAATGTTGACAATATCAGGTTATTGAGTATGGCAGGTGTTTCCAAAATACATATTCATCCTAATTAATTTATATATTATTTCATGCGGGTAAGAGCTGTGAAGCTCCTCTTTATACACACACCACAGGGCGTTTAAAATAAAACATCACTCTATTAATTTATTAATTACAGATTTTTATAGGGGATTTAAATCACATGTTTATGGGAACTTTAAATTGATTGTAACAATCAACCTGTGCAATCCAATTCATTATGTAATATGAAAACAGAATAAAATACAAGATAATTAAATGTAATAATTATGGGGTTGAGTCTCACAAAAACACGGAATGAAAAAAGAAATAAAATCAATATATTTATTACATTATAACTGCAGGCAGAGAGACACCATTGTTGGTTTTTACGGTGTGTTATGATGTCATGTGATTGGTAATAAAACCTGCAGGCGGACCTGATGGCCGAGGCGACACCGGAGGGAAACCCCACACTGGGAAACGCTTATGGCTTTGTAATGAGCACTGAAGACGTGATGTGATGTGAAATGGAGGTTATTCTTTTTGGGGGTTTTTTTTGTTGTTTTTTCTTTTCTTTCTGACCCTGCTGTGTTCAATCAAATATTCCAGTGCCCTCCTACCTGCCAGTCTGTGATGAGCATTTCGGCTGACTGCTGCGAATGTTCAGCTACGACAAAGTGCGCTCTTTTAGGGACGCGTGTTCGGTCATAAAATAATAATAAGAAAAAAATAAACGTGCACTTGGGGTTGCAGTGACAATGACCATAACATCATGGAGACCATGTAGTCCTGCTGGAGGTTTAGTTTCCCACCAGATTATGGCTTCATACAAGATATAAAACATCTAGGACTGTATATTTTACATGTCGTGTACGTCACGTGATGAGACAAGCACCTGCAACTCACCTTCTACAACTCATTTCTTAATTTTTTCCTGGTTGTTTAATTTTTCATTACATGTACATTATGTACTAGCACTTTATTTCATTTTTTATGTTTGTCTTCGGACGCAAATTAAAGTGTGTTTGACGTAAATTAAATGTATATAGGGGTCTGGCTATGGATATGTAAATAAGGAGGTTTTGAAAGCCACGTAGCTGAATGCAATGTTGCACTAATGGAGTTGTTCACTGTGTGTGTGTGTGTGTGTGTGTGTGTGTGTGTGTGTGTGTGTGTGTGTGTGTGTGTGTGTGTGTGTGCATGTTGCAGTTTTGCGTCCTCCATCAAAATCATGCAGTGCGTCGCGTTATCAAATCAAAGCCCTTCTCGTTATGAGGGCTCTTATCACAAGAGGCTGTGTGCATATACGTGTGTGTGTGTGTGTGTGTGTGTGTGTGTGTGTGTGTGTGTGTGTGTGTGTGTGTGTGTGTCTGAGGAGGGAGAGAGAGAGAGAGAGAGAGAGAAAGACAACGACAATGATAATGGCCTCTGTCGGAGACACTCTTCTCACTAATATATCTGGAAAAACTCTCACTGCTTCTTCACCAAGACGACAGGAAGCTCATACAAGGTCCTTTATTACATTCCTTATTATACTCCATTAGTACACACACACACACACACACACACACACACACACACACACACACACACACACATCAAGGCAGACTGTAGCCTCAGAAACACATCCCTCGGGAAGCCCTTTTTATCTCCCGGAGGGTCTTATGCGTTCGTTAAAGTTTCCCGGGCGTGTCATCTTAAACAGTTTTTTAAGTAACGAGCTCAGAATAATACATTTTTCGACATTAAAGTGTTGGGAGAGGTTCAGCGTGAAGCTGTGAAATATTACCGCTGAACCCAAAGGTTAAAGCAAACCTAACAAGCTGCACTGTGAGGACTTTATAGTACTAACCCAAATATTTCTTTTCTTGGTTAATGAGGTTGAAGTCAGGGTCAGATGTAGACATGGGATTAATTAGATACAGTAATCTGTGTCAGAATTTGTGTATAGGAAAGAAATGTGTGTGTGTGTGTGTGTGTGTGTGTGTGTGTGTGTGTGTGTGTGTGTGTGTGTGTGTGTGTGTGTGTGTGTGTCTGCAGCTGGTCTGGCAGTTTGAGCCTAGCAAGCCAGGCATAACCCAATCGTTTTGTGTCCAGGGACAAATCTGAAGCCAATGCTCAAATCTGGACACTAAAGCCACCCTGACCAGTGTGTGTGTGTGTGTGTGTGTGTGTGTGTGTGTGTGTGTGTGTGTGGAAAGAGAATGAGAGAGATGAAGATAGCTCCCCTAAGATTTTTATCCTTGAGGTTTTTGCTCAGCCTCTATTCTCTTCATATCTGTGTAGCGTGCGTCAGTTCCTCTCAACTCACAGTGTCCTGATGTAAAAGTCGCGCGTACCGAGTCAACCCTCACATGCCTCCTAACCACTAATGGTGGCGAGAGTCACAAAAAAAAGTGCCTGCCATGTAACTGGGAGGGTCGATGACATCCTTGTAGAGACCACCCAAAGAGCAGCAGGGCATACTTCCTGCAGAAGCACACTCCTAAATATTGCACACTCAGGCTGCCACCAAACTGAAGGTTAAATTAGAGTGTGTCTGGCAGCGCTGACTCAGACCTGCTTTCGAACATGCTGTCTAACATAATGTTCATTATCAGCCTGGAGAAGTCTCCCAGGGAAACCCAACTTCAGCCCCTGTGCTGCCTGTTGGCACATTCAGCTGATGTAACAGTGCCAAAAAAGGAAAACTCATGGACAGTGGCAAAAAAAAAAAGAAAACCTGTGGACAACGACATAAAGGAAACCGCATGGACAGTACCAGGGAAGGAAAAACTTGTGGACATTGCCAAAAATGAAAACTCATGGACCGTGACACAAAAGAAAAACTTTTGGACAGTGCCATGAGAGTAAAACTCATGGACAGTACCAAAAAAACAAACTCATGGACAGTAAGTATCAGAAAGAAAAACTCATGGACAGTAAGTATCAGAAAGAAAAACTCATGGACAGTGACATAAAGAAAACCTCATAGATGGTACCAGGAAGGAAAACCTGTGGACAGTACCAACAAGGAAAAATTGTGGACAGTGCCAAAAAGAAAAATTCGTGGACAGTGCCATAATAGTAAAACTCATGGACAGTACTAGGAAGAAAAACTTGTGGACAGTGCCATAATAGTAAAACTCATGGACAGTACTAGGAAGAAAAACTTGTGGACAGTGCCTAAATATAAAACTTGTGGACAGTACCAAAAAGGAAAATTTGTGGACAGTCTCGAAAAGAAAAAATTGTGAACAGTGCCAAAAAAAACAAACTTGTGGACAGCGCCATAATAGTAAAACTCATGGACAGTACCAAAAAGGAGAATTCATGAACAGAACTAGAAAGAAAAACCTGTGGACAGTGCCTAAAAATGAAAAATTGTGGACAGTGCCCAAATATAAAACTTGTGGACAGTACCAAAAAGGAAAAACTCATGAACAGTACTAGAAACAAAAACTTGAGGACAGTGGCAAAAGGAAAACTTGTGCCTAAAAATAAAACTTGTGAACAGTACCATATTAGTAAAACTCATTGACAGCACCAGAAAGAAAAACCTTCTTTTTGTTCCCAAAAAAAAAAGAAAAGGCCATGAAGAAAGGTTTGAAGACAAAACCGTAAAGGACAATGTATAAACCGTGGGATAAGGGAAGATCCAAAGACAGTCTGCACTCATAGGACAATCTTATTGACATTACTTGTGGACGGTGCCAAACAGGAAATCTCATGGACAGTGTTAACGAAGCTTCGGAAGGCCAGGACACCTGCAGCTCTGACTGCAGTCACAACCTGCTAGCTCCATAAGGTCTACATTTGGTCCAGCTTGTACACTGTAAAAACTAAAAGAGGGAAGATGGCTGTAGTTCAGCATTATTGAGTCTAAATTCTGTGTCACTTGTTACTTTGTGACATCGTTGGAGGGGAAAGTCTCGCCGGGCAGGAAGACGTCCTGAGGATTCCCTTTGAGACGTGATGAAACAGAATGTGTGTTTGTCAGTGCTCGGGTTTCTGTGATGACTGTTGGAATTGATTCTGTTTAATGAGGTGCATTTCTACTGATTTTACAGTTGTTTATTGTAATGGAGGTAAATCAGCTGTCACTATATTACATCACCACAGGAGCTTCTCTCTTACTCATACATTATCATGGAAATCAGCTTCATGCTGGTAATTGTTTTTCTCTGTAATGCCATCATTAAGCTGCTGCTGCCTGTTTCCTCAGACACAACAGCTACTGTATAGAATGACCTTTCTCCAGCTGCTGAGACACACACACACACACACACACACACACACACACACACACACACACACACCGAGACCTCCAGAGCCTCAAAGGCAGTCTGCTGTTTATTAGCATCATCAATAGTGTTTTACATTTTTTACATAAAACCGCTCTTCTAAAACCTCTAAAAAAAACAAATAATAAAATAAAAAATAATAAAGCACCAAATCACAAAATAAATAATTTCTGTATTATTTTTGTTTTGTGCACTAAAGTACTAGATCTCATGTCCCCTCTCCTTCTATCTGTTTGAAATTAAATAAAACTTAAAACATTCTTTTATTTCAGTTTTAGGCTCTGACTGATCTTAAAAATAACTTTTTACAATAATATTGTTTAACTTTTTCCGCATTAAGCTAGTTTTTACTTTTAATGCTATTTATTAAATAATTATTTCTTAACTGTGCATTTAATTGAATATTTTAACATTTTTTTGTATACTTTTTTTTTCTTTAACTGCTTTTATTTCACTCTTTGTGCTCATTATCTGTCCAATCACAGTTTAGTTCCCACTGCTCTCCACCATTCACTACGCACTGAATAACATTTCATTACCAGAATAATTTGGTAATGTGCTACATTTATATTTATTATTATATATACTTACATCACCAAATTTTTACTCAGTAATATAATAGTAAAATAATATCAACAGTGTAAAAAAAAATAATAATTTTATTACTACAAGAATTCTGGCAGACAGAAAAAGCATTTGTAGAATGTAAGATTTTTCATTCGTTCCCTCTTTTATCTTTAAAATCTGACCTTCTTTTGATCAGGACTTTTATGTCCATTTTTATAAAGTAGCTTTTCAAATATCCTTCAGATTATTTCTAACATTTATTGCATTGCATGTCACTCTCCTTTTTTGTTCATTTTAAAATGTATTTCCGTATTTTTAAGTATGCTTCTGATTAGTTTTATTGCTTTATTCTATGATTATTACTAAAATATATTTAGTTACTTTTGTCCTTCCTTTCGCCTGGTTTGGACCCACTTTTTATATTTAAAAAATTTTATTATATTATATAATTATTATTATTTATTAAATTATATATTTAAAAGATATTTGCACTATGTAAGACTAAGCAAGAATGATTCTTCAATTTTAGATTGAATTGGGAAGGTTTTTGACAAAATACAAAGCCTGAGGGTGACACACTTGCTTAATAAACATGTCACTGTTTGAAAGTGTGTCCCGCCTAGCGAGTTGCCAATCATGAAATGCCTTTCGTTGAGTTGCACAGGAAGGAATTTCACTTCGCTGATCATATGACTGAAAGACGCGACACGATTGGGTCGCCCTAACGTATCGGCTTTTACACGAAAATCTAGAGGCGAGGTGTCATGCATGTCATGTTATCTCAAAGAATGGAAGTTTAAAGCTTAAAGTTTAAATAATACATTTTGTTAAAGACAGCCTTGTGCGTCAGAGAATAATAATTTGCCAAAAGGAATAAAAGTCTGAAAATGGTGTTTTTCACAGTTTGCTGTGAAACTGTTAATATGCAGAAATCTAATATCTAAAAATCTTTTTTTTCTACCCATATCCAAAACGTACCAGTGGATATGGGTAGTGTTTATCAGACTTGACATGTGGACCAGCACTTTCCAAAAAGTGTGAATCCTTGAGTCCATGTATGCAAGTCTTTTATTTTTCACAGGTTTTGTTAGCCAGCTAGCATACTTTTGAAATGTTTAAAGAACACGTCTTTGAGTCCATATGCCGTACTGATAGACAAACCCTTCCGAATTACAGCGCAGAGGGGAATCTGTGCGCTTTTTTTTTTGTTGTTGCTTTGGCTGCGGCTTCGTGCTGAACCTGTTGTAAATGGAGTGTGGGTGTGATTGGAGCAATTAGAGAGGCTTTTGTTGGGCTGTGGGACGATTTCTCTTCATTCTGCATTCACACACACTCAGCTTTTCTACACACTCTTGTCTGCTTCATCTTCCACCCCCCGTGTTCTTTGTGCTGTTTTGTGCGACCGCCTTTCATATTTTCATGGTTATTTTTAATCCCTGCTTGCCCTAAGAACATCTCTACACCTTTATTAGCCTTCTCATAAATGTCAGGCTCTAGCTAGCGAGCTTGTTAACTGCTAGTAAACGAGCTTACATCTGGGCTTTCGTTATTTGCATTGGCAGCAGCCAAGCCTGTCAAAATATACACCAGAAAATACGACAGACATCTTACCTGCTGTAGCTACTCTTACAGTACTTCGTAGCGCACACATTCTGTAAGGAAACATTTTCAGGCTCCACAATGCGATCATCTAATTGGGGACATAATTCAGTTGTGGATCTTATTTAGTGATGTCATACATCAGTAATTAAAAAACATAAAAACATTTAGTTGTATGTTTAAGCCAAATACCCAACTCAGGAAGTTTTTAAACACACAAATCTCGGTTGTGAAGTTGCTCCTCGACTTGTTGTGTCTGTTCATATGGAAAAAAAACAGGCAAATTGTATACTGGTAACTACACCCCCCCCCCCCTCTCTCTCTCTCTCTCTCTCTCTCTCCTCAGCGGGTCAGCTTAGTCAGTCAGCACATCTCTCGCTCCAGCTCCCCTACACAGTCCTGGGCCTCGGTCGCAGTGCCAACTTCCTGGATCACCTTTTCGTTGGCATCCCCCGACCCCCCGGAGTCAAGGTACGCCAGAGCTTATACTTCCTTTATCGTTCTGCCTAAAGTTAAAAGCAGCCTGAATTATGTAAAGCAGAGGTCATGTGCACACGACACTCGGTTCTCTCTCTCAGCCAGTTTAATTCACCCTCTGCTCTTCTACTTTCAGCGCGAGAGAAAAATCCGACTCTCTTCAGCAGGCATCTGACCTGCTGACATTCTGTTCCTTCTTCTCTTTCCACTCGTTTTTCTTCTTTCACCTTTTCTTTTCACCTTTTTCCATCTCCTTTCTGCTCTTCCTGTGTTCTCTCATCTTTTACATTTTTTCTTTCCCTGTTTCTTAAATGTTTTTTTCCAGGTTTTTTTTTTCTTCCATTCTTACTTCTCTTTCCCTCTCTCATCTCTTTGCATATTAGCCCTGACTTATCTATTCCTTTATATTTACTCTCCTTTTTTCTTTCCTGTATTTCTTCTTTCTTCATCATAACATCCTACTCTGGTCGTCTTCTGTCTTTCCACCGAGCTCTTCTCGCTTTTCTGCTCTGCTCTGTCCTCTGCTGTCAGTTTTCCTATTTTCTCATATATTTTATCACTTTTCCTTCTATTTTTTTCCATCGTATATGCCCCAACCTGTTTCTTCTTTTCTGGGTTTTTTTTTTTCACCTCCATGTCTTCTTGACATCTTAGCTTAGATTTCTTTCCCCCCTCTTGTCTTCATGCATTCGTCTCACCTCTTCCGTCTCCTTATCTTTTCGGTCGTCCTCATTTCCTATTCCTATTCACTTCTTACCTTCCCCTCTTCTCTACCCTTCTCATTTTCTCCAATTCTTTCACATTCACCCTTCTTTTTTTCTTCTCTTCCTGCCTCTTTTGTTCTTTTCTTTCCATCTCTCCTCGAGCTTGACTCTGTGCACAACACCCCATCCTCTCTATTTCCCTAAAATAGCTTCACAGCTTGTCCTAACTGCACACTCTTGTTAAAGTGCGTGAGAAAACAGAGTCATAATGCGTTATTGTTATAGATGCAGTTTTGGAAATGAAAATGTTTCCCTCTGGAGGAATCGCAGAGAACAAGAGAAAGATGAGTGCAGTGCTGGAGATAATTGTTGAATGAGCATCTTTAGAGGCAACGATATCGCCGTAATTGATTGAGCAGCTGTGTGTCGTACATTAAGGCTCGTAAAGGCAAGTTATGCTTGTTGTTGCTCTGCGTGAGCTGCTGCAGGTGCAGAACTGATCAGGACTCTGACTCCGCCCTCTCATCAGTATCTGACGGTGTTTTTTTAACCTTTTAATCCTAAGATAAAGTTCCTTGGTGGGGTTACAGTAGGATGAAGAAGCTGTGGTGAAATTAGAGAGATTAAAGTAGAACTTATACATTTTCTTTTCATTTTGTGACACTGCTTTGAGGCATTGTTAAAAGCACTATATAAATAAAATTGAATTGAATTGACTACAGGACATCAGGATCACTACACAAGGTTACAGGAAGGTGGTGGATTTAAATGAGGACAGGGGGGTTACTTTAGGACAGCAGGGTTTCCACAGCAAAGGAGGATATATAGTGGAAAGTTGGGCTTGAGTTAGGATGAAAGGGGATACAGTAGAGTGGTCATGTTAGGGACGAAAGTTAAGATTCGGTCTCTGATTCAGTTATTTTCTCATGTATCTTACACCACAGGTTGATTATTTTCAACTCAGTTAAGAGTCAGCCAGGATACAGCGCCCCTGGAGCAGATAGGATTAAGGGCCTCGCTCAAGGGCTCAACAAGTGGTCTTGAACCTGAGCCGCCACTGCCCCAAGTCACGGTTATGGGACAAAGGACGGATTATGGGAGCTCAGAGCTCAGGGTTCCTGTAGACAGCAAGGGAGGCAGGGGGTATGATGAGAAACAGAACGGTAGAAAGGTTCATGGATATGGTAGAACCTTGGGGTTATTGCAAGAAGGGCTGTGAGAGGAAGCAGAGATTTTAAGTAGGGTATGTGTTAGCATGGTTACAGTAGGAAGGTGGAATTATAGTAGAGTTATGATATAATTACATTTACAGCATTTGACATTTTTATCTCATTGTACATCTGAGCAGGTCCAACGTGGTGGTGCTGGGGTTTGAACCAGGAACCTTCCGAACTGTAGTCCAATGCCTTACCCCTGAACTACGCCTGACCTATAATAGGATGGAGGGATTTCCAGAAGAATGACAGAGTAGGGTGGAAAAGGACAGGATATAATAATATGGGTCACAGTAGGACAGCAGAGTTATCTTGAAATAACAGAAGAAACCGTAGTACAGAAGGGGGCCTGAAGGTAGAACTGAAGAGTTAATATAGGGCTTGCACTTCCAGGGTCCATGTTCGATTCCCGCCCCAGGTCTGTGTGCGTGGAGTGTGCATGTTCCCCCTGTACATGGTGGGTTTCATCCAGGTACTCCGGTTCCCTCCGACAATCCAAAGACATGCAGGTTAGGCTAACTGGCGTGTGTGAACGTTGACTGAAGGTCCTACCATGGACTTAAAATGGGAGCAAATACAATGGACATCACCGTAGCCCTCCACACCGTAGTACCTAGTTGGACTACCAGATGGATGTACGTATGGATGGGTGTTGCTGTAGGATGGTGGGGACAGAGTGAAAAGATAGCGTTATGGTCGGATAATGTGTTACAGTACAGTATATTCCAATAGAAGGTGATACGGTGGAACAGTATGATAGAAGGGTTATGAAAATAATGTGGGGTTCTGGTAGTGAAATTACAGTACAGCAGTGAATTTATGTGAGAATGATGGGCTGCAGCAGGACAGAAGAGGTTACAGTAGGACTGTGGGGTTACGGTAGGTCTGTGTGATTATAGTAGCATAGCCAAGTTACAGCAGGAACACGGGGTTATAGCAGGACAACGGAATTAACCGTCATGACTATTTTTGCATTTCGTTGTGTAGCTAATGTATGCTATTATGCTCTGTATTCTTTTTTTCTTTTGTTCTCACTGTTTCTCTCTGTCTCTCCGCAGGACATGAGGAAACAGGAATGGACCGCTATAATCCCTAACTCTCAGCTCATAGTCATCCCTTATCCAAATAGTGACCCTCGCAGGTACACACACACACACACACACACACACACACAGAGAGACAGACACACACAGGGACACTCTCTCTCTCTGTCCCTCTCGTTCTCTCTCTCCTTCTCCATAAATTTTAGCGAAGATGGATATACATTAATTACTTTAAATGTTAATTAATGTTAGTTAGCTAGAGGCAGGATCAAACGTTATCAATATTTGATGTCACTGATGGAGTTTGTTAATGCAAGCAGAGTCCAGAGTGGACTATAAATGTACTCTCTCTCTCTCTCTCTCTCGATCACTTTATCTCTATTTTCCTTTCCTTACACTTTATCCACTTATTTCTGTGTCTCTCCCTCGTGCACGCTCCGAGTTTGGTTTCTTGCCAAATCTTCTGAGTGTATATATGGACCTTTATTTTTTTTTCCTTGTCTTTAATTAAACAGCGAGACTTCTGATTTATATGTGAGGTCTAGTAGCTGTAAATAGTTTGAGAGAGCATGAGAGTGTGTGAGACGTCACGGCCTGCGAGACCAGCGGGGAGACGCTGTCAGGTGTTAATGTTCCTGAACAGTGACGATGTGAAGCTGAATGCAAGTTTTAAGTGCAAAGAAATTTCACTTTGCTTTCTGTGACTGAAACACCCGAGATGTTTTGAGCGTGGGGACATTTTTTGAGCACAAAAGGTTCAGCTGTCCGTTCACAGCCAGGGAAGCTCAGGGGACGGTCAGTGGGAAAGCAGCAGGTAGCTGGAGGGAAACAAATCTCAGAGCCGTGACATTAATAGAGCTGGAGCTGGGAGAGGTCAGTGCTGAACATAACACTGATGAAAACGCCGATCGCAGCACGAATGCTAGCGATTGTGCTAATACAAAATGTTATCACATTTATCATCAGATACAGTGAGAGTACTAATTCTGGCGTTACTGCAGGCATCAGCCTCAGAGCTCGTAGCGTTAATGTCTGTACTGAAGATGTCCCTGACTCTATAGAACAGAAACAAGAGGAGAAACAGGACACAATGAGATGAAGAAACTCTGACGAGGTGATGGTAGTGATGAGAGTGATGAGTGATGAGAACAGGTGGAGAAGAAGATGAATAAGATGAAGCTAAAAGGCTAAAACATGGAATCAGTCTCATCCAGGTGGAAAAGTGAATTCTCAGATAGGATCATGCAACACCATTTACTGAACGCTTCGTTACTTAATCTCCTGATCCATGCTTCGTTTCTTTGTAAATATGCATACACATTTGAATTTTTATCAGATTTAAAAGGAACACATTTGATAAATCTAAGGTCATGCACTTTTACGTCATCTGTAGTGTCCGTAACTGTTTGGAATTCAAATCTTTCACTTCAGTCTTTAACTGTCATTCAGATTACAAATTACACATAAGACGTAAACCTGAAAAAGTGTTTCATTCTGAAATGCAAAATTGTTAGGATATTGCAACATGAATTTGACACGGTTACTGACACTACAAATTTTTTTTGTGTGTGTGTGGGGTGGGGGGTGGGGGGTGGGGGGTGAGACTGAATGCTTTAATTTAAAAGAAAATTCTTTTACAGGTCATATGCTTGCACCAATTTTATTATCAGAACTCAAAGAACCGAGACGATGTTTGAAATGCTGAAAATAATGGTCATTTTTGGGGCACATATAAAATCATCTCTCCAAAACGGCTGATTGGTCACTTCCATGTTGTATAAACTTCTGAAATAGCTTCTTTGGCGCATACGTTTTCTTATATGTATTAAAAAAAGAGAGAGAGAGAGAGAAAGAAAGAAAGAAAAGTAATCAGCACTAATAATGTTTAGGCCGAAAAAAAAAAGATGAAGATCCTGATTAGCAACCAAGAACCAGTGAACTTCCTATCAGAGAATGCCAAAGAAAACCCAGAGACTACTGTACCTAGAAACACGCCAACGACCTGATGATCTCTCCCTTCAGAGAGAACAACATACAGTATTTGTAAAATCAGCACATAATGGAATAAAACATGGAAATTTCCTTTTGTCTGTGAGAGATTGAGAGAAGACATGCAAATCTGAAAAACGTATGCATTGAAGGCATCTGTAAAAGTCTCTCTCTCTCTCTGTTGTTCCACAGCTGGAGCGCTAAACTCTATCTGACTCCCAGTAACATTGTGCTGCTGACGGCCGTGGCGCTGATCGGAGTGTGTGTTTTTATCCTGATCATCATCGGAGTGCTACACTGGCAGGAGAAGGTCAGAGCTCTCCACACACACACACACACACACACACAGACACACACAGACACACACACAGACACACACACAGACACACACACAGACACACACACAGACACACACACAGACACACACACACAGACACACACACACAGACACACACACACAAACTAGGCTCCAGAGAGGTATCCGTAAGGGAGGGTTCATACAGGTGCAAAATGTATGCCGAGGAACACGCTGTGTGAGTGTGTAGGCTTGAACAGATGGGTCAGACTGAGCAGATGGGAGTTTGTGTCCCTGACATCACTCCTTCACCCTCCAACACACACACACACACACACACACACACACACACAATAAAGACATGCCACACACTAATACACCTAACCATGCTTTCAACTGATCGAATCTGTTGTTCATTACCACCAGAACAGACCCGAGTGTGTGTGTGTGTGTGTGTGTGTGTGTGTGTGTGTGTGTGTGTGTGTGTGTGTGTGTGTGTGTAACCTGCGCAGGTGTGCACATGCCATCAGTTATTAAGCTCTACTACATTTTTATCAATTTGCATTTCAGGAGCAGCATTTTTCATCATTATTAGGTGTCTGAAAGGAAATAGGGCGATAACACAAACCTCACAGAGCGGCCAAGACCAATATCAGTGAAAACTAGTGAAATATATACTGTACGTACCCCTTAACAGACGTTTGTAAAAAAAAATATATATATATATATATATATATATATATATATATATAAGAAATAAAAGCCAACAGCTGCTTTTACATCTGAAATAAAAATACAGTGAATGATATTGTTCCTTTTTTGACTTTCCACTGAATGAATAATAAAATTGTGCATGACCAGATGATCACATCTTCCAATTAAAAATAAATAAATAAAATAGCTGTGGCTTGTTCATCAGATTAAAACGGCTAAACCAATCAGTGGATAAACAAGTCCAGTTTGGACTCGAGCCATTTTTTAAATAGAACTAAAGTGCGTCTTTGTTGGCAGCGATGCTGAGAAGGAAGAATAATTCTCGAGGCTAACAATTAAACCAATTCAAATTTTATTAGGTTTATTTATGTACTCTTCAAGCTGCGGCGGAGACAAAATATACACGAAGAAAAGTAATTACGTATATGAACATATTTTTCAGAGCCGGTTTCATTTAGTGTTTGCAAAGAGCATCGATAACGCGCTGAGAACAGTGAGAACGGTTTATTCACCGGCGATGGAATTTTATCAGAGTGTACAGTAGTCTAACGTAACCTCATATCAGTTAGTCGAGATGGATCTGGGGTGGAGCGGGGCTACTTCGTGGAGATTTACGGTCATGTTACGGTTAACCTGCTGCAATAAATATAATTGATTATATATGATTATAATCGATACTTAGGTGTCGTTACAGTACAAGACGACGTTCAATATTGTATTAGGAGCGTCGACGTGTCAGTGTTAACAACTGTGTAAGAGGCACAGACGCATGCCGGCGACTCAGCATAGGTCAATGACGATTAAAAAAATAAAAATACTGTATGTGCTTACATAGAAGCCATGCCAGTGTTTAAGGGGGAGGATTCAGACTTCAGACTGTGTAATTTGGGTTTTCGGACATGTCAGGTGGAACAGAAGTTATTATTACTTTTATCAGGTTTAAAATTACCATCACTGGAATGTGGGAATGATGATCGCAAAAATGTAGAACTTTCTTAATGAGCTTTTTTTTTTTTTTTTGGTCACAGAAACAACCGAAAACAACCAGTGATCATGTGCATCTGTGCTGTTTCTTTGCCTATGTGCCTCAGTTTCTATTTTTGTTTGCTCAGTCATGTTTGTATAGTGGGTTAAAATGAACTAAATTTCAGTTCATCATATTGCCTATTCAGGTTGTGCTGGGGAAAAAAAAAGACATGTCACTTTATGCTGCGCAAACTTGAGTATATTGAGTATATATAGTATATTTAGTAAAATAAATAAAGATGCTCTGTGGTTTAAGGGCTACGGATTTAGGAGTGTCAGTCTCTCGCTTTCACACTAAATGATTCACATCTTGAGACACCTTGTTTACCTCGTCTAGGTTAGGACACAGTAATGCTCCGATACAATTCAATTAACTATTGATTTAACATGATTCGATCTGGCAGTGATACGATTCAATATGATATGAGAGAGTCACTTTAGTTAAATTTAATATTCACTTTAAAGGGGTTTTTCTTTAAAACATTCTGAATTAATGAATACCAAGTTTATAATAATTACGCATGTCTCACCAACATCACATATTATTAACTGTGTAATAGTTGTTTTTTATTTATTTGTAAAAAAAAAAAAACAACAACAACAACAACAACAAAAAACTGCACAATAGACCATGATTTAAAATAATATAATGTTTTAAGCCAAGACAGGACAGACGTATTATGTGGCTGAAGAAAAACAAACATCTTAGCCTGCTCGACGGAATACCGATTAAAGCAATTATTACTTTTCTCTGTACACCACTGATGTTTAAACACGAATCATTACGTTTAAACACGTACGTCACATTTCGTATGATGATTAACACTCCATTTCACATAATGTCTTCCTGCATAATAAAGATGGTTGGAATAATTTATGGCAGTTTGCCTGCTTAAAACACAAAACAATGCTGAAGGAACGAGTGGAAACTTTTGCTTTCCTTCCACCCACAGTTTCAGTCTGGCACAAATAACACGCACCAGAACTTGTTAAATCAAGCTCTTGCCAGGAGCGTTTGGAAGAAGAGTGAAAACATATCCATCTTGCAGAGACTTTAGAGCAGAATGTTGCTGCTTTATTCAGTTCTCTTCCATTTTGAGGCTGAGAAGAAAGGCTTCAGCAGATATTCTGAATATATCTTTATCAGATTGTCTTTAATATTATCACCTTTTACATTTATGAAGATCCAACTAAATTTCTAATTAACAACTCGCTTCTCACAAAATCGGATAGGAACATCTCTACACCTTTGCTCTTGTTCTCATTATCTGTGAAAGAATGCATATACAGTAGGTACACTTAGGTCTGTACAAAAATCTTGACCCCCCCCCCCCCCCCTCACTTCTTCTTATTTTGCTTCCAAAGCTCCAGACTTTCTTGCATTTTTAATGTAGTCTTGTGGAATAGTTCTCCATTTTTTTTGTCTCTCATTTTTAGTCTAGTCCCTGTACGTGAGCGCTTTCAGAGGAATGTTTTTGTTTGCCGCACAGCGACCATAAAAAAAAGCATTAAAAAAAAAAACATCCAACGTAAGGCATGAACCAATGAGAAACAGGAGCAGATGATCAGGCCGGTGATTAGTACAGTATACTGCTGATGCTGAATGCTGGTAGTAGAGGTAGATGGGAAATGAGGGTGAATCAACATCATTTGAAATTGGGGTGGTTGGAGGAAACCAACCAAGCATGACGAGAACATGTAAACTGCATGGGTTAGGGAAACTGCATTCCCAAGGTGGGAATCGAACCCTGGACTCTGGAGGTGTGAGGCGACAGTGCTAACCACAGAGCTATTAAATGTGAACCAGAGATGTGTGTGCAGCATGCCTCTGGCCCTTTACATAGTGCTCACTGGAGGCCTGAGTGTTTTTCTCATGGCTTTGGATTTTAGTTGTAAGTCTTAAAATCATCTTGCTTGTCTGTGTTTAGTAATTTAATAGTGCTCGCTGTAGGTTGAAGACGGAAAAAAAAAAAAAAAAAAAAAAGAATTGGAATGCCTTATGGTGCGTTCACACCGAGAGCATCAAAGCGGCCGGAAGTCATTCATTTTCAATGTGAGTCGGCGGTGAAGGGCGGCGCAGCGCGGCGAAGGGAGTTGAAATCAGCTCAACTTTATGGTAATGAGCTATGACGCGGTTGAGCGGCAACCAATAAAAAAGTAGAGGTCCTCCGCTTGAGAGGATTCCCGAGGAACACAGTCCTGTAGCTTTTGTTCCCAAGCGAAATGGAGGAGAGGTTGATTTTTGCGGTAGCCTACAATAAATAGCCTAGGAGAGTTTGTAATTATAATTTATGTTACTAATGTAAATTTAATTAAAGACAAAGTCTAGTAAGGGATCCTTATAATGTTATAATAAGAAATATAATATAATAATTAAAAAATATTAAATGAGACTAGCGATTCACAATGAACAGAAGCCACACCACACAAATGGCTTATAATTTGTTTATTTCTACAATACAGTTCATTCTATCAATCAATTTCTTGTTTTCTTCCACATTTTGGTCTCCACAAGATCAACAAGCTTGATTGCTTGGTGGCCCCTTTAAATACAAGAAAGGCATTCGATCTACATCAGAGCAGCGGCGACAGGCGTCGGCGGCAGGGCGGCGAGGGCATCATATTCCGCTCTCGCCGTGTGAACACACCATTACTGATGATACGAACATCACACCTTAACATAATTACAACATACAAGTGCATTGCGCCATTTTGATTTCCTGTAATTCCAGTGGAATTTATCACTCACGTAATTTCTCCCTAACGAGAGGGTAATGCAGTAGGGCTTTAATCCTTTAGTCTTTAGTCTGTCTTTAACATCGAGTCTCCTCATCTGTACGCTCTACTGGAACTGATCATCTTCTGAAGCTTTAACTTCCATCCTATCATACGCCGCACTGTCTCCCTCGTCATCATGTACAGATCTCTAACTCAGGCTTGTGTTGTTGGATTGCTTTCTGGGACTTTGAGTCCAGCTTTTACCCCAAGGTCCTGTTATGTTACAATTCTGCTTAATATAAATCGCATTTTTTTCCTTCTATTAAAAGCCGCTGTACCTGCACTAGCGATAACTCTGTCACATCAGCACACCACACGACTGCACATCCTCGCAGCAGAACTAAAAATCTTCTGCTGCACCAAGCGAGAAACTTCACAATATGAAAAGATATTAATATGTTTATGGACACTAAGGACAATCAAGTATGCCTTGATTTTTTTTTTTGTTGTTGATACTGAAGTAAGTGCACACTAAAGGCTTTTGATACATGTGTTTAACAATCATACTCGATGGAGAAGCTGTTTTCATTAACATTTAAGTGAATATATGGAAGAAGGAAAAAAAAGAGAGAGAGAGAGAGAGAGCTTATTCAGAGTGGTTTTTACAGCAGTCTTTTTCAGAGTGTGTGTCCAAGCATGATTGTTTGTGTGTCTGTGTGAAAGACGGATTCAGGAAAGCTCTATGTGTGTTCTCTCTCTCTCTCTCTCTCCATCTGCTCTCTTGATTATTCACGCTGAGAGCCGTAATTACTCAGAGAAGCACTCCGCTCCTGCACAACTACATTAAAGTAACTGCGTGTGTGTGTTAGGTGTGTGTGTGTTTGTGCGATTCTGTTCGACTGCACCGAGTCCGTTTGTGTCCAGCTCTATTTCAAAGACACATTTATCAGTGTGACCTGATTTCCATTTCCCTGTCACCTAGCATTCCTCAGTAATACATGGCTGTGTTCCAAATGGGACACATTACATATAGTGTACACTACACATTATTTCCTTCACCGAGTGTGTATGTGCACGTATGTGTAGTGTGGAGTGAGGAGAAAGTGTTGCGGTGAAACATTATCTCGGTGATACTCGCTCGACGTGGTTTACACAAACATGACAAACAGCACCGGAAAGCAGCGCAAAACGTTTTTTCACATCCTGACACCGATGCGCAGAGACGCGCTACACGGATCCTTTTTATAGTTAAGCACTTCACTCCTGTTTCTATTTTTGGCACAAACGTATCCGATTCATGCATTCTGTAGCTAGCGCTCTCGTCTGAGCATCTGACCTGGTGCTACCGGCGAAACCATGGCAACCAGAATTAAACAAAAGAAGGACACACCCACTACAGTATTTGCCAACAAAATTGATTCAAACCACTTTAGACTTTTTGGAGATGATGCATCCCTGCGTGACCTGCTAGTGTTTAGTCAACCCTGATGTGGTGGGGAAGGAGAGAAAGTGTGCTGTTATGGATTAGTTTCCTTTAACAGCACTTAATGGACGCCCTTATACCACAGTAATTTGTTAATAATAATAAAAAAAAAAAATAATAACAAACGTTTTAACATTTTTTTTTAATCATTCCAAATAATTTCCATTATGTGAAGTTAAGCAAAATAATTCACTGGCTGGCGGCACGGAGGCGTACTGTTTAGCACTTAGGGTTAAACCCTCGCACCTCCAGGGCCACCTCAGGGTCTGTGTGTGTGCGCGCGCGAGTTTGCATGTTTTCCCCGTGCTTGATGCGTTTCCTCTAGGTACTCCGGTTTAAGACATACAGACTAGGCTAATTGGTGTTCCCAAAATTTCTCGTAGTGTGTGTGAGTGTGTGATGAGTACATGTGTGCCCTGAAATGGACTGGCTCCCTGTCCTGCAGCGTGTACCCCACCTTGTGCCCGAAGTCTCCTGGGATAGGCTACCAGCTTCCTGCCACCCTGTTTGTAGGACTAGCCAGCTCGCACCTTCGTTTGCGTCGAATTTAATCGCACACTCATAAGTGCGTTTTTAAAAAATGTACAGCGCCATCTGTTGAATTTTGGAATGAACTAATGATTTTTTATGCTATAAGGATGTTTTTCATTTAAGTTTCAAATTAGCATCTGTTCTCTTACCGCAGGTCGAATGTGATGAAACTAAGCCTATCCACCTGTGAAAACCCCATTAAAATTTATTCAGAAGTTTTTGTGGACAAACAGACAGACAAAAATTCCAAAAACATCTTGATGTGTCCTATTACTCATCTTACGTTACCACAAATTATTTTTTCCGCACATATCTTCAAATCTTCACTTTACCGTTGTATTATATGTAATAGATAAAGTGGTACTGATGACAAATGATTTTGTGGTTTTAGACTGGTTTGCAAATATTTCTATCATCATTGACTCATGTGCTATAATATTCACACCATATAACATGTCAGCTAATCACAAAACATCTTATTGTACATGCAGTTGCAAATGGCAGACAGTCATGGAGGTCACTGGTGCCTAATCTGCCACCAAACCCAAAGAAAACGTTGACAATTCTGCCAAATTAAATGTGATATTAAGTAATTAAAAACTCAAGAAAACATGCACGTCAGACATATGGACAGAAAAACAAGTTTATGATTGGAAGTAGGTAATTTTTTTATTAGATATGACTTTCATCAAGCACTTTTGTTTGTTTTTTCCTCACTAGTAATCGATCTGGGATTTTTGCCACAATTCATTTCAGTCATTACCTTTTTCCAAAATGTTATCCAAGGCATTCATTTTTGGTTCACGGTTAAGATGTACTTAATTTTAGTGCTTTCTGGTGGTTCAGTAAAATAAAAACCCTGAGAATATTTCGGATAGTATTAAAGGAAGTATATTTTGTATACGATGGAGTGCAGGGTTGCTACAGAAAATAGAAAAACTATATCAGTGACAGACTACAGAGACAAATGGGCACTACAAGGTAGTCAAAGAAGAGGAAGAGAATATAAAGCAGGCGAAGCTTGCCTACGATGTACACATATATAACGTATTTAGGGACTGCGCAAGACAATAAACAAGAGCTTAGAGCTTAAACCAAAACGTTATCCAAATTACTGGATCTTTACACCTCTAATTTTTTATATTTTTTTAATCTCTTTTTTTCATGACCTAGGAAAATCTCTCTGATAGTTTGAAATATCTGAATTTTTATCTTTAGAGTACATAAATATGTAAATTCAGATACATCTCCATTTCTCCTATACTGTATGTTCCTAATAGCCTGGTTTCACCAAATAAGAGCTAATTTTGCTAAGCATCGACTTTTATGTCATCATTTTTCTTGTAATCTAAATGCAGGGTTACCATAGTAACCACCATCTGATCATCAGCAGTTAAAAGATCTTTTTGAGAAACTATACACATTACATGTATTTTTATGAAAATTATCCAAGCCATCAGGATTATGGACTGCCAAGCTATTTAGTCATTTGGCAGCTTTTAAGATGAAATAACAGTGTTGCATTGTGGGGTACAGATACTGTTCCTTAAAGGTACTGTACCATCATCCACGTACATCTAGAGTACTGAACCTAATCATCATTAAAGTGCGGTTGTTTTCTGTAGGATGGAGTTTATTGCGTCGTGTCCTATATTAAACCTGTCCTCCTTCTCTTTCTCTCTCTCTTCTTTAATATCTTTCTCACGCTTTCCTTTGCTCAATATTTCTCAAACCCTCTCACGCCCTCACCCCTGCACCCGCCCTGATTGATGTGGCTGAAGCAGATAAGAGTGAGGTGCTAACCTTTAAGCGTGAGGGAAAACAGCATTGGAAGTCGAGCTTGCAGATCCTTCCATCTCGACGGGCCGTTCCGACTGCATGGCTCTGTGAGCAAGAGAGGAAACGAAAGCATGAGGGACACGCTCTAGTAACAGTTAAAGACTATTACAAATGGGAGGAGGGCCAGGATGGGCCAGGGGTACCATGGGCGGGACTATTAACATTACAGCGTTAATGTGTTTCATGCAAATGTTAGATATAAATATTTAACATTTAAAGTCACAAAATTTAAACTGCAGTACATATCATAAAGTAGTTAATATGTTCAGCATTAAATAAACCCTGAATAATCTTACCAAAGTGAGCTAACATATTATTTAGTAAGTATGAAATATTTCTTCAAATAAAACTAAATAAATCTGCATAGAAAGCGTAAAAATAAGTTGACTAAAATGAGCAAAAACATTTATTAACATTGTAAATATTAAAGATTGTAAAAGAGTTTATTATAAAGTAATATACTCTTTAAAAAAGCATGTGTGTGTGTGTGTGTGTATATATCTATATCTATATATATATATATATATATATATATATATATATTTTTTTTTTTTTTAAATCCAAACGTAAACATTTATTAAGGTGTTGGTGATAGATAGATAGAAGTCTTTGATAGTTTATTCTGAATTGTTAATGAGGTAAAACAGTCATGGTATTAGCCCATTAGCTAATGGTCTACTTAGCCAACCTGACAGGATTTTAAATTAGCTATTTATTCGTTTGTTTTACATATTTTTTATTCATACTATCTAATATCTAGAACATATAATACAATATGTTCAATTTTATTTGCTGAATGTTTTTTTTCTAAACCAGCAAAAAGAAAAGTATAACTTTATATCGGTGAGGGAGTGTGGTGGATGCCTAGTCTGTTCCTGTTTAGCAAGCTACATAGCTGTAATGCTATTTAAATATTATATTAAATATAACTTACCTAAATTTCAACTTTAGCTCATTTAGATACACATAACTAGCATTTTAGTTATTTTACAGCCACAGAGAGAAAGAATAATCCTGACATCTTCCTTACCACAGCAATCTTCAAAGAGTGTTAGCATCTGAGGTAAAAGATTCGGTATTCACAAACGAGTCGAATCATTGAGTCGGGTTTCTTAAACGGCTCTTTGGATCAGTGTGGGATAGTTGGGAACCGACTTGTAGATCCGAAGATCCGATTTGAGGACTCGTCTGTCGAAAAATAAACGGTCAAAAAATAAGAATGTTGTAAAATTAAGATTTTAATATTGGGGTATTTGAACAAATAACTTATTCTTATTGTATTTGATTGAAATTAAAATACAGTGGAACCTCAGAATACGAATGACCGCCTTGTGAATTTTTACCTTTTTGCCTCTGCATACGAAGCATTTTTGGCATACAAGCATATATATATATATGTGTGTGTGTGTGTGTGTGTGTGTGTGTCCGGTAGCCAAAAGCCAAGCGAATCAAGTTTTTTTTTTTGCAAGATTTAGTGAAAAACATAGCACAATGAGTACATTTTATTTTCTAAATGTTACGATTGTTTTTATAAAATATGATTAAAAATTTGATTATAGTGTTGGGAATTTGTAATATTGGTAATATATTTGTGTGGCTGCAGTGGATTATCTGCATTTACATTATTCTTATGGGAAAATGGGTTTCGCAATATGAAATTTCACTTTAAGAACTCGCCTCGGGAACAGATTAAACTCGTATGCCCGAGGTACAACAGTAAAGTAAATACACTAACAATTATTCTCAAGTAATGTAGATTCGGAACGTTTGTCTTAACCGGGTGTGTTTTTTTCCCCCATGCATGTTTTGAGACGCTTTTTATTCGGCACGAGTGCTTGCTTTTAGGCTTGAGAAATAGTTCCGCATGGATTTTTTTTTTTTAAATATGCCACAATGACCCTTGCTGATATGGAGGAAACACACACACACACACACACACACACACACACGTGATGCGTGAGTCAGTTTGTCCCAGCTGAGAATAGACACCAATTTTACTTTGGCTGAGGCAGACAATCATCACACTCACACACACACACACACCCACACACACACACACACACACACACACACACACACACACACACACACACATACCCGTCACACACACATATACTTGCGTGGCTGTGTGTTTTATCAGTGCGAGACAGAGTGTGTCTGGTTCAGGCTCTATCAGTGATCGCACCCAGAGGTTTTATTCTGCTGTGAAGTGCGCCATTGTGTATGGAATGAGTTCTCTCTCCCTGTGTGTATGTGTGTGTGTGTGTGTGTGTGTGTGTGTGTGTACTCATGCTCACATGCGTGTGTGTGTTAAGAAGAGCTGTGTGTGCTGTTTTCATAGTCGTTCATAGCAAACACACGTCATTATTGCCATTAAAGCACAGTCGAATGTTTTCTGAACCAGCTTGAATGACAATTCAACTCGCTCACACGGACACACACACACATACACACATTACATCAAGCAACAATTATATGAAACCGGGACGAACACAATGTCCCTCTTACCCTGAATGTAGTCGAAGACATTTCTATCCAAGACTTTATTGAGATCTTGTACAGTGTGTCCAAGTAATAATCTTAAAAGCCTGCTGTAATTGTGCCGTCTAAACTCAGCTTAAGTGAAGCTTAATGGAGCTAATGCTGTTTGTGTTCATAATGTTTTCACAAAGATTACAATATATACCAACTTTTGGCAAGGTTAGGATGCAATGTTGTCATTTCTCAGTACAGCAAAATGCTCCATCCTATTATAATGACATCATACCTACATTTAGCATTGCTAAAGCAATTTTACTATATGTGCTTCTTGTAATTATGGTAAAAAAAAATTAGCATTTCCTTAGAAACATATCTAAGGTAAATGTTGATATTCATCACATTTCCATCTTGTTTTTTCTCCTCTGGCCCTTTTATATGTTCTGCGTTACCTATTGGCAAAAACATGGTATTGATGCTAAAAAGTGTCTCACCTAGGTGAAAAAGTGAATTTTCAGATAGGATCAAATAAGCCATTTTTCATAATACTCCTTAATGCTTCTTATCTCCAGATCCGTGCTTCGTTTTGTTGTTGTTGATGTTGTTGATGTTGTAAATATCCATACACATTTATATTTGCATCAGATAAAAATAATTACTTTTTTTTTTTATTATTAAAATCTTTCAACAAACTTAACTGTCATTCAGATGAAACTTGGCCAATTGAGATTTCACATGAAAAGACATAAACCTGAAAAAGATCAATTAAGATATTGCAACATACATTTGTCATGGTTACAGACACTACAGCTTTTTTGCCTTTTAAGCTTTTACCAAAAGACAATTTAAGCAACTGATTTTTACTTTATTCAAAGTTAAAGGTGGTTTAATGAGATATTAGAGTGTAAGACGTATAGTATATATACTGTATTCTGAACACCATGTTATTGGTTGTGTTGCAGAAAGCAGATGACCGTGAGAAGAGGCAAGAAGCTCATCGCTTCCACTTTGACGCCATGTAAGGATCCGGAGTGTGTCATGGGGAAAAAAGAAGTTTCATCATAAGCATTCATCTCACTGAAGAATTTATTTAATAAATTATTTGATGTTTCACCCACTGGATATATTTTTTATGTTTCTTGAATTGAATCTTGAATGTGTGAGATCTCTGGGAAAGTGTGGCGGTTATTCCTCACTTCTGATTTTTTTTTTTTTTTTTAAAGATTGTTTTATTTGTATATGATGGACGTCTACTTGAACGTTACATTACATTATATGCTTATAAATGATGCAAACAGGGAGTATTGATTTTGACAAAAAGCAATGGAAGATTTCAGTGCCATTTTATGTATCCTTTCGGCATAAAGTATTAAATATAGTTTTTTTTTGTTTTTTGTTTTTTGCTTACGCTACAAAAGGGAAAAATTGTGTCTCTTGGGCAAAAGAAAAATACCAGGACCGGTTATGGGAAATTAGTCTTTATTTTTAGTGCTTGTTTTGATGTGCTCAAACAAAATAACTGGACCAGTCACATTTGTCTGGCTTGCTCTTCTTTGCCTGTGGATAAAACTGAAAATGTTTTCTGTACTAATCAATAAGAAATAACACGGTATGTATGCATTTTGCACCTTTGTGTCTTGCTGTAAGCGTGTGTTCCTTCAGTGGCCTGTTCCAAATGGCCTTCAATCAATTAGTGTTTAGTGACTGAAGTTTGGAAATGAGCTTTGGATAATAAAACAGCAGATTTAATAAGTTTATGTTTTTTAAAAAAATGAAATGCTTCAAACTTACAATCCTGCTGTCACACTTTAGGCTGTACTTGTTGTGTGATAAACATTTAGCTCATTGAAGAAAGAAGGTTAAGTTCATGAATTAGCACAATGGAAATGCACACTACGTCTCTGACCCATGACCTTTACCTTTTCTTTTTTTTCTAATATGAAAACTCTGCTTAAAGATTTTTTTAAATCTGCAGAACAGTTTCACAAAGGTGTGAAAGGTTTTTGCTTGAGAATACATTTTTAGTATAAATAGAAAGGTAAACTGTTATACTATTTGTTTATTTGTTTAAACACATTACTGTGGACATGTGTGCATAGTACCAAGAAGGGAACTCGTCCGACTCCACGGTGGAACTGTACCTGTACTTTCTAAGTTTACAGCCCTGAAGAACTCCAGTAAACTGTATAAGCTGGTGAGGATGTGTGAAGATTTAGACGTCCATATTGCACAAAGCTAAACCTGAGGCTATAAAGCTTCCATTACTTCTAGCTACACTAGCCTAAAGGCTTCAGTGCAAAATTTAGAAAGCAAACATATCTTGGGTACAGTACATTTCCACAAGTAAAGTTTGAAATACATTGCATATTTTGCTCAAGTTTTCCATTAAAA
Source organism: Clarias magur (assembly GCA_013621035.1). Taxonomy (NCBI): domain Eukaryota; kingdom Metazoa; phylum Chordata; class Actinopteri; order Siluriformes; family Clariidae; genus Clarias; species Clarias magur. Next base: position 632,243 of record QNUK01000142.1, on the reverse strand, counting down.
ATGTTATTTTCTTACGTTAGTTTCATGCTGACCCGTTCGGTCCAATGAGACACAAGCGTCCGGTGCACAAATGGGAATATGGTGGAATGTTGTGCAGAATAATGCTCATCAATGTCTTTGCTCCAAACAGGTGTTTCTTTAGCTTCCATTTACATAAACAATAAAACTATGATCAGTGTATAATTTTTGGCAGGGAACTGAAAATAGAAACTGATAGTGATCTTGATTTTCATTTTTGTTTCTTTGGGAATGTGTTTGTCTTAATAATATACGATTGTTAATAGCTTTGTTAATAGATCATAATGTCTAAAATGTCATATTCCATGATCTCAAAGCACTCATTCTTACTTTTAATTTACCTTTCACGTCATTGCCTTATTGAATTACCTGATGTTTTTTTGCTGTGAGTAATACAACTTGGTCATTAACACTGGTGGTGTTTGTATTTTTTGATGATTTCTAGTTGCGTATTAATTTTTGTACAACATTGGTTTGGGTGTGAATTAATTCCACTAATGATGAATGGCTCTCATTGTTGAAAACAAGTGTTTTCACGATGCTTAATTAGTCAATACTTTTTTTGTTTGTTTTTTTGCATGATATTAGAACTCTAAAGCTGATTTTTTTTTTCCCTCCAGTCTAAACATATCAGGTTCTTTCACAACTTTTAGTCTGATTGCGGAGTCCAACACAAAGCAAATTGAAATTATTTGGTTTGGTTTTCACAGAATTCCAGGAAACAAAAAACAAAACAAATAAACAAAGAATTATGTCTGCGGTACATAGATTTCTTTACTTCATTGGTTAGAAATACAGCCACAGAAAGCAGAAGCCAGAAAATAAATGGTCTGATAATTAATATAAATAACCGTTATTATTGAAGTTCATTTCACTGTTTTTGTTCATGGGTCCAAATCTCCAGAACACAATGAACTTCTTCTGCATTACAGCTTTGGCTCAGTCTGGCCTCAAAGCTCAGTTTAGCAGCTCACACACACACACACACAAATAATGAACATCCTAATACCGGCCTAATGAACCACAGCGAGGTTGGGAACACATCAGGATTACATTCATATGGACTAAACACTACATATGTGGAACCCTCAGGGTGCTTTGCAGTGTTTAGTCCATTAAATGGCTCCCTGGTGCCGACCCTGGAGCGTTCGTGCTGCAGAAATCCTGTGTGTTACGGATACAAATGAACAGAACTCAAAAATATCCTTTGGACATTATATGCAAAATGTTTTAAACTGGGTATTTATATAAATTATACAGTGTTATCTGATAAATGATGGTGTTTTGATGGCTTTGTGTATTTATAATAATGAATAAAAGTTTCAAAAGGAAATGTTTTCAAGTGCGGAGTGAAAGTAAACCAAACCACATCACTGTAGCAAACGGATGAAAATCACACTGGTTTGGATTCTCAAACAGATTATAAAGTAGGAAAATATCCTTCATGCTTATAATGCAGCATTAATGATTGAACTAACACTGGCATCTCTGTGCTGGCATTATACTCTGGTCTCTTTATGTCTTTAGTGTTTGTCTAAACTGTATTGTAATAAAGTAACTTAAGCTGGATTCACTTTATTGTTGAGAGTCATTAAATATACAAGAATTCATCATTCTGAACTAAACATTATTAAAGATGGATAATCTTGATGTTGGACCATTTTATAAACTGTTTATGAAAATTGCTTTACTTATGCTTTAATTATGGCAGGCTTCAGCTTTATAGTTACCATTTATAGTTACGTGTGTATCTGTTTAAACTGTATTTCAAATTCTATCAGATGTATTTAAACAGGAAAATAAGCAGATTCTGTTTCCGTGCAAACATACAAGATCAGAAAATAATAAACTTGCAGTAAAAATGCTTGTTGTTAATGTTTGTGTAGACAGTTAAGCTCAAATATCTTCTAAACTTTCTGTCATTATTATATATTATATATGTTATAATCACGAACCCTAGTTAGCTGTTGGACAGAAGCTGATTTTCTCATTCGTCAGTTAAGCTGCTGTAAATCTTTTATCCATCGGCTGTTGAGCGGCGGTTTCCAGACGGTTTGTCGAAATAGTTAAAAGGTTAAAGCTAAAAATTATCTGATCAGTTTTAATGTAATCAGTGATGTTATTATTTTAGGTTGAAGCCCACGTACATGTCTGTCTGCAACAATGATCAACTCAATTTTTTATTGCAATTTCACAATATTGTTGTTGTTTTTACAATATTATGTGGTATTGGTTTCCACTGGATTGGTGGCTAAATATTAGTAAAATATACAAAATCTCCCTAGTTCTGGGCAGGATTTTAAATCTACTGTAATTTCTTCTTATTGCAATCTGTTAAATTTAGTTAAGCCCTTTTTGTCCCATGTACATTATATACATATACTGGAGTTCTGACCAATGTACAGACTAAACCTTTCTTTTATTTATACAGATATATAACGTCTGACAGCATCCAACTGAAAACGATGCCGTGGTTGATATCTTATTTCATCATGTTTTTATTTATTTTAATTAATTATATTGATGTTTTACAAGTGGAAAACTACGCTGACAAAAAGTCTGTCTGTACAGACTGTCTGTGTCTCTTAAAGATGATCCGATGTGTTGATGTAAATCCCAGTCTAATAGATATTTTTGATTTTTTTTTTAATTCAAAGCATGCCTGGTTTGGTCTTAAATACTGTTCTGGTCAGTGGGCGTGGTTTGTTGCCTGTGTTGATGGAATTGATAAAGCAGAGCATCACTGTATTAGAGTGACTGACATTGAACATGGAACATGTTTTTCTTTCCATTAATAATTAATTAATTAATAATTTCATCTGTTTTTGTTAGACTGATCCTAAAATGTTCCTAAGCCAACAGACGCTAGGGGAGATTCCTGGCCAGGGAATAGCAGAATGGGAATATAAATACAGGGTTCTCCAGGAATTGAACTTGGAAGGTTAATGACAAATATGGCTACTGTTATAACAGCAAAAAAATTTGGAGACATTTCCGGAGCCATCTAATGGTTTGTGTTTAAAGCTGTTCCTCCCTCCAGTGGCTGATCTGGTTCTTACTTATGAAAAGCCAAATGGGTCATACATCTGGCACAATTATTCCTCAAAGTCAGACTAAATTCTCTCCTTGTCCTGATCTGTTCTTCAAACCTGCTGGCACAATTTTTCAGGTTTGAGTAAAAGACTGGCATCAAAATCCATGAAACCACGCACAGCCAACAATATTATTCTGAGTACTAAGCATTTTACAGACCTGGTATTTTTTTTCAAGAAGCAGTACAGTGGTCTAGTAGTTAGCACTGTGGCCTCGCACCTCCAGGGTCGAGGGTTTGAGTCCCTCCTTCAGGTCTGTGGGCATGGAGTTTGCGTGTTCTCCCCGTGTTTGATGGGTTTCCTCCAGGTACTCTGGTTTCCTCCCACAGTCCAAAGACATGCAGATTAGGCTAATGGTCGTTCCCAGATTGGCTGTAGTGTGTGAATGAGTGTGTGCATGTGTGTGTGTGTGTGTATGTGTGTGTGCCCTGCGATGGACTGAATTCTTCAGTGCGCCCAATACTGGAATCCACTGATAACACACATAGTATACAGTATCTGAGAGTCCAATTTGTTAGTAAGTCCAACAAGCATTGTCTACTGTAGGTACTAGGATACTAACACAATCGGCTGTACACAGTATATCACAGAGCGGGGCTTTTTATTTTTCTTCATTCAATTATTAAAATTTTTGTCTTATTGCTAAGTGCTTCCGATATGATATCTAATATCGATTATATGAGCTAACGTGTGTTTGCATCTTTGAAAGTTTGTATTTAGGGGACTTACTGTAAGAGCTAGTAAGTGAACTCACGAGCAAATGCATTGTTTAACAGCAAGTATATTCACTCAGTCACTCACTCACCTTCTATAGTGCTTTATCCTGTATATACTGTAGGGTCATGGAGGGTCTGGACAGAGCGGCACACACACACTGACACACACTCAACGGCCAATTTGGGAAGCCTAATCTGCATGTTTTTGAACTGTGGAAGGAAACCGGAGAACCCGGAGGAAACGCTCTGAAGGGGGAAGCGAACCCGAGCCGTGGAGGTGCAAGGTGACGGCGCTGATCACATGACCACCCAGCAGGTGTATATGAGCCCTGTAATGTTCACGGACAAGGGGGCCGTCCATGACCAGTGCTGGGTACACGTAGCTTCCCGCTCTAGTGTGAGCATGTTCAGGATTTATGGAACATTTGGCTTTCCACATCACCCAGTGCTTTCGCATCCTTTTCCATAGGCGGAGACACCAGCTTTGTGTGTGTGTGTGTGTGTGCGTGTGTGTGTGTGTTATCAGGAAGCTTTAAAGGGCTGCATGCCTACAAGCAGCTGCTCATTCAAGCCAAACAGCTCCGTCTCTCCCTGCAGCTCCACAGACCTTTAGTGCTCATTTCTAAATGGGATTAACCGCGCAGTGTGTCTCAGCCTGGGACTCGACCTCACATCTGGAATATCATCCGAGGTGCCTTCTGTCATCTGGGGAAGAGATGGGATTAACCAGATTAATGCAGAAAAGTTGGGATTTCTGAGACAATCTGAACTGGATTGTATTGAAAAAAACAAAAACAAACAACAACAAAAAAAAAACATGGAAAGATAAAAGGAGAAGCTTCAAAGAAAAGAAAAAAAGCTACAAAGGAAACAAAAGGATACAGAGGCAGTTTAATAACAGGGAGAGGAGATGCACAGAGGTGAGTTTACACACCTGCATTACTACATGTGCACCAGCAAAGGACAAGACTTCTGCATCACCATGTCTATTATTATTATTATTATTATTATTATTATTAACTGTATGTACATCCAGATTATTAATGTTTTTAACAGACAAGTTGCTAATGAATATAAAGATTATCCAGAGACGCCACCTACAGGTGTAACATTCTGATGAAGGAAGAATACCATACAATACACCACACTACCTTTGCTCGAATTCCTTTATTTCTTTGTAACGTGTGTGTGTGTGTGTGTGTGTGTGTGTGTGTGTGTGTGTGTGTTCCATTGCTTCACTTGTCTGCTGAGGTGCACAATGAGGAAAAGCACAAGTGCATTAAAATATCCGCGTCCAACTGCTAAAATCATAAAGATGAAATGAAATGAATGCAAGAAAAAAACAGCCTGATTATTTCATGGCGTTATTATAGAAGAAGAGGATGATGATGATGGTGATGATGGCGCATGCCATGTAGATGCACTCTGATGTATTGGATTTTTATAATTATTATCATTATTATGTCTAGTTCTATCAATAATCCGTATGGTTATTATTATTATTATTATTATTATTATTATTGTAGATTCCCCGTCCTGAGAGCGCACGGACTTTCAGCGCCTCTGTATTGAATTGCGCTATAATGTTGCACTAAATGCGTGTTTTTTTGTGTTTGAGATGATATCTGCTGTGATGTTAAGTTATATTTATATCATGTGCATGGTATTTGGACATGGAGTTTGCATGTTCTCCCCGTGCTTGGAGGGTTTCCTCAGGGTACTCCGGTTTCCTCCCACAGTCCAAAGACATGTAGATCAGCGTTCTCCAAACAGCTTGTAGTGTGTGATTGTAGTGTGTGATTGATCCTTTATCCTGTACACAGTGACTGAGTGAGCGCCGTATTCAGTGCTGTATTGTGCGTGTCCTTTGTGCAGCGCGCCGCGCGCCACATCACCGAGAGCGCGTGCTGAAGTGACAGCTCCCGTTGCCTCGCGCGCGCGCCGTTTCCCCCGCTAACCCTCCCGGGATTGTTATTACACGCCAGGTCTCATCTCATCGAATTCTGTTGGCTCTATTTTTCTCCATAGTACAAAGATGAACACACAACAGGGTGGAAAAAAAGAGACAGCTTTATTAGAATAGCTTTAAGATCTTAAAGGAATTTTCATGTTCATGTTTAGATTTAAATATTTCTGATGTAGTGGTTAGCACTGTCACCTTGCACCTCCATGGGTCTGGGTTCGATTCCCGCCTCGGGCTCTGTTTGCCTGGAGTTTGCATGTTCTCCCCCGTGTTTGGCGGGTTTCCTCCGGGGTTCCTCCGACAATCCAAAGACATGCAGACCGGCGTTTCCAAATTACGCGCACCGTGTGAATGAGTGTGTGTGGCCTGCGATGGACTGGGGTGTACCCTGTCTCATGCCCTAAGTCTCCTGGGAGAGGCGCCAGGCCCCCCGCGGCCCTGTATACAGGATAAAGCCGTATACACGACGAGTGAAGGAGTATTTCTGATTAGTTAGTTTGCTCTGTATTTTCGTTCTTCCTGTTAGAAGTTAGCAGTTGTGTGTCGCGCTGACGTCGCATGGTGACACTGGCATTGTTAGCATTAAAATAAGAAAAGGAACTCAACTGGTCTCAGACGGAAAGCAGAGAGGTTTTGCTTATAGATCTTAAAAAAACAAAACCACGACAGCTTCTGTCCCACTCACCATTCTTTGAGCGACGTTAAATAGAAAATAAAAATAAAATAACGTGTCAGAACGCAGTGCAGCGACACAACGACGTTGCGCTGGGTTTCGTCTTTGCTAGTTGATGATCTGGGAAGATAGACTTGACGGCGTGGGAAGCTTTGGTAACGGACACATGTACTGTAGTAGAGAAGTGTGTTTAGATGAGTAGATGAGAGCTGGATGGAGTAAAGGCGTAAAGGTGGAGATGAAGTGAGGATTAAATGCTGTTGCACTTTTATCAGCAGCGAGACAGGAACAGCAATCAAACAAATCATTTTAACCAAAGAAGATCAAATAACATGACTAATTTATAACAAAACAAGCCTTTTGATGTACAAGCAGCCTAAGGTGGATATTATTATAGTTCTTGATAAAGTACAATTTTCTAGAAATGTAGATCCATCTACTGTAATTCCTCTACTAACCTCGTGTCTACAAACCCAGACCTGATAAGATTTATCACCGTATTCCTTCTCCATGACAGACGAATTATTTAATCAATAAAGGAAAACCACTGCAGATTTAGCATCAGTCACTGAACTCAATCATTCACTCTCAGGATTTTAGCGCTACACTAAACTACACTACAGTTAACTACACGACGCTACACTACACTAAATGCGCCTTTCTCGGTAAAAGGTACAGAAGGTGTGTAATCATGACGGTGTGTATCATTTCATCAGCACAGGAAGTCTGCTGTTCTGGATCGGATGTAAATCAGCCCTTTGATCACGACACAAGTCTTGATTGGCTTTGATGATCGGTTTTTGCTTCGTGCTCGCCTAGACAACAGGCCACACCCCCTGGTAACAATGGGATTGGAGAGGCTGAGAAAGGAGGGACTGCAGGAACTCCATTACGTTTGTCTAGTTGTCTGTTGATGAAATGGGCTTAAAACATGAAGCATTCAATCCAGAAAATGACATTTGATCAGATGAGGAGGTGGAGACGGCGGTTTAACCTTAACTGCAATTCTGCTCAGTTTTAGTGGTATTAAATCGCTCTTTGGAGTTGTTCTCGTTACATACAGTTAGTTCAATGAGAGAAGGGAACCTGATCAAAAATTATCATGTATAGAAGGAACTAATTATTCATATTTATATCATCGTGTTCATTTGTATTCAGTTACTTATTATATTATATAGTCATATAACTATGTTCTATAGTAGCGCTGATTCTGTACAGGGTCGCGGGAGACCTGGAGGCTCTGTGGGGAACACGCACACACATACACACGCACACACACACACACACACACACACACACACACACACACACACACGCACACAGGCACACACGCACACACACACACATACACACACACGCACACACACACACACGCACACACACACACACACACACACACACACACACACACACACACACACACACACACACACACACACACACACACACACACACACTAATTCACACAAAACGGGCAATTTGGGAACGCCAATTAGTCTAGTCTGCATGTTTCTGGACCGTAGGAGGATGTTTTAAACCACACAGCTAGAGAGGAGAGTTGTAGATGCCGTTCCTTTAGGAATGATCCACATATTCGTTATCAGTGTTGAAGTCATCACTGCTCTGTTTCCTCTTTAAATATGAATCCAGTTTATATTTAGCATTTTGCAGCCTCAGGCCAAGTTTAAGCCTTTAGCAGGAATGTCAGTTGAACTCTGCTAGGTTAATTGTGATTGTAACGATTTAAAAATGATTAAAATATCCTCGCTGTGCTCGGTATATACCTACTGCAGGTTTTTTCGAAACAGTAGGGAGCAGGCTTAGACATCATCGCAATGCTTTAAACGAGAAATGGTGCTCATAAATAACTAGAATTGCACCGAATGTAAGTGAAGCTGACTATAGTTTTGTCCCATATGAATTATTTTCTCATTTAATTAGCGTCTCTCGTTTATCATTTGTTTAGCGCTGAGTAGCTACATAAAGTCAATATGTATAATTGAAATGACCCATTCAGTGGAAAACTGCCAGTGGGTTCATTAGTTCAGAATTAGTTTAGGGTTTCTATTACTGCTTCTTTTTTTTTTCTTCTTTTCTTTCAATTTGCTGATGCTTTTAATCAAGCCGTCTGTTTAGAGCGATCTCGAATTCTAAAAATAAACAGAGCGAAAAAGGCTTAAAGAATAAATAGTTTTTCTATGTATTTCTTTTAAAAATCTGCCTTTAGAAGGGTTTTAAAGCTGAAATTCATTCGCATCAGATTTATATTCCATTTCACACCCTGTAGCAAAAAAAAAAAAAAATCACCTCTGTGTAGGTCAGTGCAATAAGTCCATAATAGCCTGACAAAGTCTCCCTTTAACCTTGTAGAAATTAAAGCCCCGGTCTTGTTGCTCTGCCCCAATCCAAAGCTGTCGGAGTCGTTACTTCAGAAGACGTCTCTGATTTCTGCACCGTCTGCCGGCTGCGAAAGGTCTGGCCTGATATTATCCCAGCTTTCCACTTGATTTGCTTGTGAATTCGAGACAGTCGGTGCAGTGACAGATAAATCACAGATAGTTAGCGGCTTATCAGCGAAACACAGGATAGTTTGGAGAAAAGTGAATATGGGCATTAAAGCTTATCGCCACATTAGTGCGCCTTCTCGCACAGGAGCGCTGAATACAGAATGGCCTTTAGAGATATTTTATTGACCTACTTCAATTATGCTTGGACTGATTTTAGAGCGAGGAACGTACTCAGCAGATTATCTCTTATGACTCTGAATGTTCCTTTACCATCTGCTTTTATATCCTTTACTGCCACAGGCTGCAGCAGTGAATAAATATAAAGGAAATGTTCAGTTAAAAAGAAAAAAAAAGTCTTTTATATGCAATGGAACTCTCAGGAACAGGAACGGAATGAGCTCATTAGCGAGCGAGTGTAACGTCTGTCCTGCGGGACGCCGTATGACGTGACATGTCGAAGGGAGAAGAGCCACGTGGAAACGCTTCCTCGTCAGTACGTGAGCTGTAACGGGGAGCTCGTGATCGTGATCGATGTCCTGGATGTTTTCTCTACCCACAATGCCGCTGGACTCTGACCACCGAATAGATCAATCCAGTCAAACGTAACCCTTCATACACACTTACAGATTATGGAGCTTTGTTTTTTTTTTCACACACACATGTACACACTTACTGTATTATCTCTATGATGGACATTAGGACGAGTCCACTGGGACTGTTAATTTGGACGACTTTATTTTATTTGACATTTTTCACCGATATCCGCACGTTTTCATGGTTACCCTCTGATCCTTGACCACACCCACTAACCAGTAAATAGAACCATGATGTTAAGTGTTCTAGTTACACCTGACCCGACTCCAGCAGATAATCAACCAAAGATCTTAGAAGGTCTTAGGAGTTCACGTTGAATATATGGGATAATATGGGAAGAAGATGTCTTTCTCATTACATACACTGTACATTTAAAGTACAAATAGTGATGCAGACAGGGTGAAAGTTCATATAACCCGGATGTGACGTGGTATTTTGGTGATGGAGTTAAATGTTGGAGCGTTTTTATTTTATATAGGTGGGATAGAATGTAATGGTGAACTTTGGCCTCCACGTTTGGACTACAGAGGTTCCTCGATGGATGGATGGATAGGTGGAATGTATCTTTGGATAGTTCTTATAACTTCCTCTTTAACCACGGGAAACTGTAGTAGTTCTGGTTTGTTCCTTCTGCATTCTGTTATAAAGCAGGTCAGGTCATAAGAAATCATGAAATGTAGCACAAGGTCCTTTATTATAATTATATAAAGTTGTAGAAGAGACACAAAAAAGTTCTGAGAAATGTTTTTTTCTACATCATTTTTCACAAAATGACATTTTCCATGTAACACTGTCCAGGATTAAGGACAATTTGCCAAATACTTACTCACAGAGATAACTAGTCAACAAAGTTTGTTTAATGTCCATTAGGAGTGCCACGCTGGTGCTTGAGTATCTTGTTGCTGCCTCGCAGTTCCACCATCGCCATTTCAGTCCTGAGTTTGTAGTCTTGTGTTGAACATTTTCTACTCGTGCCTTTTTGGGCTGACATTTATCAAACATTCACTTTATTTGGCTGATTTTATCCTAAATGACTCAGAGATGAGCTTTAAGGATCTTGCTCAAGGGCCAAAAAAAAGACGAGATCAGTAGCTCACTACCTTCTCCAATGACCCTTAAGGGTTCTTCCAGGTTCTCTGGCTACGTCCCTTCCAGGGGTTTTATTCCCAGAATGCACTTGTATCTGAACTAAGAATTTAATGAAAGCCTCTAACAGCAGAGATGGAAACTATGAATGAGAGTTAGTGACTTTATAGAGAGTTAGTTTTTACTTTGTACTTTTAGAAACGTTTCACATGGTCCCCATTCAACTGTGTTTATCTTCTGTATTGACGCTGCTGACTGGGTTTCTTTCCCCTCCAGCTTGGATTCTTCTCATTGTGATAGAAGAGGGCTTTGCTCTGGCGCAAAAAATCAAAGGTACGGTTCAAAGCATCCTCACCGAAATATCAGCGTCTATTTGAAACAAACCTACCATTATGATGATTGAACCTTTTTCCTAGTATGACGAGCCTTCTGTGGGAAAAATGTGACTAAATAAATCTTTATCATCCTTCTTCACAGAGACGAATGAAGATGGACCTCCAGCCAAAAATGAGCAGTGTGGCATCTGGACCAAAACCATCAGCGGAGGCCAGTTCATGTCCCCCAACTATCCCAACACCTACCCACCTAACAAGGAGTGTGTCTACGTCCTAGAGGGTGGGTAGCCCGGCTACGGGTCACTGCATTACGCAATGGTGTCGTCTTTCTCTACGGTCAGACTGACGGGTGTGATTAATTAACACAGAATGATTAATGCTGACCTAAATAAACAGCAACGGTATCATTTATTTGAAAAACTCACAAAGGGATCTTTGCTTCTGCATCCTGATTATTCACGGCAACCCGACATTTGTGGGTCTTTTTTTGTTTTTTCATTCTTCTTAATACAATTTCTACCCAGAAGCTGTGCCCTTCTAAATCTGTCTCAGTGCTGAGTGACACAGTCCCAATTTACAGATCAGACTGTTGGTGTAAGAGCGCCCCCTGTTGAACACTTTATGTTCCGATTCAGCCAGGCAAAGAGTAAAACCACTATCATTTCAGAAACACACTATGGTACAGTAGGTGGCTCAACTTGATTCTTTAGCCCTTGGTTGGTATTTTACTTTATACGAGGACAAACTATAGAGTTTGCGACAAAATTCAAAATAGGAACATTTTTGAAATAAGAAGTGCTACAGATGCCATCAAAAGTTTAAATACACTTATCGTGAATGTGAATGGCATGGCAAAATTAGGCTTCCGTTTATTTATTTATTTATTTATTTATTTATTTATGGGGGACAGAATGATTGTACAGCAGACATAATTAATAGAGAAGAAAAATAGAGAAGAAAGAATTTGGAGCATGAGGTTTAATTTTATTATTATTATTATTATTATTATTATTTTATTTACTCAACGCAGGTTTAAAATTATAGATATTGGATAAAAATGTTTACATACACCCAGATTAATAATTCTGTGGTGTGGAAAATTCCAAAAATATATTTTAATGGAGACCTCGCCCTTCCTCAACCCTCTCTCTCTTGGGTTTGTATTGACCAACACACAGGACAATGGGAAAGTCCAAGGAGCTCAGTGCAGATCTGAGAACGAGGATGGAAGATCTACACGAGTCAGCATCTCTCTCTACTAAACAACTGCAGATTCCAAGATCAGTTGAAATAATCTGATCAAGTACTACTGTAGATATTAGAAGGAGGAGAGAAGTGGTTCTGATGGTCAGGAACGACCTCGGGAACCACCAAGGCACAGAACTGCCATAAACTGGAAGATGCTGAAACATCAGTGTCACTGTCTACATTGAAGCCAATTTTAATCTCCATGGACTGAAAATCTGCCATCCATGAAAAAAATGCTGCTGCTCCAAAATCCACACCGTCATATACTGTAAATTTGAATATACAGGTAAAGAAAAAGCCTTCTGGTGGATGGAGGTATAGAAGGAGTAAAGGTGAGCGATTCAACCCCAAGAGCACTGTCGCTGGTGTTTAGCATGGCGGTGGTAGTGCTATGATCTGGGGCTGATCTACCGCCAGTTAAACTGGTGTTCTGCATAAAGTGGATGGACGTGTGAGGCGTCAGAGATGTCAGAAACTTTGACAGTGTTCAGTGTTAAACAGGGCAATGACCCCCAAATGGATAAAACAGGCTAAAACGACACTTTTGGAGCCTTAACAATATTACAAACTGCCAAGAAAACTGGCCACATAAATTCAAATGTAACATTTTCAAGAGGAATTCTGCCAGAAGCTGGTTGCTTGTCTGGTAAAGGTGAAACTTGCTACAGAACATTCACAACAGTTTATGCATTAAACGGCTACATACAGTCGCCCCGGTGTGAGCGTCGGACAGCATAAGGTAGCAGTGAGACAGCTGGACGAATAGCAAGGTAGGAAGAAAAATAGTGTATTTAATAACAGAAAGTAAACTATTGTAATATTCTGCTTGAACAATGTTTCGGTTTTACGGAACGATAATTTAACATTAATGTAACACTTGCCTTGCTGGATGAGAGAGCGGTAAATATCACCACATCGTAAAATCTGCCTTGAAATGTTATCAAGAAAAGCTGGAGCCTGATAAAACCTGGTAATATTTCATTAATGCCTGGAGTTTCTCAACACACACTGTTATCTGGTCCCTTGTCATGTGTTTAGTAAAATTTACCCCATGGGTCTAGGTGTTATTATCTGAGGCAGACGTGACTGCCAGACCGTGCTGATTGTGGATCACGTGATCTCATGAGCTCTAAATTGTAGTTATTGATCTGCTATCATATTCACTTTGTTGGACACCATGACCACCCGCTTAATATTGAGTGGGTCCCCCTTTGCCGTCAAAACAGTGATGCCGTGTGTGTCCTGACTCCTTTCTATTAGAACCAGCATTAACCTTTTCCTCAGTTTGATCGACAGTAGCACTTCTATTGGATCGGACTACACGAGCCAGCCTTCACTCGCCGTGTGCACCAGTGAGCCTTGGCCACCCATGACCCTGTCGCTCAGTATCACTTTTGTTATGTCCTGACCCCTGCAGCCTGTGAACATCCCACAGGAGGTGCAGTTTTGGAGATACTCTGATCCGGTCCCCTAGACATCACAATCTGGCCCTTCTCAGATCGACTCCAAAATCTCTCGGAATCTCTCGTGGGACGTTCCTGGTCTGACCAAAATTGTTCGAAGGAAGGAAGACCGGTGAACTGGCGACCGGATGAAGGGGAGTGAAGGCTGGCCCGAGTAGTCCCGATCCAATAGGACAGCTTAGTGTAGATCACATTGAGGAAATGGTTAATGCTGGTTGTGATAGAAGGTGTCCGGACACACAGTGCATCACTGTTATGGTGACATACAGTACACAGGTGGTCATAATGTTATGGCTGATGTAGGGTATGTAGGGTATACTGTGTTTGTTTAGTAACTATTGAACAAAAACAGCTTTGAGTGTGAGGATAAAAAAAAAAATCATCATCACTAACATGGTATAATAGTTGACTATGAGGGTTTATAAAGGACTATCAGCTGTCGGCTCTCATAAAGGCCGAGGCATGTAATATAGAGAAGGTGTGTTGTGACATTTCCTGGCCTGGCCTACTTCTGCTATATCAGCATGACGTGATGGAAGTAATGTGACATAACCTGCCAAATGAGATAAAGAAAAATTTAAACAAACGTAGGCACAAAAGGTACATTGGTACAAAGTCTTTAGATCTGCGTTCGGTCTGTACGCAGATGCGGAGTATAAAAATCTTATTTAGATGCTGTTGAATGGCGTCATGGTGTTGTTCATATTCATAAAATGTATTAAAATAGTTAAATATTTAGATTCATTCATCTTCAGATCTATTGGTCCTCTTCAATAGAAGGTGTAGTTTTTTTTTTACAGTACAATCGCACATACAGTATTGTAAATAATATTTCATGAGACCATTGTAGGAAAAAATAGAAAATCTAATTGATGATTCAAAAAAACTATGACATCTGTGTATATTTAAGCTCAAAACATCAGTCATTGCATGTGCCATTCATTTCTGTTAATTTTCTTGAAGGGTGCCAATAATTCTGCAGATGATGATACAGTATGATGAGAGTTATGGGATCCGACCGTGCGCTCACATCGCTTTCGGATTTCACTGCCACATTCCCATAAAAGTGCAATATACAAGCTAGCACACTTTGCATCGTCTTCATAAAAGTGTGTGAGCGCGCGTGTGTGTGTGTGTGTGTGTGTGTGTGTGTGTGTGTGTGGGCGGAAGGTTGAATCTATTGTTATTATTATATTGACCCCCTGAGTCTGTTGGAGTGTGCTTTACAGTGATGTGAGCATGATGGCTTGCAGCAGTAAAAGGTTAAATCACACTACACGGTATGGCTCTGCGCTTCCCACGCCATCATCAGAGAACAAGAAAAGAAAAAAAAGGTGTAGCTAAATCCCATTTTCCATTCTCACTTCTCCAGCTTTGCCTCGGCAGAGGATCCAACTGGTCTTCGACAAAAACTACTACATCGAGCCGTCGTTTGAGTGCCGGTTCGATCACCTGGAGATAAGAGATGGTCCCTTCGGCTTCTCGCCGCTCATCGATCGCTACTGTGGGCCGAAGAGCCCCGGCGTGGTCACCTCCACCGGACGCTTCATGTGGATCAAATTCTCCAGCGACGAAGAGCTCGAGGGCCTCGGCTTCCGCGTCAAATACACCTACATAGCAGGTGGAACACTGAGTCATCATCTGTAGCACTCGGATTACATGAATGATTGTCTGTTCATTAAATGTTCGCCCTGGTTTATAATGCTAATAATATCACCTTAGGCTGTGTTTTTCTAAGACGACATAATTGATGATGTTTTTGGTTTAAACTATTTTAAAAAACCTACAGTAATATCAGACGGTTTATGCATAAAACATCATTAATGTTTTACACACCTAACAGTAAATACACATTAAATATCTGCATATCACTAGCACAATACTTAGGAAGCAAACTTAGCACTGCCGCCTTGCACCTCCAGGGTCGGGGTTCGATTCCCCACCTCGCGGTTGCTTGGTGGGTTTCCTCAGGGTACTCCGGTTTCCTCCCACAGTCCAAAGACATGCGGATTCGGTTAAATTGATGAATGATTGTTCGTGTGTGTACCCCGCCTCGTGCCCTAAGTCTCCTGGGATAGGCTCCAGACCCCCACGTGAACCTGTGTAGACGATGAGTGAGTGACCATCATCTAGATCATCTGTAAAATATTAGAGTGAAATGTATCTCTAAAACCTGAAAACATTGCAAATATCTTTTTGTTAGGGACAAACGCTTTAGTGTTGACGGCTGTAACAGTCAGTTCATCTCTCCTTAATAAGCTGGTGTTGAATTTAAAATGTTCCTGACGACCCCGCTTTAATGCATTTATTTTAATGATTTTTTTTTTGTTAAATGTCTTGGAAATAAATATAGTTTAACCTATAAGCGGTTACACCAAACAGCCCTTAATAAAACAGGATATTTGGCTGTGCTGCTGTCGTTTCAGTGTGTTAGTCTTCTGCATGTTAAGCAGGTCAAATAAGTCAAACATTGAATGCACTCTATTTAGATGGAGCCTGAGATTTTCCTGCTCGAGCTTCAGCGCCTGCAGCTGTTTTAATCGTGACTTTCTCAGCAGCCTGAATTTCCACACTGCGATATCTAACTGACGCCGTGTCTGCCTTATCATTTCAGACCCGGATTTTAAATTGCATGTGGGTGGACTTCTAAATCCGATCCCGGGTAAGCCTTTCCATCTTTCACCGCCTCATTCAATACTTCATGAAGAGCTCTCTGTGGCGTGAGGTCGACAGCTGGCTATCTTTTACCACCATTCTCCAGTCCTCCATTCATCATGCAGGCTATCTTTGCTCGTCTGCGATTCTGTCAGTCTTATTTTCCTCCCGTACCCTCATCCACCCCCCCCCCCCCCCACCGCCAGTCTACAATTTCTCTTCATCGCTTCTGCACTTGATTCTCCCTCATCCCATCTCCTTCCCCCATGTTCCTGCTGTCTCTTTCTTCCCTTCAGCCTTTTGTCTTTTCATTGATGATTTCAGATTGTCAGTTCGAGGTCAGTGGCTCGGATGGGTTTGTCCGCTCCAGCCAGGTGGAAGAGGAGGAAAAAGTGAAGCCCGGTGAAGCTCTGGATTGCATCTGGACAATCCGAGCGCCTCCTCATTCCAAGGTGACTTTCACCGCTTCGTCTCTGTCATTCCATACATCCCAAACGCTTGGCCACCACAAATCCCAGTCTTGATTAGACCACAGGGGACTGCCAGGCCCCCAACTGCTTGCCTGTGATGAGGAGACTGTTGAAGGCAAGCTTAAATTAGCAGTGCAGAGCTAGCAGGTATTCGGCCGATGAGGCAGAAATAATGGAAGCGCAGACTCAGCAGGAGCAGGAAGAAGAGTTGGGGTGGGAGGATGTAAGACGGTAATGGGATTCAATACATTTACAGACTCTTACACTCAACAAATCAGCCTGATGTGTTTGTTTCAGACGCATTAGCAAAACAAAATCACGAACTACAAATGTAAACTAGCTCATATTATCTTCCATGAGTGACAATAATTGAATCTTGCAGTGTTTTTCAGCTGCTAGACAAGCAGAGACATGTGTAAGGAAATAGAGGCTGGATGGTTGGGATGGATGGATGGATAGAAAAACAAATAGCTAGACAACCGTTCAGACGAACTGCTTGACAGTTAAATAGATTGAGTGGTAATTGGATAGACTGGAGAGATAATTGATGGCCATGGAAATAGGAGCATGGATTGATGAATAATTGAATGAATGGATGGATGGACAGACATACAGATAACCTCAATGAAAGACTTGCAATTAAATGATAGATGAATGGATTATAAGACACATTAAAGGTCCTGGAGGTACAATAAGGAAGGGTGTAAAAAGTCACGGAGAACCTGCAAGACGTCCACAGGATGATAAATGAATAGGTCGAACAAGCAAGTGTGGGAAGCTCAGCTAATTTGATGCTAATTACATGACTGTGCATCTCTGGGAGCCAGCAGTGTTGGAAGGGATGATGTAACACACAGCTGGCTCAGGGCAGCTCTTTGCATTTATCATACATAATGTATGGTGTGTATGATAATTATACTGAAAACCGATGCTCCTGCAGTCTCTAACTCTAATAATCATGTAAATCCTGTGTATACTGTACATTTCTTCTGTTTCAATGTAGTGTGTAGACCAGGAGTGTCAAACTCCGTTCCTGAAGGGCCGCAGACCCGCAGGGTTTTGTTCCAACCCTTGAGAACCTGCAGAGTTTAGCTTCAACCATAATTAAAAACACCTGATCCACCTAATCAAATCATTAAGGCTTATTTGAAAACTACATGGCATATATCTTGGAGCAGGGTTGGAACAAAACCCTACGGGTCTGCGGCCCTTCAGGAACGGAGTTTGACACCCCTGGTGAAGACGGTTCGGTGGTGTAATGGTTAGCACTTTCACCTCGCACCTCCGGGGTCCGGGTTTGAATCCCATCTCAGGGTCTGTGTGCATGGAGTTTGCATGTTCTCCCCCATGGTTGGTGGATTTCCTCCGTGTACTCCGGTTCCCTTCCAAAGGTCTTCCCAAATCGTACATAATGTATGAATGTGTGTGAATGTTGACTGGCGGTTCCACCACAATCATAAAAATGGGAATAATGGTCACCATTGGCCTCCACGGTCCCTAGCTGGACTACAGTTTTTTCTGAATGGATGGATAGATGGAGTGTACCATGGGTAATGATACTCGTTTAATAAATTATACTTAGATTCCATAGAAGTTGTCTTTTATGCCTGCAGATCTACCTGCGCTTTCTGGAGTACCAGATGGAGAACTCAAATGAGTGCAAGAGGAACTTTGTGGCCATTTATGATGGCAGCAGCGCCATCGAGAACCTTAAGGCGAAGTTCTGCAGCACGGTAGCCAATGACGTGATGCTGGAGAGCGGAGTGGGAGTCGTACGCATGTGGGCCGACGAGACGAGTCGCCTCAGCCGCTTCCGAATGCTCTTCACTTCCTTTATTGATCGTGAGTACAGTACGCTTTAAGAGCTGCGGATGAGAAGCTATAAATAATCATTACAAATTTCACATATGCAGAATATATGGACAGACGAATGATTGTTTGGATGGGTAATTAGAATGCTGGGCAAACAGACAGCTTCTCAGAAGGACAGATCAAATAAATTGATGCATGGATGGATGGATGGATGGATGGATGGATGGATGGATGGTTAAGTGACATTATGGGTACATAACTAGATAACAGGATGGATGGATGGATAGAAAGACATAATGGCAGTCAAGTAGATATTTGGGTCCATGGATTGTTGGATGGATTGATGGGTAAATAAAGGAATAAATGGATACAGTAAGTGGATAGATTGATGGATTGGTGGATGGATGAATAGGCAGACAATCTCCTAGAAAGACCTGCTGACAATCAAATAGGTATTTGGGTCCATGGACTGATGGATAAATAGAGGGATGAATGGATAGGTTGATGGACTGGATGCATGGTCAACTAGATGGATGGATGAAACGACACCTAGTCATCCATCAGACAGCTTGAGAATCAGACTGATGCACAGATACAGTAGGTGGGTGTGTAGATGGATGGACTGAGAGTTTTTTGGATAGATAAATAGATGGATAGGTAAATTAATGCTTCAATAACTTTTGGATGGATGGATGGATGGATGGCCTCTGAGATGCAGATGATTAGGTTTGTGGATGTATGATGGATGAATGGATGGATGGTGGTCTGATAGACTTATGTACAGGTAGTTAGTTGCATGGTTGGTCAAATAAATTATAGCAGATTCATGAATGAATGAATAGATACTGTAGATAGGCCAATAAATAGACAGACTGACAGATTGATGGATAAATTAATCAGTGGATACTGTAGATAAATAACCTGACTGACTAAATGAATGGATGGATAGATGAATTGTTTGGCTTGTTTTTCTTTAACAATAAAAATCTACTTAAACTCTATTTAATACATTAATTTAAATTTGCTAATGAAAACCACCAAATAAACTTTTGCAAACGCAAACATCCCTCTCCATTGGACACATGCGCAACATTAACTAAAAAATAAAAATTGCTGGCTGTTATTGATGATTGATGAATGAACATGATTCACTGTTATAAATTGTTGATTTGACTTTCATACACAGGACCATAACTAAAACCTTAACATGGCTAAATTTTTAACCTGGCAGAACTGAAACTAACATGAAGGTTGTATTTAATATTATTGACGTTTTTCCTGCTATTAGGCTGAATAAATATTTGATTAACAAACAAGATATCTTCAGAATACTAAAACATGGAAATTAAAACTGAATGCCTGGCTAGTTTGGCTCTGGTCTTCACTCTCGGCTTGAACTGGGAGGTGATGCAACGAGATCCTGTCTCCAAGTTAAAAAAAATATATGACTTTCCATGTAAAAGCTTGCCTTTTCATCCATGTTTTCATACCAAACTGATATGTTACCTTTCCACCAGATGTACAGAACTGTGCATGGACCGAAAAAGTCGTTAAGGGTCGATTACATTCATGAGGCTATAATTTGGGTTAACACCCCACCATACTGTGGAATTCACAAATGAGAAGGTATTGATTCATTCCTCTGACACCAGCTCCAGGTCCAACATGAATTATTTTAACCAAAGTCATGTATAAAAGTTAGTGCCCCCGCTTTTAATTCTGTGTTTTTTTGTGTAAAAACATCATAAAAATCATCTGATCATAACGCGTCTTTATTATCACCAGATTAAACACTGTACTGTGGATCCACCTTTAGCAGCAACACCTTGAAGTAATGGTTTCCTGTTTGACTTTATCAGTCTCTCAGATTGGTATTGAGCAATTTTGGTCCATTCTTCTTTACTGTGCTTTAGTTGATTAAGAGGTTTTTGGTCATTCGCTTATGCACAGCTCTCACCATTCTTAGAAATTTGTACAAGTACTGCCCACAATGATGCCAAATTTTAATCAAATCTAATCTGTTACATTTAATCTATACTATCATACTGTACTGTATATGTCACAACCTATGAACTGAACTACAGTAGCTGCACTTTCCCAGACAGCTCTAATCTTTAGGACCCAGTATACAGTCATCTTAAAAAAAAGTTCCAAAACCACATTCATATTTCATTCTTTAATGTGCTCCGGGCAGGTGGCACTGGAGCACATAGGGCCATGAAATATATAAAAGATCTGCCGTAGCCTGCAGCATTGCGCTCCGATTTTAGCTCTCCGTTACACATTGCTACTCGTGAAAGGTAAAGTACAGTACAGTAATGTAGCACAAATCATAAAGGATTTATTCCTACCTGTATGAGCAAGTCTAACACAGCTCTTTTTTTAAATGCAAAAACTGATAAATGCCACATACATCTTTAAATAGGCTGATTCACTCTCGCTATGATGAAACAATCCGGGCCAAAAAAAAAAAAAGCTATATTCCTGTACCTAGATGTATGTGTAATCAATTGCATTACATGCGATGCTGGGAGTGAACTCCTACCGACGTGGTGCTCCATGACAGTGACCGCATCTGACTCTTTTCTCCATATTACTTTGAGCTCCTGAACGACGGTGACATGACACACATGCAATTTTGCCCTTTGTGCAGCTCTTTGACATGCTGAATAAGACCTTCCAGTCTTATTGAGGTGTCTCAGAGACGACTGGTGCGGACGAAGTGGCACGTCACCCATGGTGTCCTGCAACATTTTCGTACTGCCTCCACAAGAAGGGATCAACGAAGTGAATAACACTTTTTGAGGATACTTCAGGAACACCGTATTTCTTCCTAAATTCACTCTGGCATTGCTTAAAGGACTTGTGGAAAGGAATGTGATGGATAATTCTGGAGGTGCATACTAAAAAAATAATTAATTTGTGTGTGTGTGTGTGTGGTGTGTGTATATATATATATATATATATATATATAGTGGAACGGATTATGAGCATTCATTCCAGAAGCGGGCTCATATTCCAAAACACTTGTAAACCAAATCAAATCTTCCCATAAGAAATAATGAAAACTCAAATAATTCGTTCCACAGCCCAAAAAAATAAATACACAAAAATAATTAATACAATATATAAAGTAAAAATTAAACTAATTAACCTGCACTTAACATTTAAAAAAAGTAAAAATAAATCCCGACAGATAAGTGTTTCCGTTTGTGCGCGCAGGCGCTGTGTATTTGTGTGTGTGTGTGTGTGTGTGTGTGTGTGTGTGTGTGGTGTGTGTGTGTGTGTGTGTGGAATTAGCCCCTTCCTTCGCCTCGTCTTACACAGTAAAACTCCTCCTCCCTCCCCCCACCTCGCTTTTTAAGTTTCACAACAAACACACACACAATGGAAACACTGTTTCAATGGGAAAAAAAGAAATCTCTCTAGTGACACTCGCGTGAGCGCATAATAACGGAATTACTGCTGTAAAGTAAAAAAAAACAACAAAAAAACAAATGAACCAGCATCTTACCTTTGAAAAGAATCTCAGTGTAGAGAATTTACTCGCAATCTGAGGTTCCATATATATGAATAAAAAGTGAATTAAAAATTAACCAGTGTAATAAGAGAATAGTATGTTTATGTTAAATTTTTAAGGTGAACTTCTGACATGTACTATCAGTACCGACTGTATACTTAAGTAGTCTACAACAAAAGTTGAATGTGAAACGTTGTGCTTATGTAGACATAATTATGATAGTAGATGAATGTAGTGTTTCTAGATCACAGCTGTTAGATTAATCTGTTTGTAGAAATGATTTTCTTTCTGAACAACAGTTTTGTCTGTTCAGCAGTGTAGAGATCAGGTGAGGATTGTTCATCGTTTCAATGGATTAAGCAACATTACTGCAAATCTAAATGTGAGAGTAAATAAATGGCGGACTAGGATACGGTTTTGTTGATCCGGTGTTCCCGTACAGTGTGAGCAGCTCAGAACTCTCCAGTAGCACTAATCTATCCTGAGACGTGTAAAATTAATTAAACCTAATGCCATTACACAGAGACGATATCGGAAAAAAAGGCCATTACTCTTGCTCAGGCTTTTTTTTTCCTTTCTTTTTTTCTTCTTCTGCTGTGCGGCTCAGAGAAGGGCTAACGCATTTTCCAGGCTAATGGATCAGATTTAATGGAAAGCCGAACATCATTTCTCTGCCGGTGATGAATGAAAAAAGGTAAATGAGTTTGTTTCCCCTCAATCCGGTCATTTGGCAGGACCTGTGTGTAATATTTGCATTTTTTTCTAAATGTTTTGCATTAATTTGCAAATAATTACAGCTGAGCGACTTGCCCCAGCGCTAGTCAGTATTATTTGTATTAAATGGCCGGATAATCAGTGGAATTAGTGCGGTGTGCTGCTCCGGTCAGTGCTGTAGCTCGAAGCGCTCGGTGTGACCTTCACATCGGAGGCACTAAACACCACTGGAGCGGCGTGCCGAACCCTGGCAGCTGAGCCTGGATTTATTGCCTCCATCAATCAAACGGTGAACAAACCCCAACCTCAAACCGCGTCAAATGAAGGAAAGAAAAATATCACTGCAGCGCTCTCTCAGTGATCGAGACGGATGTTTTCAGATACATAATGACTCCTGATGGATGATGTGTTCTGGACGAGATGTCATAGTCTGGTGTGATGTGAGGTCACTTCTGAAAAGTCTTCGGTACCAAGAGCTCGGCTTGTTCCTCTCAGTGGATGAACAAAGTCCAATTTAAGGCCATAACAGACACATTAATCTTTATAAAGCGGAGAAACAGCTCGGGCTGTCACTGCGAATGTGCTGCTCATATGCACAGAGACAGGGAGAGACGAACAGGGAGAGACAGAGAGACAGACAGGGAGAGACAGACACTTTATCTTTGACTTTAACGAAATGTCTATACTCTTTTATTTCATATAAATGTATTTATTATTACTATTTCTATGCTATTCTGTTTTATTTATTTTTTAAATAAAAAATATTATTATTATTATTTATAATTTTTTCTTTCTACTTCTGTTATTTCCTTTGACTCATTACTAAACTTTGGCAATATGAATGTAAATACCTGTAAATAAAGCACCATTGAATCTTGAGAAAGAGACAGACAGAGAGAGAGACAGAGACAGACAGAGAGAGAGAGACAGAGAGAGAGACAGAGACAGAGAGAGAGAGACAGAGAGAGAGACTGAGAGAGAGACAGAGACAGAGAGAGAGAGAGACTGAGAGAGAGACTGAGAGAGAGAGAGAGACAGAGAGAGAGACTGAGAGAGAGAGACAGAGACAGAGAGAGAGACAGATAGAGAGACAGAGAGAGAGAGAGAGACAGAGAGAGAGAGAGAGAGAGAGAGAGAGAGAGAGAGAGAGAGAGAGAGAGAGAGAGAGAGAGAGAGAGAGAGAGAGAGAGAGAGAGAGAGAGAGAGAGAGAGAGAGAGACACTGGGAGAGAGAGAGAGAGAGAGAGAGAGAGAGAGACAGAGAGAGAGAGAGAGAGAGAGAGAGAGAGAGAGAGAGAGAGAGAGAGAGAGAGAGAGAGAGAGAGAGAGAGAGAGAGAGAGAGAGAGAGAGAGAGAGAGAGAGAGAGAGAGAGAGAGACAGAGAGAGATGAACAGAGAGAGACAGAGAGACAGGGAGAGACAGGGAGAGAGAGAGAGAGAGAGAGAGAGAGACAGAGAGAGATGAACAGAGAGAGACAGAGAGACAGGGAGAGATGAACAGAGAGACAGAGAGAGAGAGAGACAGGGAGAGACAGAGAGAGATGAACAGAGAGACAGAGAGAGAGAGAGAGAGAGAGAGAGAGAGAGAGAGAGAGAGAGAGAGAGAGAGAGAGAGAGAGAGAGAGAGAGAGAGAGAGAGAGAGAGAGAGAGAGAGAGAGAGAGAGAGAGAGAGAGAGAGAGAGAGAGAGAGAGAGAGAGAGAGAGAGAGAGAGAGAGAGAGAGAGAGAGAGAGAGAGAGAGAGAGAGAGAGAGAGAGAGAGAGAGAGAGAGAGAGAGAGAGAGAGAGAGAGAGAGAGAGAGAGAGAGAGAGAGAGAGAGAGAGAGAGAGAGAGAGAGAGAGAGAGAGAGAGAGAGAGAGAGAGAGAGAGAGAGAGAGAGAGAGAGAGAGAGAGAGAGAGAGAGAGAGAGAGAGAGAGAGAGAGAGAGAGAGAGAGAGAGAGAGAGAGAGAGAGAGAGAGAGAGAGAGAGAGAGAGAGAGAGAGAGAGAGAGAGAGAGAGAGAGAGAGAGAGAGAGAGAGAGAGAGAGAGAGAGAGAGAGAGAGAGAGAGAGAGAGAGAGAGAGAGAGAGAGAGAGAGAGAGAGAGAGAGAGAGAGAGAGAGAGAGAGAGAGAGAGAGAGAGAGAGAGAGAGAGAGAGAGAGAGAGAGAGAGAGAGAGAGAGAGAGAGAGAGAGAGAGAGAGAGAGAGAGAGAGAGAGAGAGAGAGAGAGAGAGAGAGAGAGAGAGAGAGAGAGAGAGAGAGAGAGAGAGAGAGAGAGAGAGAGAGAGAGAGAGAGAGAGAGAGAGAGAGAGAGAGAGAGAGAGAGAGAGAGAGAGAGAGAGAGAGAGAGAGAGAGAGAGAGAGAGAGAGAGAGAGAGAGAGAGAGAGAGAGAGAGAGAGAGAGAGAGAGAGAGAGAGAGAGAGAGAGAGAGAGAGAGAGAGAGACAGAGAGAGACAGAGAGAGAGACGAGAGAGAGAGAACAGAGGACAGAGGACAGAGAGAGAGAGAGAGAGAGAGAGACAGAGAGAGAGAGAGAGAGACAGAGAGAGAGAGAGAGACAGAGAGAGAGAGAGACAGAGACACAGAGAGAGAGAGAGACAGAGAGAGAGACTGATGCTCCACACCTGTCTGTCTCACTCCATTTGTATCGGCCGTTTTCTCTTCGTTATTTCCATGTCCTGAGTTATCTTCTCCACTCTCACATTGTCAGTCTGGGAGAATGCTTAAAGATTTTGTGTAAATCTCACAGAAAAAGTGGATTCCTGTCAGAAAATAAGCTTATTTTTAAGAGCCCTTGATTATCCAATAAACCCTTTAAAGAACCAATAAAGGACCCTTAAAAGAGTGTACGCGTTAACTGGGAAAGCGTGTTTTAGTACAAACAAATTATTGCTCATTACTTTGGAGACGTAAGTAAAGAAAGGGTTTATTGGATAGTTAAACATTTACAGCAGCTGAAAAAGAGTTCAGATCTACTTATTTAAAGAGGAGCTTCTACTGATGGGGAAAGACTTAGTGTAGACAGAAGCTGTAGGGTTTATCACAGAGAACAAAAACTCTAACGTAGATAAGAAGTTGGGAGAGAAAAGGTAAAGAAGAGAAAACATGAGCGAGAATAAGAGACATCAGAGAGGATTAAATCATCTGCCTTTCTTCTCCCTCTTCTTCCTCTGTTTTGAATTTTATTTCACGTTTTCTGTTACTTTCTATAATTCTTTTATTCACAGTATCAGTCATCTCTGATGATGATCTTCATCTCTTCCATTTCCTTTATTTCTGCAGTTGTTTCTCTCTCTCTCTGTTTTCTTCTTGCTGATTTTAACATTCTATAGTTTCAGATTTACTTCTCTCTCTCTCTCTCTCTCTCTCTCTCTCCTTCAGGTGCTTCTGCACTCTTCTACTTTATCTCCAAATTTGTTGGCTTTTTCCTCCGTTTCGACCTTTTCCTTTCTGTATAACCTTTTGCTCCAGTATATAATAATAATAAAAATGGATTCAGGCCAGATTTCTCTGCCTTATTTTCTCATTTTAAGCCTGTAGGTCTCTCGCCTCCTTTCCTTCTCTTTGTTTTCTTACTTTTTCTTATTCTACCTCTCATTTTTCTCATTTTCTTTCTCTTTTGGCTTTGGCATTCCTTTTCCTCTTTTGCGTTCTCTATGATTCGTTCTCCTCATCGTCTGTCTCACTTCATCATTATCTTTTCTGCTTTCTCTCTCTCTCTCTCTCTCTCTCTGTCTCTCTGCGCATGCGCGGTGCGGCAGGGAAGCGAGTGTGGCGTGTAGAGCGCGTGAGAGCGATTGGCGTTTTGCCAATTTTCTTTTTGCCTTTTTTCGCCATTTATTACATCTTTTGGCTAAATTTACCTTTTTTGTGTGTGTGAGTGTGTGCGCATGTGTGAGTGTGTGTGCGCGTGTGTTGCTGGAGCATGGCGGCTCAGAACACACAGCGTTTTGAAAGTTTAACTCGCCGGCACGGTGTGCGTGTGGTGTGCGCGGCGAGTTTAGAGGAGTGTGTGTTAGCGGTTGGTGATGTGGTGGGACATGAGAACATCGTCTCTGCTTCCCGCATGAACAGCGCTGTTGTCACGTTTGTTAATAGTATTGATAAAGCGGCTAAACTTGTACAGAATGGAATCACTGTTAATAATGAGCACATCCGGGTTTCTCCCCTGAGCTCCCCAGCCAAGAAAATAGTTCTGTCCAACGTCCCTCCCTTCATACCTGATAGTGTCATCGCTACAGAACTGTCCAGATATGGAAGACTGGTCTCCCCTATAAAGAAAATCCCCCTGGGCTGTAAATCCCCACTGATTAAACACCTGGTGTCTTTTAGGAGACTTGTTTTTATGATCTTTAAAGAGGGTGTAGAAGAGCTAAATGCTGTTTTTAAATTCAGGGTTGAAAACTTTGATTACAGCATATTCGCCTCCTCAGACACTGATATAAAATGTTTTAAATGTGGTGCAATGGGACATCTGGTCCGTGCTTGTCCCGAAAGACAGAGCGATCCTGGTGCTTCTGAGCGAGCGGGTCACGACGCGACCGTGCCGGGCGAGGCCGCTCCCCCTGCGACTACAGCTCGGCCGTCTGCTGAGGGACCCGGCAATGCTGCTGACCCAGAGCCTATAGAGACCGAACCCCAAGCCCAGCCTGCAGTCCAAGAGTCAACTGGAGTTACACCAGAAACAATGAGCTCGGCCAAACCGGACCGAGAGGAACCCAACGTGACCCAGCCGGCACCGGAGAGGCCGAACACTGCTGATAAGGTCACAGAGGGTTCGGGTGCAGCGCTGGAGCTACCTGTGCTCTCAGCGATGGGTACAAGGGCGAGGAGCCGTCAAATGGAAGCATCAGCCGCACTGTCACAAGGGGACGAGGCGGACATAGAGATGGAAGAGGAGCCCTCCTTCAAGGCACCAAAAAGGAAAAAAGACCGGAAAGGAGGAGGAAAAAAACTCCCCAAAAAAGACCCCGAACCGGAGTCAGACAGTGATGGGTACATCTCAGACTCTGTGCTGCTCCTCACCGCAGAGGAAGAAAGAATGCCAGTCGTCTACAGCGAGGAATCCATACATGTTTTTTTAGAAAAGACGAAAGGGGGGTCAAAAATCAAAATAGAAGACCACTTCTCAAGCAAGAGGCAGTTCGTCCATGACGTCAAATATTACAAGAAACAAAAACTTTTCGCTGAACTTGAAATCTTCAGACTAAAGAAATGGATTACCAAAATAAACAAGGAACTCGCTGAAGAGGAATTCTAGAAGGATTTTTACTCCCTGCTGGACACTGGTATGGTTTCTTTTATATAAGACTGTCTTTTTATCTACACACTTTTTAATGAGTGAAGTAAATATTGCGAGTTTAAATATTAATGGGGCAAGAACATGTGAAAAAAGAGCCAAACTATACGAACTTTTAAAACAGAAACATGTTGATGTGGCTCTACTTCAAGAGACACACAGCGACTCCAAGAACGCAGCGGACTGGTCGAAGGAGTGGGATGGGCTCGCGATTCTGAGCCACAATACACCACTGAGTGGTGGAGTCGCACTGCTCTTTGCTCGCAATTTTATACCAAACTCTTATACAGTAGAAGAATTTTTAAATGGGAGGCTTTTAAAAGTGAGAACGTTTTATGAAAATGAAGTTTTTGTTTTTATTTGTGTGTACACTCCCACCAAGGCAGTAGAGAGGATGATGTTTTTAGACAAACTAAACAGCGTAATTAACGACTGTAACTCTGCTGACATTTTAATTCTGGGTGGGGATTTTAACTGCACAACCGACAACCTGGACAGAAACCATAGAGAACCTCACATGGCCTCCCGTAAACGCATGTGGGAGATGATGGAGGCCCAGGACTTAAGTGACATATGGAGAGACTTGCACAAGAAACAAAGACAGTACACCTGGGCCCACTCCATAGAGAACACACTCTCACTGGCAAGACTTGATCGATTTTATGGTTTTAAACATCAACTGTCTTATTTTACTAAATGTTTTATCGTCCCAGTAGGCATCTCTGATCATAGTATGGTGCAGTGCGCTGTCAGTAGGAAAAACCTTAAGCCTAAGAGCCTACTGGCATTTTAACACCCTACTTTTAGAAGATGCCAATTTTATTGAGTCTTTTACTTTTTTATGGACCAATCTTAAATCACAAAAAGCAGATTTTAGCTCTCTACAGCAATGGTGGGATCTAGCTAAAGCACAAATAAAAGTTTTTTGTCAACAGTACACACTCAATGTCACAAAAGACATTGTTAGATCAATGAGAGCGCTAGAGACCGAAATAGCAGAACTCCAGTGTTTAGAGACCACAGAAAACAGAGGAAACATTGAGTCCCTGAAAAACAAAAAAGTCCTAATGAACGACCTACTGGGCACTGCAGCACAGGGGGCGCTGGTCCGCTCACGTTTCAAACACGCAACAGAAATGGATGCTCCTTCTAAGTTCTTTTTTGGTCTGGAACAAAAAAATGGACAGAAAAGAATCATACATGCTGTGCGATCAGAGTCAGGGGATCTCGTATCAGAGCCCACTGAGATTCGCAAGCAGACACACGGCTTCTACTCAAAGCTGTACAGTAGTGAGTGGTCAGAAGCACATGCAATGGAGGAAACCTTCTTGAAAAACCTGCCCAAGCTGTCAGAAGAAGCTGCCACTGACATGGCGGCAGAACTGACACTGGCAGAGATTCAGAAGGCCCTCCAAGGCCTGAAGAACGGGCGGGCGCCGGGTATAGACGGTCTCCCTGTAGAGTTCTACAAGGCGTTTTGGTCCGTAATAGGACAGGATGTACTAGAGGTGTTGCAGGACAGCGTGAAAGAAGGAAAGCTCCCGGTGAGCTGCAGGAGGGCTGTCCTGACCTTACTGCCAAAAAAGGGAGACCTGACGCACCTGGGGAACTGGCGCCCGGTATCACTGCTGTGCACTGACTACAAACTACTCTCAAAAGCATTAGCCTCAAGACTGACAAAGGTACTGGAGCAGGTCATTCATCACGACCAGACGTACTGCGTGCCTGGTAGGTCTATCTTTGATAACATACACTTAATCCGTGATATTTTGAATGTCTCTAGACTGCTAGGCTTAAAGACCGGTCTCATTTTGTTGGACCAGGAAAAAGCTTTCGACCGGGTTGAACACAAATACTTGTGGAAGGTGCTGGAAAGCTTCGGGTTCAACCCAGATTTCATAACAATGATAAAGACACTGTACAGTGACATTGAGAGTGTACTGAAGGTTAATGGTGGTTTATGTGTCCCTTTTAAAGTACACAGAGGTATTAGACAAGGCTGCTCTCTGTCAGGAATGCTATATTCTTTAGCGATCGAACCTCTTTTATGCAAACTAAGAGAGCAGCTTTCTGGTTTTAATATACCTCATTTTAATATTTTAACCTGTCTTTCAGCTTATGCCGATGATCTAGCTGTAATGGTCAACACACAGGCAGATGTGAATCTTTTAACTGGTGTTTTAGAAGATTTTAAGGTTTTATCATCTGCTAAAATCAACTGGACTAAAAGTGAAGCCATTTTAGTAGGAGAATGGGGAGGCGACCAGCCCACACTACCAGGGGGTTTAATGTGGAAAAAGACTGGTTTTAAATACTTGGGTGTCTACCTGGGCAGCGCTGAGTTTTTAAACAAAAACTGGGATGGACTTGTTGAAAACATAAAAGGCAGACTAAGCAGATGGAAGTGGCTGGTCCCAAAAATGTCCTACAGAGGACGAGTGCTGGTCATCAACAACCTAGCAGCATCGTCCCTGTGGCACAAACTGGCATGCATGGACCCACCACCAAACCTGCTAGCAAGCATACAGGCCCTACTGGTAGACTTCTTCTGGGACAAACTGCACTGGCTACCACAAAGTCTACTTCACCTGCCCAAAGAGGAAGGAGGACAGGGCCTGGTGCAGCTAGCCAGCAGAACTGCAGCCTTCCGTCTGCAGTTCATCCAGAGACTTCTCACCGGAGCGAATGATGAAGGATGGAGAGTGGTAGCCTACACACTCCTACGCACGGTGGGAGGTCTTGGGCTGGACAGAACTCTGTTTTTAATGGACCCCACAGCACTGGACACTACTGGATTACCCGTATTTTATCAAAGACTTTTTAAAATCTGGACCTTTTTTAAAAAACAAAACAAAGGAAGTAGAACGTTACACTGGCTGCTGGAGGAGCCCCTAGTCTGTGGAGGGCAGCTGGACATTTCTAGTCCAAACACCCCAGCACTATCCAAGACCCTGATAAAAGCAGGGATCGTGACACTTCGGCAGCTGGTGAACATCACCGGACCAGACCTGTCTCGAGCAGAGAACCTGGCAGCACAGATGGGACTTCGGTCTCAACGGGTCGCCAACCAGCTCCTACACCGCTGGAGAACCGCCCTAACGTCGGAGGAACGCGTTCAGCTGATGGAACACGCAAGCAATGAGACCAGTCCTACAGAAGAAGAACCTTTTCCACAGCTGACGATAACTCCGGACCTAGAGGGTCATGGCGGCCCCCTTCTGGAGCTCAAGGGTGAGGAGGACATGAACTTTGAGACAGTGTCTGGTAAGGTTTTATACAAAGCTTGTGTAAAGGTCTTAAACAAGAAAAAACTGAACGGGAGGGTAGACACCCCATGGCGCACTGAACTGGGTTTTAATAATGATTTTAAACCAGAATGGAGGGCACTGTACAAACCACCATTAACCAAAAAGTCTGCTGACCTCCAGTGGAGGATTTTACATGGAATTGTCTCTGTGAACTCTTTTATCTCCATTTTAAATCCTGAAATCACACAGGAATGCCCCTTCTGTTCACAGAGAGAAACTGTTTTCCATGCTTTTATACATTGCTCCAGGTTGTCACCTTTGTTTAACCTTTTAAAACACATTTTTTTACCACTGAATGTAGATTTTACTCATCAGTTTTTTATTCTTGGTTTTAAATACGTCCGGAGAAATAGGTTCAAATGCCAGCTTATTAATTTTACCATTGGTCAAGCTAAAATGGCAATTTATATAAGTAGAAAAAATAAGCTGGCACAAAGCACAGACTGCAACCCCAAAAAGATCTTCTCCAGACTTGTTAAATCAAGAATTTTAATTGATTTTAATTTTTACAAAAGTATGAAAGACATAAACATGTTTAAAACCATATGGTGCTGTGAGGAGACCTTGTGCGCGGTAGAAGATGACGAAATCATCTTTGCCGCATATTTTAACTGAAAAAAGCACTATAACTATATGTTTTTAAAGAAGGACTATAATGTAATGAATGTCTTATTTATCTATTTATTTATTTATCTATTTTAAATCAATTATTTATAAACACAATCCTTTTTCTAGACTATAAAACAAAACTTGTAAAATAAAGGATTGTAAAAAGTCAAAAGTCTCACTTCATCATTATCTTTTCTGCTTTCTCTCTCTCTCTCTCTCTCTCTCTCGCTCTTTCTCTCATTTAACTACACAATACACGTTGTCTCACACACGTCACAGTCAGTGTTCATTTCGAGTGGAGAAGTGTTTAATGAGTTTGGAAGTGGAGAAGTTGGAGCTCCCTGCATGTTACGACCTCTTCATCCCGCCGTCACATGCACTTAGCCACGTTCGAACAGAGAGAGAGAGAGAGACGTGATCGGTTTGTCGTGAGGAGTTGAGAGGGATTTTCTGGATGGAGAGAATGAGGAACAGTGTGGAGAGAGAGGGAGAGAGAGAGAGAGAGAGAGAGAATGGTACCTGTATAAGATCCATGAGGGAGAACAGGGAAAGAGAGAGAGAGGAGGAGGCTGTGGAGGTGTAGGAGTTGAGGTTCGCTGAATCAGCCGAGGGTTTTTTTCCCCCCTCAACAGCAGACACGTCACTTTTCATTACCCACACATCTCTCTCTCTCTCTCTCTCTCTCTCTCTCTCTCTCCATCGCTCTCTTTTTCTCTTTCACTTGGCTGCGTCTCCATCCTCTCTCTTTCTTAAACTGATAAGGAAACCTTCGGTACAGGTCGATGTTTAGGTGTCCAATTACTGTCTGTAGCCCCATCTGGTGCAGTGTAGAAAGTATTGACACCCTTCTACTCTGTCTATCAACTGAAAGGGCTCGAGACGCGAGCACCACACTGACCTTGGCATTTAATCAAATCGTTTCTTTTTAAGCTTTTTTTTTTTCTTCTATCCCGTTCATCCTCAGTGAAGTTAATGATGCCTCAGGATACTACAAGAAGGTCACTGATTCCTAATGTGTGTTTATGAGGTGTATCTTATGGCACTTTAAACTCACTGTTTTGAATTCAAAAATAATAATAATAATTAAAAAAAAATGGTTTGGGTAATTTGATGCAATCTTCCATAAAGACATCATGATCATGGTTTGAAGGATAATCTGACTGAGAACATATCTGCTATACTTACAGTTCACTTTAAGCAGTGACTTGGAATAAATTAGGACTCCTCGGATGTAAAAAAAAAACAACAACAACCGTTTATGTTTATGAAACCGAGATGTTTCAGAGTGACTGCAGGCTTAATTAATAGTGTCATATTTAAGGCTTTGAATGGACTTTCACGGTAATTTTAAGTTAACTATAGTTAAATATCACAATGTTGCCCTTGAGTTGATACAGTATCATGCGAGTTTAAAAGCTTGATAAGAATATTGATATATTAATAAAAGAAAGGTTTTGTCTGTACATTGGTCAGAGCCACTCTTTCTGTCTGTCTATGTATGTATGTACAGTGGAACCTTGGATTACGGGCATAATTCATTCCGGAAGTGGGCTCATATTCCAAAACACTCGTAAACCAAATCATACTTTCCCATAAGAAATAATGAAAACTCAAATCATTCGTTCCACAGCCCCAAAAAATAAATACATAAAAATAATTAATACAATCTATAAAATGAAAATTAATCTGCACTTTTCCTTTAAAAAAAAGTACAAATAAATCCTGACCGATAAGTGTTTCCGTTGGTGCGCGCAGTGTGTGTGTGTGTGTGTGTGTGTGTGTGTGTGTGTGTGTGTGGAATTAGCCCCTTCCCTCGCCTCGTTTTACACAGTAACACTCCTCCCTCTCCCCACCTCGCTTTTTAAGATTCACAAGAAACACACACACACACACAACGGAAACACCGTTTTAACAGGAAAAAAAGAAATCTCCCTGAGACTGGCATGAGTGCATACTAACGGAATCACTTAA
The DNA here is from genome assembly GCA_013621035.1 of Clarias magur. Lineage (NCBI taxonomy): Eukaryota > Metazoa > Chordata > Actinopteri > Siluriformes > Clariidae > Clarias > Clarias magur. The sequence goes on along the minus strand of QNUK01000142.1, from coordinate 598,211 downwards.
GTTTCACAACAAACGGACACACACAAACACGGAAACACAGTTTTAACAGGGGGAAAAAAATCTCTCTGACCTGGCGTGAGCACATACTAAGGGAATCACTGCGGTAATGTAAAAAAAAATAAAAAAATGAACCAGCACCTTACCTTTGAAAAGAATTGCGACAGAGCAGAGTTTCTGTGTGTTTGTGAAGCCGGGGAGGGGGAGAAAAGGCGAGAGAGCGTCTGTGTGTGTGTGTGTGTGTGTGTGTGTGTGTGTGTGAGTGTCAAATTGCGCACGCACACTCATAAGAGACAAGCAGAGTTTCTGTGTGTTTGCGAAGCCGTGGGGGGAGGGGGGAGGTGAGAGAGTGATGCTCGGTGTCAAAATAAGAGGCGCATGCGTGATACATGATACTCGGCGCTCGTAAGCTAATACTTGCTCGGTTTCCGAATAAAAATTTATTTTAAAATCTTTGCTCGGTTTGCGGAACACTCGTAAACCACGTTACTCGCAATCCGAGGTTCCACTGTATGTCTGTCCAGACAGATTTTGGATCAGTCAAAGCTGTCTGGACAGAATTGACTGAATCTCCTGCAGCACTTAGATCTCTGCCTGAAGTTTACTCTGCACCATCAGTGAAATCTAAATGTTGAGTAAAAGTGATGTTATGAACAGTTATGTGTGGGATTTAATAATCTACTTTAAAATAATCTAATGCGCTACTGTCTCAATGTAAACAAACACCTGCACCAATAGATATTAATGAGAAAAGATAAAGTGAATATTTTTACTGGGATTAGTTCATATTTTCACTTTGGCTGAAATAACAGCGCTGAAGTGGTAGAAGTGAATTTTAACACGCTGGAGTTGTTTTAAGACAAAACAGGGAGTGTATTTGTCTGACCACCAAAGAAGTACAACTTAGTGTAAACAAGGCGTCAGATACTCAATCTGTAATGTGATTTCTGTGTATTAATAAGTTAGACAGAGAGTTCTGCTGTACAGAGAGACACACACACATGTACGTGGACTTCAACCTGAAATAATAATAATATCACTGATTACATGGGGCAGTGGTGGCCCAGTGTGTTAAGGCTCTGAGTTACGGATCGGAAGATCGGCGGTTCGAGCCCCAGCTCCTACAGGTTGCTGCTGTTGGGCCCTTGAGCAAGGCCCTTAACCCTGTCTGCTCCAGGGGGCCGTAAAAATGGCTGACCCTGCGCTCTGACCCCGGCCTACTAACAAGAAGCTGGGATATGCGAAGAATAAAGAATTTCACTGTGCAGTAATGTATGTGTGACCAATAAAGGCTGACTTAACTTAACTTAACTTATTAAAGATCAGCAGATTATTTTAAGCTTCAACCCTTTAGCTGTTTCTACAAACTCTTCTTTCCCATCATGGACATATAACTCCTATGAGTTTGCATTTTGTTAAAGGTGTGGTCTTGTCTTTCAGCTCCCTGCTCCGGAAACACCTTCTTCTGCCACAGCAACATGTGTATCAACAATTCGCTGGTGTGTAACGGCGTGCAGAACTGCGTGTACCCTTGGGATGAGAACCACTGCAAGGGTGAGTTTGTCCTAAAATTAGCCTCCACTGGTGCGGACCGGGTTGACATTTGTGGAATGAACTGTGCCTGTGGCCACTGCGTTGTATAAGTAGATCAGGAGCAGAGTTTACGTGCAGTCACTTGGCAATGCAGAGCTGCTTTGAAGAAGATCCTCACTGTAGCTGAACTGAGAGTTGAGAGTAGTGACAGAAAAGACATGTGTGACTAATGAAGCTCTGACTAATAACTAACAGATGGACATCAGGCATTACAATGCGCTCACAATCTCAATGAGCAGTGTGTCTTGTTTTTTTATGTGTATCTGCGCATTATTCTATCTTTCTATCTATCTTTATCAACATATCTTAGCATATACTGTAACCAACATTGTACAAATTAGAACCCTTAACACCTCAGTTGTGCCTAGTGTTTAGTAATATTCTCTTAAAGAACAATTTAAACTATTGTCCAACTAGATATCCACTACTCTTAGAACACCCTTGATGAGAAAACCTCCAAAAGATCCCTACAGCACAGTGTTTCCTATAAAAACCATGGACACCATGGAGTTACAATTACCCAACCCAACATTCGTCTCCAATGAACTTAAAGAAAGTCGATGTTCCATAAATATCAAAGAATTGCACTCTACCTCTGTCTGTCTGTCTGAATAACAAAATCTTTCATTTTCTATGTCCCTGTAGAGCGCCGGTCTAAAGGCCTGTTCCACCAAATCACCAAGACCCACGGCACGGTCATCGGGATCTCCTCTGGCGTGGTGCTTGTTTTGCTCATCATCTCCATCCTGGTCCAAATGAAGCAGCCTCGTAAGAAGGTGGTGTCACGCCGTCCAGCTGTCTTCAACAAATCAGGCATCCAGGAAGTGTTTGACCCTCCACACTATGAGCTCTTCTCCCTACGAGACAAAGAGCTCTCATCTGACCTCGCTGAGCTGAACGAGGAGCTTGAGAGCTTTCAGAAGCTTCGGCGTTCGTCCACAACATCTCGCTGCATCCATGAGCACCACTGTGGTGGCACCGGCAGTATAAAGCAAAATCGTAGCGCGCTGGGCTCCATGGAGCTCTCATACCACAATGAATTCTCCAAACCGCAGCCCATGAAGACCTTCAACAACAGTGGCCTGGGCAGTTACAAGAAGAGCTGCTATGGCTACAAACAGACTCATGAGTGTGCCGAGCAGGTCATTGAGGACCGGGTCATGGAAGAAATACCGTGTGAGATCTATGGAAGGGGTGGGGCCATGGGTGGGAATGTGGGAGGGATTTTGGGTGGGGCTGTGGGCGGCGCTACAGGAAGTATCGGAAGCGGGTGCAGCAGCATCAGCATCCGTAATCATGGCGGTGTTCGTAGCAACAACGCTACTAGCATACCAGATTCGAGTCAGCGCTCCATTTCCATGGATTTTTGAAAGACTGGAGGCAGGTAGAGAAGGAGGAGGAGTCGATGAAATGGGGAAAAAAATACTCAAAAGACCGACCATCACAGACTCCTTTATTGTTCATTTCTGGTATGTCTGGTAACAAGTCAAGGCATCTTCAAGATTACCAACCCAGTCGCCTTGATTCACTTTCAGAATGACCTTAATGACTCAAACCCTTCAAGACATATCCTTCATTTTGTGTTTTGCCACAAGAAACCCTGTGTCCCTGCCATACAGTATGTTTGAACACAGGGACAGAGTGGAACCACGGATATACATATACTTTTTCACCACACGTCAAACAGGACTGCAATTTCCAGGACACTTCTGAAAACATTTTTGATGCATACATTTTTGTTGCATATTATTTTGATGTAGAGACCCCCGACTGAGACATGTCACTCTGTCATCAGCTGTGCCTCCTGGTTGCAAAAAGAATGCAGGATAATATTGTGATTTTTAAGAGCAGAGCCAGAAATTATTTCCTACAAGTTGCGTTGTGCTAGAGGGTGTCGGAATCAGAAAAGCAGTCTTAAAAGCCTTTGTAATATTACTGTGTAACAATGTCTAACTTTCCAAGCTTAAGGAGGATAGTTGTAGTTACAGAGATGATAATGGGCCTAATAATAATAAAAAGACAATACAACTGGCAATCTTTGCAGCAGTTTCATCTCAGTTACATAGACGACTATGTGCTAAGTAGGAATTTAACAGGCTTAGCTTAATAGTTGTCTAATATGTATTGCATTAATAATTAGACCTACTACTCCTAAAGCTACTGTTCTTTGCTTTACATGAGGTACATTCTTTACTGTTTGGCCCTGGCTCATTGCATGTGTTGTTTAGGGTAGAAAGTACAGGTCAGTGTGTTCTTGTACAGTATGCCCTTTGCATATTTGATCACTGAGCAATAGAGCAATGTTCAGGGGCTCCTGGGCCATTACCCGCAGATGAGCTCAAATGAGGGTGAAGCCATTAGAGAACTGGAGAGTCTTTGAATTTCAAATTACTTCCCATCAATGACCTTTTCATCAGTGACCTCCTACATCCTAGACATGAAGGTTTATTTGAAGCACTCAACAAGCCCCTTGCTCTGGGGGTTGTAGACCAAGGTTCGGGTCTCCTTCAGTCATCAGCTTGGAGACAAACAGTGCAGCCTGGTCGATCAATATTTCTTTAGGCACCCCAAACAGCTTCAGAGAAGGACAAATGTAGGGGTAACAAGCGGCAAAATAAACTACAATTAATGTGTACTCATGCCTCCTCACAGACTTGGGCAGGGGACCCACTAGGTCAATGCTGGGCAGTGGCATGATCAGAGTGGAGACAGGCTTCCACATGAGGTTTGCTAGCACTGGGGACATTATTGGCACACTGTTATTAATTTCAGTTTCCCTGCCCGGTAAATGGAGGCAGCCTTGGAACGTTTAAAAAATGTTCATCGCTGCTAAGTGATCATCCAGAGGGTATGTTCCAATCTTGCTTTGGTAGCCACAAGTATTTCACACTCCTAACCCCCTCACAAGGCTGCCTCAAGCAGTGTTTAAACTGTTCATCATTTATCCTCTGACAGCCTTTGGAGATACAGAAATCAGAAGATCAGTAGGTTGGTCTAATTTACCTCTCGCTCTTGCATCAGTGTTGTCTTCTTCCTTGTGGGCCTGGCAGGTACTGTACAGTATGGTGGACCTCGTCAGCAGGGCCATCTTCCCTTTTGCCTCTCCTCTTTTGCACTTCTCTGGGGGCCAGGGAGATCATGAAGCTGACCTAGACATGAGGACTATGCCGTTCCTTGGTTCCCCACATGGCAGGGAGCTCTTTGTTGTCCCCATGGACATGGATGAATGCCCCTTTCTTGGCAGACTGGGGAAATACCTAAGCCAGAGAAACAATACTCACCTTATCAAGGAGTGCCTGAACTGTAAGTCTATTAGGATGTGGGGCTGTTTGTTTAGCTTATTTGCTGACCATAGCCAGTTCTTCAACCAGGTCTTCATCTCCACAGCCTTCCACTGTTCAGGGCAGTGTCCACAAAAATTTGTTTGGGACAAATTGTTTTAGGGCAAGTCAGATGTTCAGGATGAATCCATGCTATATCCATATCGTGCTATGCTGACATGCCTCACTTTCACTAGTCTGTAGCACTCCAACAGCAGTCATGGGATGGCTCTTTCAGGGTTGAGCGAAGTTTTGAGAGGAAGCATCTTCCAGTTAGTTTCTCTTGAAGCTTGTCTTCTGGTCTAAAGGCAGCAGATTGGCAAAGGTCAGAGTTCAGCATAAGATTAACGTCAGTAGTCACTCTTGTTTCTCTCCCTTTTTATATGCTCCTGTCTTCTTGAAGAGAGTAAGGAGTCACATGCAGTCTGACACAGTGCCAGCCGTGTCATGTTGAGCAGACTCACCCCGCTGTCACGCTGCTAATCTACAACACAGTGGGTGCTGAATTGGCACTGTCTGTACGGCAGTGATGAAGTGCTCCATCATCACACTAGTCACATTGTTTATGAAGATTTACTGATAATGTTTGTTTAGCTTAGATTTAACTAGCTTAACTTTATTCAGCAAACAGATGAGTTTATGGCATTTGTTGTGGCACCATGGCACTACACCTTGAATGTTCCTACAAACAACAAAGGTGCTGCATGTTTCAAGTTTATGGCTGTTCTTGGTTTCATTCTTCATCAGTGAGAATTGTTCATTTAACTATATTTTTAAATAATCTGCTATGTGTATGTCTGGTCATTACAGGCTAGAGCAGGCTGAGCATCATTTAGACGCTGACAAGATGTCAAGACATAAGTATCATCTAGAGTTACACCATTAAAAAATGCTAGGTGAAGAACACTTGTGTTTTAGTACTTATGTAATACATAATACAGTGGAACCTTGGATTACGATCTTAATTCGTTTCGGAAGCGGGCTCGTATTCCAAAACACTCATAAAGCAAATCAAAATTTCCCATTAGAAATTATTCATTCTACAGCACAAAACAATACGTATATAAAAATAATTAATACACTATATAAAGTAAAAATAAAACAAATGAACCTGCACTTAACATTAAAAAAAAAGTAAAAATAAATCTCGACAGATAAGTGTTTCTGTTTGTGTGCGCAGGCGCTGTGTATTTGTGTGTGTGTGTGTGTGTGTGTGTGTGTGTGTGTGTGTGTGGTGTGTGTGTGTGTGGGGCACAGTGTCAAATTACGCGCGCAGATGTTGATTATACCAGTAAGAGACAAGCATTAAGACGCAGCAGGGGAGACGATCACCCATAATTCCGCAGCGCAAGATAGAAAAAAATCATTGGCTCAGGTGATCACTTGACGCTTGGTGTCAAAATAAATGATACATACGTGATACATGATACTCGGCACTCGTAAAATTTATCTAAAATCTCTGCTCGTCTTGCAGAACACTCGTATTCCACGTTACTTGCAATCCGAGGTTCCACTGTACCTGTATAGAATATTTATTCCTAAATGAGTTTGCTGGTCTTTTTAGGTCTTTTTGCAACCGGGTTGGCTAAGCATTTATTTTGTATTACAAACCTAATTGGTTTTGTTTCTTAAATGGCCACATTGTGATTTCTTTTTTGATTTTTTGCTTTCCTGCAAGAAGAGGAATCAAATTCAGTACTAACTCGATTTCTCGCCTTGTCAGGACTTCTGGTGGAATAGCACTGATAGAGACCTAGATAGATAAATGCGAAGCTTCATTGCTAGCACATTGGTTCTACCTCAGCACAATGAAATTAATGGCTTACTATTGACGTACTGTAAACAGATTTGCTAACTGTTAACAAAAATGCAGAAAGAATTGTCTTGCAAAAAAGGTTAGGTCAACCAATCTATTTTTAATAAGATTGAACAGAAACAGCTACCTTATTTAGATTCTTTTAACAAAATTCAATGATGTGTGCGTGAGTCAGGTACTATTTTAAGGGAAAAGTGCCATTATATTAGGTTATATAAGTATCTAAGTTTTTTAAACTTTAATCTATAATCTATAAACATCCCATAATACACGAGATACAAGAAAAAGAAATTGGTGGAGAATATAAAGAAAAAGGCTACATTCTGTTGGATAACTTAATCAAAAATTCATTTGAAACTTTAGCAAAAAGTGGAGAGTAGTGTGCACTGTGTAGTGTGCACTTTGTCATCTATCTAGGACTCTAGTTTGTATGTCTCCGAGTGAAACCGGGAAGCCATTTGATCTGTGTAGCTTATTATAAGACAATATTTAGAGCTCACACTGTTGCTTAGCATTAACTCATGAATTATATGTTTTGTTAACTTGAAGCTAACAAGTATTCAACATTCACGTTGCTTTCACCGACACTGCCACCAACCCTCACATGTACACGCATTACATACCTGAAAGAGAATTATAGTAAAAGGTCTCTTACAGTTATAGTCTATTTATTCATTTTTGTCACTGGATGGATGTATGATTAATTAAAAACCTTTGTGTACACATTTCATAAGCATCTTGTACAAACACACACACACACACACACACACACACACACACACACACACACACACACACACACACGCGCACGCACACGTTAACTGTCCAGTATTCAGTATTCAGGTGTCACAAAGGCAGAGCATGGAAATTGTAAATGAGGCGAATGCCTTTTGTACAGAAATAATTCCTTTGGTTGGTGTATGAGGGAAGATTTAGTAGAATATATTTTGTAACCCATGAACGTTGTATATCAAATCTATACTGCGCTTCCATTTTAGTCATGGCATTAATAATTGTTAAAGATATCAATGTATGAAATGTCCAACTATATGTTTTAATAAAATGGCATCACATTAGGGGAAGTGTTCTTTATTTATTCACATGCAGCAGACATTTTTACATCAAAACACACACACACACACACACACACACACACACACACACACACACACACACACAAAGTCACCACCTGGATTTAACTAAGCAAATAGTTAAGATTCTTCCATTGGATAATTACAGCAGTGATTAATATGGTTCAGCTGCAGCACATTATTTAACTGATGCAGTGCGTAGCGTCTCATTTCTTAATCAGCCATGTCAGATCTGAAGACATATCCTGTGATTACTCTGTTTCAAGGGTCAAATTGTTGGCCTGCATTGAAGAAAACAACTAAGGAGATTGTAGAAACTACTAAGATTAAGTTAAAAACTGTAGAACACTATTAAAACCTTGGAGGATAGAGGTGCACTGTCATCTTCTAAGAAGAAACGTGGCCGGAAAAAAAAAAAAAAAAATTTGAAGGTCATATATCATAAGAAAACAACAGTAGAACTCGCTGTTTAATAGTGGCAGTAAGAGCATTTCCGTAAACACAATATAAAGAGAACTTAAGGGATTCGGTCTAAATAGCTGTATAACCTCAAGAAAACCACTTATCAGTCAGGTTAATTGGAAAACAAGACTTAATTTTGCTAGGAAGCATACAGAACTGAATGAGGGACATTGAAAAAAAAAAAAAAGGTCATGTGGTCTGACGAGTCCAGATTTACTGTGGTCCAGAGGATGGGCGTGTCAGAGTAAGAAGAGAGGTGGATGAAGCGATACACCCATCATGCCTAGTGCCTATCCTGTCCCAAAGATTCTCACCAGAGTGTCCAGACCTTAACCCTAGTGAGAATCTTTGGGACACTCTGGGGAAGACTTTACGCAGCGGGACGACTCTCCCATCATCAGTAGAGAGATCAGTGGAGAGATCTGAATACGACTTTAATTAGCAGCTGTACATTTTGTCTCCACAATGAAATGAGACTAGTATTTGTGACGCCAGTAATTTTTTCTTCCATTCAAGTTTCTTCCTTATTCTCTCTCTATCGCCATCTCTCATCGTCTTTATAAAATCTCCTGTTGCATTTGAGTTTAATTCTGTGCGAAGGGTCATGAACATACATTTATGGACATTTATGGTCTCCACAAAGGAACATTTTCATCCACAGTCTTTTCTCTCTCTCCCTTTCTTTCCCTCTCTCTCTCATTATGTCCCTCTTTGATGACAGAACTGAAACAATTTCTATTCTGAGGGACTTAAACAGAAAACACACACACACACACACACACACACACACTTTGACATTCATCGAGTCGACACGGACATTTATGTCGACGGTGACTTTTTGTGAGGTTAGGAGAGGAAGCACAGCTATTCTGTCATTTTATTTGTGAAGTTGTTTTAAAGCAGAAAATGCTATAGGTAGCCTAAAGAGAAAGAGAGATGATTCAACTAATCTGTTACTATAATCTGGAAAATAATAACAGTGTACAATAATCTGTATTCAGATCAGTTTTCCCAGCTAAACCCTTAAAACACACTGTAAAGCTCACACAGTCTTCAGCTGAAGGACATGAACTATTCATAAAAGTTAATATACAGTATGATACCGTGAATCGTTATAGTATAATATATTATATCATACAGAATAATATATTATAAATCATGAAAAAGTATTTGCCCCCTCCTGATTTGTATTTTTTTGCATATCCATCACACATAACTAAGATAACTAAGATCCTCAAATGAATTTTGATATTACACAAAGATAGCCTGAGTAAATAGAAAATGTTTCTCATTTTATTCATTAAGGGGGAAAAAACTGCCTGGCCCTATGTGAAAAAAGTAATTGCCCCTAAATCTAATAGGTTTGTTAAATTGTGAAGTTGTTGTGATAATTGGCAATGAGTCTTTCACTCACTGTGGAGGAATTTTGGCCCTCTCGTCTTTGCAGACTTTTTTAACTCTCAGCCAGCTTTTTAATTCAGCCACATTGAAAGGTCAGCAGTTCGAGCCCCAGCTCTACCAGGTTGCTGCTGCTGGGCTCGTGATCAAGGCCCATAACCCTGTCTGCTCCTGCCACTGTAAAATGGCTGACCGTTCTAACAAAAGCTGGAATATGTGAAGAAAAAGGAAGTTCACTGTGCAGTAATGTAAACGTGACAAATATAGGCTGATTTCTTGATTCAACGGGTCTGGCCTGGGTATGGCAAGTGAAATTTAACCCAGCTTTCCAAAAAATTCCAGTTCATTCATGATTTAGCAAGAGTGAAATTACTTTTTCACACAGGGCTAGGCAGGTTTGGACAGCTTTTTTTTCTCTTCTAATAAATGTCATTTAAAACCTACATTTTGTATTTCCTTGGGTTATCTTTGTGTAATATTAATATTCGTTTGATGATCTCAATAATTTAATTGTAACAAATAGGGCAACAACAACAACAAAAAAAAACATCAGTAAGGGGCAAATACTTTTCACAGCACCACAGATACAGTAAGAAGCTGATACAAGGCCTAGGATGGAAGGTCATGCATTCTCAGCTTGGCTTTTTAATCATGAATGAAAACATTAATTAAGAGAACTTGAATTTGTGGCGCGTGACACTTTAATGATCAGCACTATGATAGCCGCAGTAATGAGCAGAAAAAGAACCACAGCAAGGATTATCCTTATGTGAAGGTGATCCACCTGCAAAAAACAAACAAACAAAAAGAGCAGAATGTGAAATCGTCATCATTTTTAAACCAGAGCAGTTTTTGGTCAGTAGTTATCAGTAGCACATTTTGAGAGAGAGCAGGAATATTTAATCCATGGTTTAGAGTTATTGAGAGCTGTGGGAGAACAAACATGGACTTATTTTAGAATTTTTCACTTTATTTATTTATTTATTTAATCCATCCATTTTCAACAGCGTGTCCAAAGTCGGGTCGCAGGAGTCGCCGTTCCAGCAGGGAACCCCAAACCTTCTTTTTCCCCGCTCACCTTAACCAACTCTGACTGGGGGATCCTGAGGCGTTCATAGGACAGTGTGGAAATATAATGGCCAAACCACTTCAACTTTCCATGCAAAGGAGCAGCGTTTCTACTCCGAGTTTCTCACAGATGACTGAGCTTCTCATTTTATCTCTAATTGAAAAGCCAGCTACCTTCCTGAGAAAACCCATTTCAGCCGCTTGTATCCACTATCTTGTCCTTTCAGTCATGACTCAACGCTCTTGCCCATGAGGGTAGGAGCGAAGATCGACTGCTAGATCAAGAGCTTTGCCTTTTGGCTCAACGCTCTTTTGGATCACAATAGTGCAGTGAGGTTATTTATTTAATATCATGAAACAAACAAACAAACAAACAAAAAAAAAAACAATCTGTGCTTAAAGTTACATTCATTTATCCAGCACAGTCTCTTTTCATTGTCCACTTTAACTGCACTTCCTTTCTTTTGGCCATTAAGCTCAAGCTAATAAAAATCTTCCCCTAATCATGTTAAAGGAGGCATGTACAGAACTCCTACCTCGTGTCTAATCAGGTGTTTCTTCACGGCTCTGATTGCGTCGTCATTGCGCAGACATCTTAGCAGCCCCTGATCTTCATGGAAGAGACAATCTACAGCAAACACTCTCTCACTGTCTACGCAGCGTCTGCTGTCTGGAATAACTTCATATGGATCGAATGTGTGGTGGAGCACCACGAGAACAACGGGCTTATCAACTGAAAGAGTGAGAGAGAGAGTGAGAGAGAGAGAGGTAGAGTGAGAGAGGGGGGGAGTGAGAGAGAGATAGAGGGAGAGTGAGAGAGGGAGAGAGAGAGTGAAAGAGAGAGAGTGAAAGAGAGAGATAGTGAGAGTGAGATAGAGAGAGTGAGATAAAGAGAGAGAGTGAGATAGAGAGTGAGAGAAAGAGAGAGAGTGGGATAGAAATTGAGAGAAATAGAGAAAGTGAGATAGAGTGTGAGAGAGAGAGAGGTAGAGTGAGAGAGGGGGGGAGTGAGAGAGAGATAGAGGGAGAGTGAGAGAGGGAGAGGGAGAGAGAGAGAGTGAAAGAGAGAGATAGTGAGATAGAGAGAGGGAGATAAACAGAGAGAGTGAGATAGAGAGTGAGAGAAAGAGAGAGAGTGAGATAGAGAGGTAGAGTGAGAGAGGGGGGAGTGAGAGAGAGATAGAGGGAGAGGGAGAGGGAGAGAGGGAGAGGGAGAGGGAGAGAGAGAGTGAAAGAGAGAGATAGTGAGATAGAGAGAGTGAGATAAAGAGAGAGAGTGAGATAGAGAGTGAGAGAAAGAGAGAGAGTGGGATAGAAATTGAGAGAAATAGAGAGAGTGAGATAGAGTGAGAGAGAGAGTGGGATAGAAAGTGAGAGAGAGAGAGAGAGAGAGAGAGAGAGAGAGAGTGGGATAGAAATTGAGATAGAGAGTGAGAGAAAGAGAGAGAGAGTGAGATATAGAGTGAGAGTGAGATAGAGAGAGCACTGTGATGGTATAGGTAGCCTGTGATAACCTGTGATGACTCCTGGGAGTTTAAGGGTTAAGACTTTATTGCTCAGAGAAACAAGACTTTTATTTATTTAAATAAGGAAAGTGAACAAACAAACAAAACCCAAAATTTATATATTTTTTATAATCAGTTAATTATGCTACATGATTACAACTATTACAAAATGTTTATATAAAGCTGGTATGAAAAAGGGGAGGAGCTAATTCCTCATGCCTTCATTTTTTATTGCCTGCTCTTATGACAGAGGCTTTATGATAAAGGCTCTTTTAATGTAATAAATAATAATATGTATTAAATGTAAATCTCTAATTAAAATTGTACTTACTAGGAATCTTCTCCATCGCAGCTGAAATGTCAGTACCAGCTCGAGACACATTCGGGACAAAAGCAATGATGACATCACTATCATCCACTAAAGATACTTCACAAAGACTGGGTGAGGTTGTGAGAGCATCCAGAAAGGTCTTGTGGGAATCCAAGGTCTTCCCAAGGACCATGACATGAAATTGTTTCCTGACTGGAAAAACAAACAAACAAAAAAGCATAAAGCATACAGTTTAGGTTTAACTGATATATTACACATTATACATAAAAAAGTACCTGCATTAATATGCTTTTAAATGATCAATAATTGTGTAACTGTACCATTTTATTTTGAAACAACCAAGGAGAAATAAATAAATGTATATCTGGCTAAGCAAAGGCAAATGCTGCATTTTGTCGAGTCATCCTCAGAGGAGAAATGGATAAACAGGATCATCACAATATCACATAATACACATTAATGTTTAATCAAGAACACAAACCTCGATGCATTTTGAAGGTCACTTTCAGCCCAGTTTCTCGATGCACAAGGAATCTGTTAGAAAACAAATGATGTACAAACCACAGAGAGGAGGAATGAGGGAGGAGGCGTCTCTGTTACTTTCACTTTCAGAACTCAGAGTTCCTGCTTTTAAAGGGGAAAAACACTGCTGAGTGTCTGTAGCTTACAGAATGTTATACAGTACGTCTCCATAATAGTATAATATTATATTCTATGAATAGTGTAGTGTATTAGTCATGTAGATCACTGGTTCATACAGAACAGGTGATGTCACTAATTAGATCGAATCTATCTGGCTGATGAGTTTTGTTAATTAGAATCAGCTGCTTTAGTTAATGGACGGAACAAATATATACGGCAGGACTTTTACTTTCTGAAGCCGGGGTGTCTGTCTCTGCACAGAAATGCATAACACTCTGGAATCTTAAGTGAATTGTGTTCTTCATGGAACAGTCAAGCTGGCATGAAGTGAACGAGTGTCAACATTACTGTATTGCAGACGTATTTTGACTCTATATCCAGCTGTATACAGCAGGGTTTGAAGAATTCAGGACTTCATACTCAATATTTTTTTTTTTACAAATTTACATAGAATAACAAATTATCCTTATTATCTTGATTGTCAATAATAATAATAATAAAAAAAGGCCACCAATGTACATTTAATGTAAATTATAGACTATATATACTGTACTATTACAGTAAGGTAAGGTTTTTTTTTTTTTTTAAAAAGGTTATTTTTACATCTATTTACATCTTACTGTTATTTATTCATTAAATCCCTTTGTATATTATTAATAATAATAATATAATAATAATAATAATAATAATAATAAAGATCTACAACTGGTCGAGCAAGCTCAGGGGGAATTAAAATGAGTTAAGGGATTTCATAGGGAGTTGTCCGTGGTGCTGGATGCGCACTGTAAGCTCCATCCCTTTGACAAGAAAGAAGTTATTGCTATGAAATCTTACAGTGTGAGGAACCAGCATGTGATGGAGGAGCTCATATCTTTATCCCTTACCAGCCATTGTAAAGGAGCGTGATCTGTGACCGAAATTAAATGTCACCCGGATACATAATGTTTGAGCTCCTCTATTGTCATTTAAGGGCCTCTCGCCTCTATAGTGACATATTTGTGGTCTGCTGGTGTAAATGTCCTAATCACATACAAGATAAGGTGCTCTCCTCCGTCAAAGTCCTGTGAAAGGACGTCTCTGAGCCCTGTCGCCGATGTGTCTGTATAGTGTATATACCAGTCAGGGGTGTCAAAGTCGGGGGTTTTGAAACACTGCTCACATTCTCCACCAGTGCAGTGCTTTCAGTGGGCTCAGAAAACATGCACACTGGAAGACAGGGATATAAGTGCTCTTTTATTTGTGAGTGCCTTCGCATGCACACGCACGCACGCACGCACACACACACACTTGCACATGTGCAGTTAGTTTTCTGGGGTGCTTGGTGAGTTTAATGAGAACAAAGTGCAGAATATGCAGTCGAACGAGCTGCTGAGCCTCGCAGAGCTGGATGAGGCGGAGCTCTGGCTTCATCTTGGCAAATACACTGATCAGCCCTTTTATAGGGAGCAGGTAACAGGTGAAGAGTTACTGATAAATTCCTTTTGACAAGCGGGAAGTTATTCTGTTATGAGCTTCACTGCCTGTAAGCCTGATGGCACACATAATATGAGAAAAATATTTTTATGAAGACTGATAAATTATGTTCATTTAAACATGCTGTCAACATTAAACAAGTAAATACTTCTGAGTACTGAATACTTGAAACATGTGGGACTCTCTATATTGAAGTCTCTCTCTCTCTCTCTCTTATTATGTCATTCTTTCTAACGTGTCTTGTCGCATTAGAGTTCATGTCTGTGCTGAGGGACACACACACACACACACACACACACACACACACACACACACACACACACACACACACACACACACACACACACACACACACACACACACACACACACACACACACACACACACACACACGCACACAAAGACACAAGGACATTTAAATCCAGAGTGACACAGAGTGAGGTTAGGAGAGGAAACAGAGTAAAACTTCTGTAATTTTATTACAGATATGATTTTCCGCTAAACCAAACAAACACACAGTGTGAAGCTCATGCAGGGGGAAGGACACGAAGAATTATTCATACAAACAACTTTGAAGTTTATATATTATACTGTAAATCATTATATTATAGATATACACCTGATACAAGCTCTAGAAATGTTATACATTCACAACTTTGATTTTTAATCACAAATGAAATTAATGAAGAGAGCTGGAATTTGAGAAGTGTGGAAATACAATTCTACTGATGACCAAACCAATCACCACTACAAAAACTACAAAAACTACAAAAACACACACAGCACACAATACACATCTGATAATCCTGGAATTCACCTGCAAAAGAAGGAGAAAAAGCAAAATGTGACAAATTATTCTCTGTGGAAATACTTACTTTTTATAAAAACACACATGCAACAGTAAAGTGATCCTTGCTTTATTATTATTATTATTATTATTATTTATTTTATTTTATTTTTAGATAGATTTTTAGATTTGTAGATTTTTATTTTTTTTTTTACTCTCCTTTACTCACTAAGTCTAATCTATACAGGGTCACAAGGGGCCTGAAGCTTATCTCAGGAACACGAGACAGGGTTCCAATCCATTGTAGGGCACATACTGTACACTCCCTCACACACTATGGCTCATTTGGGAACGTCAGTTGACATAATCTGCATGTCTTTGGACTGTCGGAGGAAACCCACCAAGCTGAGGGGGAACATGCAAACTCCATGCACACAGACCCCGAGGCGGGAATCGACCCCAGACCCTGGAGGTGCAAGGCAACAGTGCTAACCTCTAAGCCACCGTGACGCCTTAGTATTTTTTTTTTTATTATTATTAAAAATAAATACGATTTATATATAAACAAATTTAAACAAATAGCTACAGCTGATATTTAAAAGGTAAAAAATGTTAGAATTATTTCATGGACTAACGTGTTTAATGTTTCCAAAGCATTAAACATGAATGTTGCAGGAATTAAACATTTATGGTTTTTAAAATGAGCCAATAATGATGCTGTGCCCTGATTATAAATATTGTAGCATCCAATGCTGTGAGACTCGCACTGGGGCAGGAATCACTGAGCCCCCTGATCAGAGGAGGAGCAGAGGAAAGCACAGACACCACACATAATGTCCAGACTGGGGAAGTATTAAACACCTCAGGGCTGCACATGTCTCGTTTTAAAACAAAGTGTAGGTGCAGACAGTGTATCGTTCATGGACAGAACTATTCCTATTGTGAGATGTAGTGTGTGTGTGTGTGTGTGTGTGTGTGTGTGTGTGTGTGTGTGTGTGTGTGTGTGTGTGCACTGAATGGCTGTGTGTTGTTGAGATTTTACTGACTGTCACATCAATTCTGAAATCAAAGTACAATCCGGTCTACAATCACGGCTGCTGAGGATTACTGTACCTGTCACCCTGTACCTCCAGCAAATATTTTGTGTCTCATACGTAAGTCTTTGGAATTGATCTTTGTTTTCTTTTTTTGCTCATGTCCGGTCCATGTTTTGTTTCCTGACAATTCCGGGTAACACTTTCATTGTCTCCCTGCAATCTAAATAAAGTTTTCTCTTTTCTCAACATTTGTACCAGTTCTTGTAGCATAATACAAATCACTAGATATTACCCTATAGCATGAGCTTTGTCTGATTTTTACATGATATAAATACAAATGTATATAGTTTCACTTGCAGGTATAACTTTACGTCCTGCTCCTAATATACACATATATGTATATAGTTATGACGCACAGCTGCCATGATGGCATTCCGTAATTTCCTTAAAAACAGTCAACAAATATTCATACACTTGTTAAATTTTAGTGTACGATTACTTTGAACAGGCAGCTGGCAAACTTTGAGTGACTAGGGGACATTGTGCCGGGTTTATTTGTGCACTTTTGTCTCTTGTCAACTACTCTTGCCAATGTTATCTCATCTCATTGTTATGAATTTCTCTACCGTTTGTTGGCGCTCTGCTTCCTCATGGGTCCTGTTCTGCTGTAGCTGTGAATGAGAGGATACGTTTGTGGAGTAAATGTATTTGTCACTTTAACAAATGTCTGTGTGAGATTTAAACATTACAGGAGTGTTAATATTATACATGCTATGGTGTCAGAGGCACTCGATTGAGCTTTGTAGCAAATCAGGCTGAAAGCTGGCAGACTTGTTAGAAGTTAGCCGGTAAAGTGCAAACCAAACTTCCTTCGCTTGGTTGTACTGTATGTACCGTATGCTCTCACTAGACATAATAAAATAGAAAATTCTTACAGTCAGCAAAATCCTGCTGTTGCGACTGGGACTGGGAGATCAGTCAGGATAGAGGGAAAAAAATTATGCAGATGAAATAAAGAACTGTCCTGAGTGAAAAAAAAAAAAACTTTTCTGTTCGGCATGAAGGTTTACTGTACAAAAAGACCATGACCTAATGCATAACACCAAGAATACACAGGAGTGGGCTCAGAAAAGCTCTGAACCCAGTGGAGCATCTCTGGTGCGACATGAAAAATGGCTGTGCACTGACCCTGCCCATTCAACATGTCTGCCATGAATAAAGGAAAAAACTTCAAAAAAAATATAGAAAACTTTAAAAGACTCTGAAAACTCTCTGTTGGCACTGATGTTTCTGTTATATACCGCAAATGTGGTAACTTCCATACCAGTTGCTGGTTTTCTTCTTCCTGATCGGTCATAATGTTCTGCATCTGTGAATGAGAGAAAAGGTTTGTGGAGTAAACACACCTCTGTCACCTTAAAAAAAAATGCCACAATAATTTTGTGTATAGCAAGTGCAGATAGATGCTGAGAGTTCCAGGGGGGTGCCGAGGGGTGCAAAGCTCCAAACCCGATAAAACATTTTAAAATTATGCAAGAGACATGAAGGAACTGAAATGGTATGGATATGGATATGTTTATAAATTCAAACCATGTGAACAAACAAATGTTTGATGCCTAATCTGAGAGCAACATGCAGTCAGTCATATAAAATAGCAAAGAAAATCCCACTGCTGAAGCTCAGCTGCTGTGTAATACCAATTTAGGCCATGAGATGGCGCCAAAAGAAAAATGCAGAGCTCAGGTGTGCATACAAGAGAAAAAGAAGAAGAAGAAGAAAAAAAAAGCCTGGTCATAGACAAAGACACATCTGTTAGCCTAGGTAGAGAAGCATGCTCAGAGCTAGGATTAAATAATAATAAGAAGAAGAAGAATAAGAATAATAATAATAAGAAGAAGAAGAAGAATAACAGTAATAGTAAGAATAATAATAGTTGGGTCAACTGCAAGGATGTTCATGAGTTTACATCCCTGTGATCTGTATGCAGCATTTAGCTCAGGCTAACTATAAGGCTAACTTGTTCTAAACATATTAAAGGAGTCACATTCAGAACTCTACCGCAGTGTCAGGGCCTCTGACCAGGAGCTCCTTCACGGCTCTGATTGCGCCGTCATTGTGTGGACATTTCAGCAGCCCCTGATCTTCATGGAAGAGACAATCTACAACAAGCACTCTTTCACTGTTTACACAGCGTCTGCTGTCTGGAGGGAGGTGATCTGGATCAAAAGTGTGGTGGAGCGCCACGAGAACAACAGGCCTACCATCTGAGAGAGAGAGAGAGAGAGACAGAGGACACAAGGTTAATAAATTGCACCCCCCCCCCCCCCCCCGGCCTCAAGAATAGATCAGCAGTGTGTTGAATACTAAAGTACGATAGTTGCTGAAGCTTGTACCTAATTTTATCTCTAAAATGTCAGGTTAAACTCTCAGGAATTTTACTGAATGTTAAATAGTAATAAAGATAAAATCAGACATAAGCTTCAGAACAATTTGATCTGTTTTAGTTGTTTAGAGTTGTTTAGAAAAATACGATTTTTATTCGTTTAAAAATCTGCATTTTCCAATAACCAAAGAAAAACTAAACGAACAATAATAAACATATAAACAACAATAAAAATATAAAATCTAATTTAAATATATTTTAACAATAAAGTAAAGCTACTAGTACTTACCAGGAATCTTCTCCATTGCAGCTGAAAGGTCCGTACCAGCTCGAGACGTAATCGGGACAAAAGCAATAATGACGTCACTGTCTTTGGGTGAATACACTTCACGAAGTTTTAGTGAGGTTGTGGTAGCATGTAGAAAGGTTTTGTGGGAATCCAAGGTGTTCCCAAGGACCATGACATGAAATTGTTTCATGACTGGAGGAACAAAAAAAAAAAAAAAAAACAGCATACAAATAATAACAGGGTTTATGTTTAACCAATTTATAGTGTTCATTATAATATAAAAGGACTATTTTTGTTGTTGTTGTTAACAGTAAATAGCCAGGGATACACAGATCAAGCTAAATGTATATCTGACTATGCAAAAGCTGCGTTTCGTCGAGTCATCCTCCGAGGAAATGGATAAACAGGATCATCACAATATCACATAATACAAAATATCAAGAACACAAATGAAAACATTTTAAGGTCACTTTCAAGTTTCTCGATACCTTTAGAAAACAAATGATGTACAAAACAGAGAGGAGGAATGAGGGAGGAGGCGTCTCTGTTACTTTCACTTTCAGAACTCAGGCTGAGTTTCTGCTTTAAAGGGGAAAAACCCTGATGAGTCTCTATAACTGGGTATAACTGTAGCTGCTTACAGAATGCTAAGAGCCTCCATATACTCCATAATAGTATAAGATTTTTAATATTATATAATATGAATATGAAGGAAAAAAAAAAAAAAAGAAAAGTGATGGCATCGCTGCTTAAGGTCATTGTTTCATATGATTTGGTGTAAAATTCAAATATAAAATCTATACTGGTGTCCATCAGTATTAAGATGATATATGTCAAGTATTATAGTTCTCCCTGAGCAAAACATGTGATGTGACTAATTAGTTCGAGTCTATCTATCTTCAGGAAGCGATCAAGCAAGAATGGATTGAATGAGTGACTTCAGAGTAATGCAGACGTCTTTCTAACTCTCTGTCCAGGGGGGTGTTCCAGACAGCAGGTCATGTGACATACCCGGGTAAGTTTAAGAGTAAGTTAGTGGATAACCTCAACTTTCGGTTCCAAAAACGGAGGTAACTCTCTGGGTATGTTTGTAACCATAGCAACTTGCTCTCTGAAGATAACCTGCTCGGTAGCAGCTTCTGTTCCAGGGTCAGTTTGTTTCAGAGGTTTATTGAGCATCACGTGCGCTTTTGATGAAGATCCTGTGGACGTGGAGGCACAAATGATGAGGTTTTTTTTCGCCGGCAGAGAGTTATAAGACCGCGTATTGATGTCTTTTAATTTCCTAACGATTATTTGAAAGAGTTATCGGTTTTCAAGGAAATCGTTAATTTACTTAACACGTCTCTTGAAACCGCATATTGCTAATGCTCAAAGTAATTAAACACACTGAGTACTGTTAACTTAAATAATTGCAATTAGGTCAAATTAATAGACCTTTTTTGAGTATTCAGAACTGTTTGATATTTTAAGTAATCGTGAGTACGTAAGTAACAGTAACCGTCACCTTAAAATTCCACCTTCTTAAACTCTATAAAGCGCTCGTGGCTCAGTGGTCAGTGCTTCGCCTGCCATGTGGACGGCTCGGGTTCGATCCCCGCGCTGGCTTGTCTGATGTGGTGGGAGCACCAGCAATTTATTTGATTTGCAACAAGTTCAACAAACTTGTAAAAAAAATTTACAGTTCTGTTTGCTTAAAATTGGAAACATCATCACTGATGTGTGTGAGAGCACCAGCAATTTACATTTGCAACAAGTTCCAAACTCCATGTGGCATTGACCAGTGTACTGCTACTCCAGGTGCCCAGGGTTGAAAACTACTGCTCTAGTGTGAGTTTTTTTTTTTTTTTTTTTTTTCAGAAAATCTTAAAAACACTCATAATACTCCTCATTTGTCTAGTGGTATACAAACCAAAAACCCAAAATTTTTTATCTATTTCTATCATCAAGAAAAGATCTGTGTGATCTACATTGCAGGAACTTAACTACTAAAACTATCATAAAAAGCGTACAGAAACCTGAAGTGCATAAGGAAGTGGAACTAATTTCAAGGTGATGATTTATTAATTAGTTTTAAAACAAATATTTTGTCTGCTATTATAAGAGATGTTTTTTGACACCACCAACAACAACTCTTTTAATATAACAAGTAATATTTATTTATTAATATATTATTATTATTATTATTATTATTATTATTATAAATAATTAATAATAATAATAATATTAATAAATATTACTTGTTATATTAAAAGAGCCATTTTTGTTATTTTGTTATTTTTTTTATTTTTTTTTATTTTATATTTTATATTTTATTATTTTTATTATTTATATTATTATATATTATATTATTATAAATAATAATAATAATAATAATAATAATAATAATAATAATATACAAAAGCGATGACTCACAACACTGTCACTGTCTTTCACTGAAGATACTTAATGTTTTGGTGCGATTGTGAGAGCCTGCAGAAAGATCTTGTGGGAATCCAAAGTGTTCCCAAGGACCATGACATCATCAGATCATTTAGATTAGATATCTGTAGAAACTATTACATTTTATTTTTAACAGCAGTGTTTTAATTATCCTTACTGATACAATCCAAAGGTGCTTTTCTGTAGATGAAGATGCCATCGTACACTGGATAAAGTAAAACTTGTCTTCTGTATTAGTTTTCACTCAATGAAATACAATTAACTTTTTTTTTTCTTTATTAAAATCAATATTGCTTGTAAAATAACTATCTAACTAAATAAAAATGTGTTAAACTATGATATTTAGGCCTCACACTGTTGCTTAGTATAAATGTATGGATTGTTAGCACCTACAACCTGATGCTAATGAGTACAATCAGGTTAATGAACAGAACCAAGTTTATATCATTTATCATCTTACTCGTTATAACTTGATGCTAATGAGTATTAAACAGCTGTACTGCTTTAACAGACACACATTACATATTTAGTAGAGCGTAATAATAGGGACTTTCTTTTTACAGATCAGTTACTGTATATCAATTATATGTTTTATTAAAATGACAACACGCTACATGCAGCAATGTTTTTATTTACCTGCAACAGACATTTTTACACTGTAAATACAGAAGAGAGTCTTACATGCAATGACACACAAATGACGGTCACACACAGTACAATTACATTACAATTTATAGGGAAGTCTCATTGATTAGAAATTATTCTATTCAATTGTAAAGCAGGATAAAAAATATCAATAAATGAATGAATAAATGAATACATATAACACGTATGTAACCCTGTAGGTCTAAAGTAAGGAAATCTCTTTCTTAATGTTCCTATTCACTAATACAATGAAAGCGGGGTGATGTTGGAGGCCTCAGAAAATTTTGAAAAACATCCATATGGGTTTGCTCAAGAGAGATGTTTAAGCTAAAATAATATCAATTCATGATAATCTGTATAAAGATCTGTTTTTCCACTAAAACCTACAAAGCTCATGCAGTCTGTAGTTGGAGAACATGAAGATATATTTATCCAACGACCAAATAATTAATACAGTATGTTATACTGTAAATCATTATATTATCGATATACATCTGATACAAGCTCTAGGATGAAACCTCATGCATTCTCAACTTTGATTTAATCAGAAATGAAATCATTACATAGAAGAACATGGGTTCACCTTCTTGGGTTCATCTTTCACCTGAAAAACAAATAAAAAAGAAGAAAAATAATTTTCAGTGGAAATATTTTCTTTTTTATGAAAACGCACACATGCAAAGTGATCAGTTTAAAACAGCTTAGATTCTGATCAGAAGTTGCCAGTACAGCCTTTGTGTTTTCTGTTCAGCACATCACAGTTTGAATAAACCGAGCGATGTAATGTCACATTTTACACACAATACAGATCTATCTAATCATAGATGACACTGAATGAATGTGTAACCAGTCCTAACACAGAACTCAGGATCCATCAGAAAAGGATTATTTTCACATCTTACTGTATCTTACTGTCACTTGTGCTTTTCATCCCTTAAATATTAAAATGATCCAATAAAATGACTAGAACTGAATTCATGTCTGTGTGGAGGGGAAAAAAACTAATAGGACACACACATGTTGACATTTGTAGACTTAACAAAAATCAGAGGAGGAAAGAACCCAATAGCAGACACAGCAGACACTTCGCGAGCAGAGAGAGGAGGGCAGAGTGCTTCGGATTATTTCCTCAAGGAGTAGGAGCTCGGCACCTGTTGCGAGGATCCTTGCGAGAAGACGGAAGTACTTTCATGCGGCGCCGCGAGCGTGTCACAAGAGTCGGGGAGTCCAGTGACGAAATCAAGAGCAATGTGTGACCAGGGCCTGTGAGGAACCGGGAGAGGTCTAAGGAAGCCAGCGGGGGGCTTGTTGCTGGTCTTGCCTCTGGCGCAAGAGTCGCAGGCATTAACGAAGCGGCGAGTGTCTTCTTTCATGGTGGGCCACCAGAACCGTTGTTGAACCAGAGCCAACGTACGTGCTGCATCGGGGTGGCAGGCCAGTCTGGAGCTATGTCCCCATTTCAGAACGTGGGGTCTCGCAGTTTCCGGGACAAAGAGCTTGCCTTGTGGTGTCTGTGGGGACTGGGCTGTTGATGGAGCGCGTTCTTGACTCTCGATTCCACCTCTAGTAGCGCTGCACCCACAAGACAATGAGGGGGCAAGATGATGGCTTCAGGTGCCAGATCATTGGCTGGAGAGAACTGGCGAGAGAGGGCGTCCGGTTTTGTGTTTTTAGATCCCGGACGATAGGACAGGGAGAAATTAAAACGTGAGAAGAACAAGGACCATCTTGCTTGGCGGGAGTTTAGCCGCTTGACTGTTTATATACTGTATATGCATTGTTTGCATCTTTACCTTGATGCTAATGAGTATTAAATTGTCATACTTTTATTTATTTATTTATTTATTTATTTTTACAGATCAGTTATAATCAATTATATGTCTTATTAAAAAGACAACACATTTACACGCAGCAGTGTTTTTATTTATTTACATGCAACAGACACTTTTACACTTGTAGATGCACCAGAGAGTGTGACATGCAGTGTAACATGGCACACAAACTACACAACACAGTTCTGTATAGATTTACAGTAAGTACACTGAGATCACTTTAACAGTGAACTGATTGATGGATGATGTGAATCTGAGCAGTGTGATTCATCAGTGTTGTAATCTCTCCTGGATTGGGAGCTTTCATGGGATTAGCAGACTAAAAGGTGCCACCACTGGGATAACCATAAACATCATGAGCTCTAGACTGGATGTACCCAGACTGTTGCATTGGCCCTGGGGGCCGAGTAGCGACGCCATATTGAGGGCAACTTTCTAGTGAAGTCGTGACTAATACATGCAAGGATTACAGTGTTACACATTTCTACACAGTAGATGCTCTGTAAACTATAGCCGTTAATACTGGAGTCTCTGTCTCTGTTATTTTACAGTGAAATTTATAGGGAAGGTCTAACCAATCAGAGATGAGACCAAATTCTTTTAACCGTTTATAAACGTGCAAAATAAATGTATAAATAAACAGATAAATAATTAAATAAATAAATAAATAAATAAATAAATAACAGGAATAGACGGTTCACATCTCACTGCCATGCTGTAGGACCGGCTCACATATTTATCCTCCTCTCCGTCTCTTTTTGTAGTTTTTCTCCTCTCGTGTCCCTTCAGGGTCTCAGTAGTTTTAACTCACACTGTGGTTTTTGTAGCTGAGACCCACATCAGTACAGCAGAAAGTGTCTCTACACCAGTACATGTTGGGAATCTACTGTATATAATATAAATGTCACTAAACTGTGCTACGGAAACCAGGTTTAAATCCCAGGTTTAAAAATGTTTTAGGCTTGGCTCGCATTTTACACACAGTACAGATCTATCTAATCATAGATGACACTGAATGAATGTGTAACCCATCCTAACACAGAACTCAGGATTCATCAGAAAGCAGAAAGGGATTTTTTTTTTTTGTACATTTTACTGTCACTTGTGCTTTTAAACCCTTAAATATTAAAAAAAAAAAAATCCAATAAAATGATTAGAACTGAATTCACGTCTGTGTGGAGGGAAAAAACAAACAGGACACACACACACACACACACACGCACACACACGCACACACACACACACACACACACACACACACACACACTTTGACATTTGACAAAAATCAAGTGAAAGAAAATTTCGGTCCAGAGTGATGTTAGAAGACGAGGTAAACACTTTGTTCTCTCATCGGGATGAAGAAGACTATCATTTTTTTGCACTCTAACACAGTTACTAAGGTTAATACTATAAATCATTATATTGTAGGTATACTGTACATCTGATACAAATGCTAGGATGAAACATCATGTATTCTCAACTTTGTTTTTAATCAAAAATGAAATTATTGTGGCACTACTTACGGAACGACTGAACTAACCCGTTTCATAGACTAACATGTTTCCACAGCAGAAAAATGAATAAACAGTATGATGTCCTGTTTAAAATAAATCAGTAATTGTTATAATTATGCAGTGAACTTGATGTCCCAGTTAGAGTTGCCATAGCAACCAGTTCAATCCACTGGGGCAGGAATCACTGAGGCTCATGATCAGAGGAGGAGCAGAGAAAAGTACAGACGGCACAAATAATGTCCAGACTGTGGTAGGATTAAATGTCTCAGGGTGACGTTGGTCTTATTTTAACACAGGAAAAGAGAAGAAAAGTGTTGGTCCAGACTGTGTGTCTTTCATGGACTGAATCATTTCTACTTCAGTAGTGTGAACATTTCTTTTCAAAAACATCTGATTACATTTTTTTAAAAACCTGCTAATTTGTGGCTGTGTGTGCTCGAGGCTCCGCGGACTGTTACAGGGTCTCACATCAATTCACATCACATCAAAGTGTACCATCAGGCAGAAACTAAGACTTTGTGTGTCTTGGCATCACATCTCTCTGGTAGCGATCATGTTCCTGATTTCCTGATTTTTTTAAACATGGTCTTAGACTAGTACATACATACCTGTTCCTCTAGATGGCAGTCTATGGCACTCTGTTATTTCCTAAACCAATCAATAATGTTGATGGATTTAAACACGAATTACCCATGAATATAAACCTTTTAACATTAAACCCACCGGTTTTGGGTTCCCCTTGTGCCAGCCCTGGCCTCTTGCGGCGTGACTCCACAATGAGTAGACAGAATGTCCTTTAGTCTCCGCTGCATGGGTGAGTCTTGGGTGCACATGATCCTGTCTCAGCTTACTGGTGTATATTTACTGATCCGTGTTGCTCAGTTCACCTGGAGGTGGTGTTAATGTTATGGCTGATCAGAGTATGAATGTTTATGGTAAGCAGTTTAGACAACTGACCAACTTTTGAGTAATGGTGTGAACATTGTGTTTGTTAAAATTTTGGTCACCTTAACACACTTTTTTAATTAAGCTGTTTGTGAATCTGTGCCTAAAGTTTTTTTTTATTTTTTTTTTATGCCAGCTCATTATTCAGCCTGCTTTAACTGCACATTCTTACCCTTGGCCATTAAACTCAGAACTCTACCTCAGGTATCCTCAGGAGCTCCTTCACGGCTCGGATTGCGTCGTCATTGCGCGGAACGCATCTCAGCAGCCCCTGATCTTCATGGAAGAGACAATCTACAGCAAACACTCTCTCTTTGTTTACAAAGCGTCTGCTGTCTGGAGGGATGTGATCTGGATCGAAAGTGTGGTGGAGCGCCACGAGAACAACAGGCCTACCATCTGAGAGAGAGAGAGAGAGAGAGAGAGAGAGACGACACTGAGTTAATAAATCACACTTTTCCCCATCAGAAACAGATCAGAGGTTTGTTGAATACTAAAGTACATCAGTGCTGATGACTGAGTTTATCTCTTAAATTCCCAGTTAAATATTCGCAGATTTTCTCCTGAATAATTACCTACTATTAAACGTTCAGTAAACAGAATTAATAGGACAGGTGTGTGTTTATGAGCGTGAAGAACGTACACGGCCCACTGATGACTCCTGGGAGTTTAAGTGTTAACACTTTTTGTTGTTTAGATTTTGTTACATTATTCGTAATAAATTAAGATGCTACATGATCGACATTTTGGAATTGCAATGAATAAAACTATTGAAAGTAAATGTAAAGCTGATGAGGAGATCATTTCAAGATTTTGTTATTTTACTATTCATGTTGGAGTAAAACAGAGCTGTTTGTACTTACCAGGAATCTTCTTCAGGGCAGCTGGTGTGTCACGATCAGCTCGAGATGCAGCTGAGACAAAAGCAATGATGGCCTCACTGTCCTCAAAAGACACGGGCAGAGGTTTTGGTGAGATTGTGAGATCTTTCAGAAAAGTCTTGTGGGAATCCATGGTTTTTCCAAAGACCATGATATAGAATTTTTTGATATAGAACTCGACCCACACCACAAACCTCAACACCACCCACAGGCTCAGCTGAATCATCATCCACAACACCAGGTGGTTTCCGTCTGGAAGAGCTGCTGTCCACCTGTAAATAAAGAAAGAAATAAAGGAATACATTTTAAAAAGAAAAAAAGGAAGAATATGACTCATGAATGATTCTCTGTGGAAATAGTGACTTTTCATAAACACACACACACACACACACACACACACACACACACACACACACACACACACACACACACACACACACACACAGGATTGGTTTTACACCAGTGTAGTTTCTGACCAGTAGAAACATGTAAAGTTTTTTTTTAAGGTTGCTTACAATCATTTATTAATGCTAACTTTACTTTTTTCTCGCAGAGACCACTGGAACCCGAGTTTTGCCTGTTTTTTCCTCTTTTTTTTAGATTGCACATTTGTTAAATTAAATATTCTGTGTGTATTAATGTGTGGTGAAACTCAGCATTGCCCTTCTTCCGTACACTGATGTGATATCAGAGGAGAAGGAGGCCAAATTGTCTTCCCTTTGTAAAAGCCTTAAATATGCTGCTTATGAATCTTTACCTACATTTACCCATTTTTATTTGATCACATTATTTCTGATTCTCTGCTTTTTCCGCATGTCCTGTCTTTTTTATTCATTCAAGTTCATGCAATCTCTCAAATGAAACCCAAAGCAAAAAGTTTCTGTTTTTCTAGCTATTACAAAGGGGTCACATTATCACTCAGTGATGTGTGGTGTTATGAGTTACCCTACCAGTAGTTGGCGCTGTTCTTTCTTATGGGTCAGAGAATGGGTTTGTGAAGGAAATGTACAGTATGTGTCACCTTAACAAATGTCTGTATGAGTTGTTAACGTTACAGAGATGTTAATCTTATATGATGTCAGAAGCACTAGATTGAGAAATAGACCAGTTGAACCCACAGCGCAGTCTGACGTGTGTGTGTTTATGGGATGACTCCTGGAAGGTTAAAAGTTTAAGTTTCTTAATGTTTCAAAAAGAGAGAGATTTTCTGTATCATTTGAAATTAAATCAACTAAACAAAACATGTTTTTTTTCATAATCAGTTGAATTTGCTACACAATCTACATTTCAGAACTGCAATTCATAAAACTATTAAAAAGTATCAAAGTTGATGTTGAGCCAATTTCAAGGCTGTGGACGTATTTGTTTGCTTGGTATTTTGTTTGTCCTTATGAGAATTATATTTAATAAGTAAGAAAATTAAGATGAATTGCTGTAAGTAAGTTAAGATGAAAATCGATTTACAGTGAAATAGGTCTGTTTGTACTTACGAAGAATCTCCACTGCAGCTGAAATATCAGAACCAGGATGAGATGCAATTCGGAAAAACGCAATGATGACCTCGCTGTCCTTCAATGAAGACACTTCTCAAAGTTTTGTTGAGGTTGTGAGATCACGCAGAAAGGCCTTGTGGGAGTCCATGGTGTTCCCAAGGACCATGACATAAAATGTGTTCTTTTTTGAAGCAACTGGAGCCACAGGTTTATCCAAACCATCGTCCACATCACCACTGCCAGTAGATGAGTTCCCTCTGGAAGAGCTGCTGTCCACCTGCGAAAAACAAAACAAGACAAAGATGAAGAAAAGGAAGAAGAAATAATGTGACTCATATTAATGATTCTCTGTAGAAATATTTCTTTTCTCATTTTAATAAAAACAAATGTTAATGTTAAACTTAGTTTAACTGATTTTTTTTTTATTTTTTATTTTTTAAATAAAATATTCTGTGCTGTTGAAACAGCGCCCCAAAATGTTATGCGCTTAATTTTTTGGTAAAACATGGTATTGCACGTACGCATGGACTTTGTGCATGTTTCAGTTCACTCTTTAATGCCTCTGTTTGTGAATCTGTATCTAAAGTTACACTCGTTCATCCAGCACGTTCTCCATAATTCATTATCTGCTTTACCTGCACTTTCTTTCTTTTGACCATTTAAGCTCAAGCTACTGTAACTAATCATGTCGAACGACACATGTTTAGGCCTGCTCTACCTCAGGTATCTTCAGGAGCTCCTTCACGGCTCTGATTGCGTCGTCACTGCGCGGGCATCTCAGCAGCCCATGATGTTCATGCAAGAGACAATCTACAGCAAACACTCTCCCATTGTCTACACCAGCGTCTGCTATCGAGAGCGATGTCATCTTGATAATGATGGTGCTTTTACCTGATTAATTTTTTTTAATCCCCATTTAAATACTCAGATATTCATTTATTTAATGAATAAACTTTGAAAT
Organism: Clarias magur; assembly: GCA_013621035.1. Taxonomy (NCBI): domain Eukaryota; kingdom Metazoa; phylum Chordata; class Actinopteri; order Siluriformes; family Clariidae; genus Clarias; species Clarias magur. The sequence continues at coordinate 568,306 of QNUK01000142.1, read as the reverse complement.
ATTCAGTAAGCAGAATGTTAGTAAAAGGACATGTTTGTCTTTAAAAGGGTGAGTAATGTACCCAGTGATGACTTCTATAAGTTTAAGTTTGAGAGAAATAAGACTTTTATTAATATAATATCAAATCACCTAAACAAAAAAAAAAATAAAATTATGAAAAAAACTAAATTTTAGTATCATTCATACAATAAATACATTATCAGTTAAAGACATGTGGGGATGAACAAGCCCCAGAATGGGCCATCGGTCTATTACTGTACTGTACTGAATGACGCCATCTCCTAAGCGTATCAGTCCTCTGAGACAATGCAGCCTCTCTGACATCAGGAAGCGGGAAACTTAACCAAGCCTGGGAAAGGGAGCCCTACTACACCTACAGCTATAAACGTCCAAGCGACCTCGGACTCCAGTGATGTAAATTGACGATCTGGTAAACAAACGAGACAGTTTTGTGCCCCTGAGTGCAGAAAGCACCGTCCCTAACTTAGCTCAGTGATACTCTCCAGAAACAGGCCTTTCCGTGAACAAAGGGACACATGGCAGAGACACTATTCCAGATCATCTTTAAAGCATGCCAGTAGGGCAAAACCTATATCGATATATATTTACTCAGCATGTTTGATGTTTGTATGTACGTCTGTACAAATGATGTACAAGCCGCGTCTCTGTTCCTTTCACTTTCACCTGAGTGTCTGAGTGGCTTTACGTGGGTATAAATATAATTACTCACCTCAATATAGTCCATCTTGGTATAATATTATATTCCATGAATTAAATGACAGGGTGTACTGTCACTCCTGATGATACCTGAATGCTGAAAAAGTTGGGCATTTTTAAAAAAAATTTTAATAAAATGAAAACTTTTCATAAAATCACACACAGCCAATACTTTATTGAGAATAAAACATAGAGAAAATATTAAAAAATGACATTTTACAGATTTATCCACTAAGCAACCTCATTTAAAAGTTGATTCCTGCTACAGGTCTCCAAAAAGTTGAGACGGGGCAACAAAGAGCTGAGAAAGCAAGACTTTTTGCAAAGACTCAGCTGGGGAAACATCTAGCATCACGTCTGTAACATCATTAGCTATGAAAGGGATGTCTTAGAGGGGCGGAATCTCTCAGAAGTAAAGATGGACAGAGTCTCTCTAATATGTGAAAGAGTGCATGAAAAGATTGTGCCGTACTTAAACAATAACGTTCCTTAATGTCAAAGACTTTCTACAGTGCAAAACATCATCAAAAAGAATGAGAAACAGAGAAACCGGAGAAATCTGCGTGTAAGGGACAAGGACGAAGACTTTTGTTGGATGCCCGTGGTCTTCGGGCCTACAGACGACGCTGCATCTCTCATCAGCATGATTGTGTCATTGACACTACTAAATGGGCCCAGGAATACTTCCAGGAACCACTGAACATAATCCGCAGTGCTATCTGAGGATACCACCTACAGTATAACTCTATTATAGGAAACCATTAAAAAAGGAAGCCATATGTGAACATGGTCCAGAAGCACCATCATGTTCTGTGAGCCAAGGCTCATTTAAAATGCACAGTATAAAAGTGGAAAAGAGTTCTAGGGTCAGATGAGTCCAAATAGAAAATGATGGGCGCTGTGTCTTTTGGCCTAAAGAGGAGGGAGTCCTTCCAGAGTGTTATCAGCATTCCATTTAAAAGCCAGCATCTCTGATGGTATGGGGGGCAGAAGTGCACACTGTTCGCGCAGCCTGGATGTTTTGGAAGGCACTGTGAATGCTGCAAGGTATATAAAGATTTGTAGACAACGTCTGTTTCAGGGACGTCCTTGTGTATTTTAGCAGGACAATGCCAAGCCACATACTGCAGCTATTACAACAGCATGGCTTCATAGTAGTAAGAGTAGTCCAGGTGCTGAATTGGCCTGTCTGCACTCCAGATCTTTCACCTACTGAACAGAGACCATTTGGCGCATCATTCAACAAAGAATAGGTCAAAAACAACAACAAACTTTTCGCCCGCTATAAACCTATATCAGGCAAGAATGGGACCACATTCCAACACCAAAACTATAGAAACTCTTAACCTTAATGCCCAGACGTCTTCAAACTGTTTTGAAAAGAAGAGGAGATGCTACACCATGGTGAACATGCACCCATCCCACTTTAGAGACCTGCAGCAGGCATCAAATTAGAAATAAGCTCAATTTGTTATGTACATTTTGGTTTTACATTTTAGGGTAAAGATGATGACATTCTAAAAATATCAAAATTAGATTAGTATCCATGCATTTGAAAGACTCTGTTATGGAAATTCCATTACCAGGCTGATTATTGTACTGCATTTGTATGCTTTGTTTAGATTGTCTCCACCTCTTTGTATCCCTCCCCCTTTAGTCAGACCTGGAGGATTACAGCGAGGCACCGCGAGTTCTCAATAAAGAGTTAATGGGTTCGTCTTCCGGAGCGGTGTGCACTTTGTAGTGTATCTAGGTTTCTACTTTGTATATCTATGAGTGAAACCAGGAAGACATTTTAACCGTGTACCTTATTATAAGGCCATTGTTAAGCCTTAATTTTTATGCTTTAGTTTATCATTATATCCTGCATTGTTTGTTTTAGGAAGTTGAAGTTAATGAGTGTTACATTCTCTGAAATGTTGCATTCAGGAACGTTCACTTCAAACCTCATACACACACACAATGCATATTTTGACGAGAGAAATAGAGCATGGAGACGAGGTAAATGAGGTTATATGAGGGAGAAATACGTGGAATTTATTTTACAACCTATGGTTGGTGTTTATCAAAATTATATTGTGCTTCTATTTCAAGCATTAATGTTTGTAAAATATATCAATGTTAGTAAGGTCAAATTATATGTTTTAATAAAACTGCATCACATTACTGGAAATGTTTTTTATTTTAAATAAATATGCAGAATAATAAATAAACATAAGGGAATGTTGAGGAATTATCATAATCCAAACACACACAAACAAACAAACAAACAACCACACAAACAAACAACCACACACCCAAACACACACACACACACACACACACACACACACACACACACACACACACACACACACACACACACACACACGCATAGTCACTCATGGACTCAAGGAAAAATGCAAGGACATTTCAGTCCAAATTGACAGAGAGAGAGATGATTATTATAATCTGTTACAAACAAACTCTTAAACACTGTGTGAAAATCATTATATTATAGATATACATCTGATACGAAACCTCATGCATTCTCAACTTAATCACAAATGAAATCATTAATTAAGAGAACTGAAATTTTAGGAATGTGGCGCAACAATCCTACTGATGACCATACCAACAAGCGTAGCAATAACTATAAGAACACACACACCAAGCAATATACATATGATGTAGTCCATCTGCAAGACAAAAACACACAAAAAAATGTGACTCACATAAATTATTCTTTAAAGAAATGTTTGCTTTTTATGAAAACACACATGCAACAGTAAAATTATTCTTGCTTTTGAAGAATTTAAAAATGTTTCAAGGACTATATGAATGAACAGTATGATAACATTTTTACAATAAAACAATAAATGCAGTGAACTCGATGCCCCAGTTAGAGTTTTTATGGCACCTAGTGCACAGACTGAGACATTTTTACACAGATTTCAAACAAAATACATTCAATGACAACAGCGTTTTAAATGTATTTATTTATTCTCACTCACACACAACCACCAGCACAACTCGATGTATAACACCTGTATGTTAACATACACCTGGTCAACCTGACGTCAGAATTTATTTATATTATACATTATGAATACAAAATGTATATAATTTAGTTTGAGGCTGTAACTTTATTTCCTGTCCCTAAAAAAGGTTATGAGGCACTGCCTATATTTTTATCATTTCCTAAAGAAGTCAATGATGTTTTTGGATTTTATTGTATAATTATTTACTGTTTGAGTAAATAAGGGACATTGTGCATTTTTTGTGCGTATAAGTTTTTTTTTTACTTGTCAATTAAACTCAGGCAAACTCAGGACTCTGTACAGTATGTGTTGTAAATGTGTTATGAATATTCATACCAGTAGGAGGCGCTGTCCTTCATGATGGGTCGTATTCTGCTGCACCTGTGAGTGAATGAGAGAATAAGTTTCTGACTTTGTTACAGAGTTAATATTATATGGTGTAATCCAGAATAAAATTTTTTCCTATTAAAAAAAAATGTTTTAATCTTTTTAAATCTAATTATATATATAAATTTTAAAAGTATTTTGGCCAACTGACAAAGTAGTGACAAAATTGTCACTTTAACTTTAATGTATGTGAATCTTTATTTAAAGTTACTATTACAGAATAATTCTTCACATTATTTCAATTCATTGTCTGCATTCACTGCACTTTTTTTTTTCTTTCTTGTTCATTAAGCTCAGGCAAACTGTAAATGTGTAAATGTGTCATGAATATCCAGACCAGTTGTTGGTTTTCTTCTTCCTGGTGGGTCGTACTCCGCTGTACCTGAGAGGATGAGAGAATAGGTTTGTAGAGGAAATGTATTTGCACACAATGAACATGCACTCATGAGTCCAGGAAATGTCCAGCATGTGAAAAAGTGCACCAACTGTCTCAATCAATCAATCAATGAAAGTGCAAACAGTGCAACAGAAAGAAACTGAAATGTTACGGATATGGATATGTTAATGATTTGTAGCCACGCGAACAAATTTTCTACCTAATCATCATGCAACATGCTGTCAGTCATATATGTAAATACTATAAAATAATAATAATTAAAAAAAAAAATCCATTACTAAGGTCCAGCTGACATGTAATGGAGGATTTAGACCATGAGAGGGAGCCCAAGAGCATGGCACGGCTCAGGTTTACATATGCAAGCCATGCTTTAACGCTGGAGTTCTAGGTCTTACACCGATACACACCTGCTATCGTACGGTAGGAAGAGAAGCATGTTCAGAGCTAGGATTAAAATAATAACAATATTTTTTTATACTGGAGAACAAACACCACAGTGACAGTCAGTGACTACGAGGATGTGTTCACAGACATAATGACAGAATGAGAATGTGCTCCAAGGCAACAACAAATCCATTTTAATTTAGCTTTAAATAATATTTTAAGTTAAACAGGGAAACACGTGTAGTCAACATGGGACTCATGCTGACTGTAAAGGGCTTTAAAGCAGACCAGGCAAAAGTCAAGGCTATACAGAACTTACCAGATCCTGGCTGGTCTATTTCTGCTGTGACATTTGGATAGTCGGGTCAGACGTTGGTATTCACATGGATTCCTTGTGTCACTGGTTCAGGTTGGCGGTGGTGGTGTCATATTGTGTTATCACACTTTGGTCCCATTACTACCTGAGTATTATTGCTGGCCATCACTTGACCACAATGTACAGTACACATCCTCTGATGGCTACACCCAGCAGGCTAACAAGCCCTGGCACAAAGTCAAATTATCTTAAACTGGCTGAACATGACAATGAGTTCAATGTCTTTTACAGTCACCGGATCTCATTCCAGTAGATCACACCTTTGGGATGGTGGTGGAGTGGGAGATTTCTTATCATGGACGTGCAGCTGAGAAATCTGCAGCAACTACATGATGATCTCATGCCAGTATGGACCAAACTGGTTCCCAAGAAATTAAGGCAGTTCTGTAGACTAAAACAGGTTGTAACAACTGTACCTCCACAGATCAGGGGAATAAGATCAAGTTCCCCGGATTACTGAGTTGACCCTTTGTCCCCACCTAGTGTGTCTATGTATGTACTACCAGCACTTAAGCACTAAACACGAACACCTGTGATTCCCTTGTGTGTCTACTACTTATTCCAGTCGAACCCGTAGGGCTTCGCCTGTTCACTGTTGTGCACATTGTTTGTCCTCACCTGACCCTATCCTCGTTTTATGTGTTTTATTTACTGGTTCTATTCTGCCCGTCTCATTCCCAGGATTGAGCAGTGTCTGCAGGTGTGGGCCCCTGGGAGGAAGGGAAAACCCTCACTAGTCGCAAGGACCTTGCAAGTGTTTCCTTTTGTTTATGGTTTGTTTCCTGAAGTCGAGACTGTTCAGTTCACCCACCTGCAGACCCTGCCTGGGAAGCCCCGCTCGGGAACGCAGTGAGCGCCACGGGACTTTGTGTATTTGTTTTCTTTTTTGTTTAAAAGAAAAGAAGTAATACATAAAAGACTAATCTTGTACACATGGATTCTGCATCTGCGTCTAATTCTCACCAGGCAGACATGACACAGGTCTAATCCAGTATTAGCAAGACATGTTTAATAAAAGTGGCCAGTGTGTGAAGTGTTAATGGTTTAGGGTTTCTCAATAATATAACAATTTTTAAGCATTTTTCTGCAAGGTAAGAAAATAAATGTTTTATAGTTATCATGTACACTAGAATAATCAGCTTGTTTCACACACGTAACTGTTTCCATGGCACTTATTGTACACTTGACACTTTGTCGAACTCATGACCCAAGACATGTATGTATTTTAAATGAGTATAAATATCCATACCAGTAGTTGGCGCTGTGCTTCCTGATTGTTCGTACTCTGTATCTGTGTATGAAATAAATAGAGTAAATGGAGTAAATAGAGAGCTGTAACATTATATTACATAGATGTTACATTATGTCACTGAGTTGTAGCATTATATAACATGGAACTGTAACTCATTTATACTGGAATAACAGAAAAAGGTTGGGAGGTAAACCGTGCAACATTCCCCCCACTTGGCTGGACATGAAGAAATCAACAATGATTTAATGTTCAAAAACAGTGCCTGGGATAAAAGCAGCAAGAGGCAAGAGAGCAAAGCTATATGGATTTGAAAGTGAAACTAAAGATTATTAAGCAACACAAAGGTGGACAATCGGTATCCTACAGTACAGTATATAGCTTTGCTAAGTATTTACAGTGCTGGATTGTAATATGGAATTTATATAATTGTCAAACTGTACAATGTTTAGTTTCACAGAGTAGGTCTTGGATGTAAAGCCATTTTTTCCCCTTTCAGATGTTAATAAATTGCACACTTTTATGGATTTAATAGTTTGGTAAATCACTTAAAAGTTAAACCAAATTTGTAAATCATTAAATCATAAGATATACTAGTATTTTTGACTTGTCGGAGTTTGCGTTTTCTGCAGTCAGCTGAAGGTTGCTTTGCGGACTACTGGTTAGTGGGCATGAGAAGAGCAGGTCAGCAAATACACAGAATATAAGCAACACTGTATTTACAACCAACCAGTCCAGAGAGTTTAAACTGGGAGAATGCATGCTGTTCCTCCTCTCCAGGTTAAAAACCTGGACCAGTTAAATATCAAGAGCCAAGTGTTTTTGTCAAGGTTGAAGATCTGATGTATGTAAATGTGTTGATGACCCTTACAGTACCAGTGGTTTGTGCTCGTCTTCCTGATCAGTCATCTTCTGCTGCACCTGTAAATTAGACAATATTTTTGGGAGGTAAACACACGTGTCGCTTTAACACATTTCTCCATTGAGTTACTGGCATGACAGTGTTCTTACCAACATAGACTTAACCTCGGGATATTTCTGTCTAATCAGGTGCTCCGTCACGGCTCTGATCGCGTCATCATTGCGTTGGCATCTCAGTAACCCCTGATCTTCATGGAACAGACAATCTACAGGGAACACTCTGTCCCGTTGTACACAGAGTCTGCTGTCTGGAGCGACGTAATACTGATAGAGAGTGTGGTGGAGCAGCACGAGAACAACAGGCTTACACTCTGAGAGAGAGAGAGAGATGTTAATAAATTGCACACTTTTATGGATTGAACTAGGTGATTTGTTTTTAGCTTTCCACTGTAAATTATGATGAAGTATACAGGTATGTTATGCTAATAGGAGAGGTGTGTATGGGGGTAAAAAGTGTACAGTACGTCTGCTGAACCCTGCTCCTGAATGTTAACCAGATAAAAACATGACTAGTCAAGTGAAAAACATATTAACACACACACACACACACACACACACACACACACACACACACACACACACATATATACATATATATATATATATATATATATATATATATATATATATATATTTATACAAAGGGACCGGGTTTAATTTACTTAATGCAAATGTGATGTCCTTGTGATTTACGCACTAATGCCATGAATGTATTATATGTATTAATGTATATGTAATGACCTAGTGTACACACTGATTTAACAAGCTCCAAAATAAATCATTTATTTTTATTTAAAAAATTTAACTGAACTGTTCTCTAATGTATTCCATGCAAGTGTTTAGTAACTGTGCACATTTCTTTTCAAATTCATTGAATCATAACAAAAGGCTGGACCCTGTTTTGACTCTTTCAGCGTTATAGTAGATTGTTGAAGCATGTCTGAGAAATAAGTGATCAAATAGATGTCTACTGTTGTCAACTGTGTACTAAACCAGTTTAATGTTTGTAAGTATTTAGTATTTAGAAGAATTGGTAAAAGGTTATGTTCTGTTATCATAATAATTTCATATTTCCAGAAGCCCTGGCTTTTACAACGGGTTTGAGTCTTTCTAGGGCATAGTGGTAAGATAAACATTAAAGAAATGCCATGCTCCAGTATAGACCACGCCCACTTCTGGTTATCCATATAAAAAAAAAGTTTTATTATTATTATTATTATTATTATTATTATTATTATTATTACAACAATAATAAAAACAATTTACTTGTCAACTTGTTCCATTATTAATTTATTTAAAAAGAAAGAAAGAATTTACAGTAATTTCTTAAAGCTGTTTGTACTTACCAGGAATCTTCTCCATTGCAGCTAAAATGTCAGTATAAGCTCGAGACACAATCGGGACAAAAGCGATGATGACATCACAGTCTTTCACTGAAGACACTTCACAAAGTCCAGTTGGAATTTTGAGATGATCCAGAAAGGTCTTGTGGGAATCCATGGTGTTTCCAAGGACCATGACAAAGAATCTAATAATTGCTGAAAAAAAAAAAAAAAAAACCGTAAAGAAGGTTTTAGATTATTAATCACTATGTAAACAAATAGTTAATGTAATGTAATTGCACATATACTGTACAAGGCTAATACACAAAGCAAATGATTAGTGATTAAGAGCAATTTTACATAATATCATGCAGGAAGATTTGTTAAGAACACGTACCGGGAGTCATTTTGAAGTCGGATCGTTTACATGATCTTTAGTGAATCTGGAATCTGGAATCTGGAAGGCAAATGATCTGCACTCCACAGGTTGAAATAATGGAACGTTTGTTGTACTTTTGCTTTCGCTCTGGTGACGCAGTCCGCATTAATGTGAAAGGGAAAGCAAATAAAGTGTCTATAAATACACAAGCGTCCTGTATTGTTGGCTCAATTTCTTTGCAATGGAGTTTGTTGAGAAACAGTTAACAGTAAACATATTCAATTAACTAGTCAACAAAAACAAGCAAGAAAAAAAAAAAAAGTTTTGCCAATGTGCTGCTGCCTGGGATAAATGTTCCCTCTCAAAAAGGAATATTTACCAGCTAGGGCAAACCGCTGTCTGTGTCAGAATCTGGTAAGATAAGTACGAGGATATTTGAAACTCACCATGGAGCATGTTCTTGTGAACGTATCCGCCTCTAGGATCCTGACTCAAACGAATGCCTTTGAGACACAGCAGTTGTGGTGCTAACCTCAAAATGTGAGAATTATTCAAACTAAAATTATTGAGTGACTGGGTAAAGCTCAGCGGTGAAGGTGTTGATTGGAAAGTCCCAGGCTTAAACCCCAGCACCACCAACTGGCCACTTACTGTAGGCAAGGCCTTTAACCGTCAACTGCTCAGATGTTTAATGAGATTTAAAAAAAAAATGCAAGTCTCTTTGGACAAGGCTTGTATGCCAAATAGTGTAAATGTGTTTTATATGCAAGCAGTTACAACTCAAGCAATGCAAGATGCAGTAGATTCTAAAGAAAACCAGCGTACCCAGGAACGTTTAATCTAAGACCTAAATCTCATTAGGTCAGAACTCCTTATGTGCTCTGGCCCGGTGATTCATGTTCTCTTCCTTAATTAAGGCAGCATTTGCTTAACAGCTTCTCCTTAGGTTTGTTTTTAAACTCTTTCTCTCAGCAAGGGTCCCAAGCCTCATTCGCTACTGTACTGTACATAAAGCAGACCCCATGGCCTCCTCCAAAACAGCAGTTTGCATGGCATAAGGCTGGTGGAGGCTTCAGGTGTCTCTCTGATGGTGAAAAGGCCATTAACAGTATCTAGTCCCAGCTGTGCCAATCTTCATCCATGACCAGGGCCTGTATCTCAGAGTAGGAAATCACTCCTAAGTGGCAAAAATTCTCAGAATGACACCAGTTTGGTCCTATTTTCAGGAATAATAATAATATAATAATAATAATAATAATAATAAAAATGACAATTTATCAAAATTCTTTTTTTTTATAGATTCGCTGGTATAATCAGCACTTCAGGAACACGGCGTGTCTCTGTGTTTCACACTGCTCAGTGTTACGTACAGAACAGAACTGCAAACGGACAGGTGGCACTGATGTTTTTCATCAGTTCACTTTTTAATCTTTATACAGTCACATATTCGCTGGGGTGAGCTAACGTTATGGTGCTCCCAGGATCAATGAGGGCCAAAAGTGGAGCTCCTCCAATTTGGACCTATTTAGTGGGCACATGGTTGACTTCATTGTCACTGCCCAAAGCCTCAGGACAGGCGTAGACGTAGCTGGTCCAAGTTTGATAGGCATATGCTTCCTCATCCCTCAGGGACTCCAGTGGGGGTCAAGCAAGGAGCATGTAGATGGTAAGAGGGTGGAGTTTCTTGCTGTATGTGAGATATGAAGTGTGGAGTGCCTTGCTTTGACAGTCTCTTTTTTTCCTGGCCAAGGGTGAGTGTAACGAGCATGTATTCCAGTGCTTACATCATTTCCCACATAAAGGTGGAATCTCTCATGTCTACAGCTTTTCTCTCTTCTCTGAGGAGGGAGCACAGAAACCGGTGAAGGACAATCCATTGACTGACTTCACATACTGTCAGAAGCTCAGGCTGAAGGTGATCCTGTATAGCTGGTCAAACTGGTATAGTCAAAGAGGGATGTGGCAATCATGTGGCAACTAGAGAGACCACAGCAGGCTAGGATTTCCCTCTTTAGCTGAGTTTATTGGTGAGGACAAATTATGGCCACTGTGCCTCTGTGATGGTGGTTCATTCCCACTGTGGCAATCCTTCTTGCTGTTCTTTCAAAAGCCTGGAGATACTGTATGATACTACGCTGTTGTGGGGTATAATGTGGGCACTGGGCCTCCCTCTAGTGGTCGTGTATTGGAACGCCAGCTTAGTTGTATGAACTCACAGAAAAAGAACACAGACACTGTGAGGCAGAGATTGAGTGAGGATTTGCTGTTTTATGAATAAATAAATAAATAAATAAATAAAAAGCTCAAAAGGTGGAAGGAAAATTATGAAAATTTAAACACAGAATTCCAAACTATTTTTATTAAAACTGGAGAGACATGCTCCTCTTGGATTCACATGATACGAAACGAACTCTTCCAAGTCTGCCATAGACTTTTTGTGTGTGTGTGTGTGTGTGTGTGTGTGTGTGTGTGTGTGTGTGTGTGTGTGTGTGTGTGTGTGTGTGTGTGTGTACACGTTTCCAAAAACGATATGAAAACAGTTCTTCTTTGCTAGTGGCTATGATATGAATATGAATCTGGAGTTATTCATGTGTCTTACTGACCTTTAGGGAAAATATGACCTACTGTATGTTGTTTTTATGCAAATCACTCTTTGACCAGTTTTGGAAGAAAAGGTGTTATTAAACTGATACGCAGTGGACAATTTTACACACATGAATAGACACACACAAAGTTCTTCAAAAACTTTATATATGAACATACATTCAGAAAATTTGAACAGTTAGCCTCTTGATGAACATTGTAAATTGAATCATTCTGATTCATACAAATTCATATTTGTACATTAGGAAAAAAGACACTTGTACAAAGTGGACAAAAATACAAAATACATTTCCAGAAGCACATGCAGATTAAGCGAGAGAGAAAAAAGATCCTTCTAAGAACATAATCCATTTCAGCTGTGATTGTGTTCTTTTATTGCTAAATTATAGATTTAACATTATTTGAATTTTCTTTAAATAACAACATTAAATAATCATTTTTGTCCAGCTCTTCAAAAGGGACATACAGTATAGTGGGAAAAAAAATTGAAGAAGCAAAAATTATTCATTTACTGCAGGATTTTCAAAAGCAAAAGTAAAAAAAAATATTGGAATAGACTTTAAAAAGTTCCATCGTGCTGTAGTGTTGTCTTACATTTCGAGTGCAGGCACAATCAATCCAATAGATAAGACTGAAATCACATCCTACTGTAGAACCACATCAGGTTTTAAAAGAGAAGCTGAAATGCTGGTACACCGTTATATGTTGAGGATCTCCGTGCATGTGTAAAAGTTCATGCCCCCTTTTTTAAATTTCATGTTGTTGTGTTTTTGTGTAAAATCATCTGATCATAGCGGGATTTAGTATTAGCCAAATGTAGCATCAGATACACAACAGCATTTTTTTCACATTTCCATTATGTATTTAGCAAAAATGAAGGCAAAAAGAAAACATATGAGCAATACTAAGTGCCCCCTGACTACGTCTAAAGGATTTAAGAGGGTAATTTGCAGACAGGTGCCCAGTTTGTTGATCTGAAGAATACAGGTGTGTGTTAACACAATAAAAAAGGGAAAGACATAAGTACTAAAATAATGGTCTAGAGAAGCAATTGTTCCCGTACATCAATCTGGAAAGGGATAGAAAACCATTTGCAGACAATTTGGACATTCTATAGTAAAAAAAAAAAAAAAGTGCTCCAACCCTAATGCCCTATTAGATTTTTTATTTTGCTTTTTTTTTTTTTTTGTAAATAAACCTTTAAAAAATACCTTGTTTATCTCAACAACTGAATTGTTAATTTAAACATCCAGCATTGTTAAAAGCCATCAGCATAAAAAAAAAAGTAACAGGACACTCTATACTGTATACAGTTTCTTTTTTTTAGTCTCTCTCTCTCTGTCTCTCTCCTTCTTTTCTTCCCAACCTGTCATGTCATATTTAGATTCACATCAGTGCTGACACACACACACACACACACACACACACACACACACACACACACACACACACACACACACACACACACACACACACACACACACACACGCATTGACATTAAAGGACTTGAAAAAATACACAGATATTTCAATCCAGACTGATGAGAGGAAACAATGCTTTACAAATCCTATACTGTATGTCGCCTAAAGTGAGAAAAGATTCAGCTAATCTGTTATTTTAGTTTGTCAAATAATAACGTGTATATGATATATTTTTTATACTGATACTGTATGTGCTATAATCTTTATAATCCATATAACACTACAAACACACTGTGTAACGCTCACGCAGTCTTTAGGTGTAAATAATTATATTAGAGATACACAAGGTGTGGGATAAAACTTCATGCATGGTTAAATATGATTTTTTAAAACTGGATTGAATTATTAATCGAGGGAATTTTAACAAGAGGATTGTGGCAAGTACAATCGTTTTTGTGATTTGTACCTTTTAACCAAGAACACGGTCACAGGAATGGTGACAATAGCACCCACACCAAAACCTGCACCGACCCCTGCAGCAGTACCGTTAACACCACCCACTGGAATACCCACAGCAATACTCGCAATAATCACCAGAACAAAACAGACAAGACACACAACAACAAATTTCCGTAAGTAATGTTCACGACCCCCCTGCAAAAACAAGAAAAAAAATGTTTTATTGAAAATGTTTTTAGAATTTGACTTTACATTTGAATCAAATAATTAAAGAAAAAAAAAACACATTACACATGAAACATACAGTGAAGTGATTATTTTAAACCAGTGTAGTTTATGATCAGAGGTTTTCAGTAGAGCCTTCGATCAAACCGTTTGCTCAAAATGTTTGGGGTTTCGCAAGAATATGCCTTTTGAAGAAGTTTTTATCCTAACTAAAATTATATAGTGAACTGTATTGAAAACATGGGAAAGCAATGGGGATTTGGAAAGGTGTAAGAAGTATTTGATAAGAAATAAGAACGAGAACAAGGAAGATAAAAGAGGATTTAAACTGAAAGGAACATGAGGAAGATTAAGACCAGAAGGTGGCAGTAATGCCATACGACAAGAAGAAGAAGAAGAAGAAGAAGAGGATAGTGTGCAGACAGTGTGTCAGTGTGTCAGTGTGTCTTTCATCCACAGTTCTGTTTTATTGTGAAGTATAACGCAAAGCCGTTTCTAAAACTTTCCTAACACTCGAAAAACACTGTGCTGCTTTGTAAGTCTGTATGTTGTCGAGTCTGTTGCACGGTGGCATATCAGTGCCGGAATCAGTTTCCATCTCCCAGAGTACTAATCAACCTACAGTCATGATTTCTGAGCACTACAACACCCAGCTATCAGTCTGAGTGCACACACACCTGGACTAAATAACACACACTCCACATAAGGACTCTCACATCAGTGGATTATTGGGAATTATATATATGTATATATATATATATATATATATATATATATATATAAAACAGTTAGTTTAGACCGGACAATCTGATTAGATGAGACGCATTCTACGAGTGCTGATAATAGACCCTAACAGCACTGGGATGTTTAACTATTCAATAATATCGGGTAAATTTTTTCCAAAATGCATCTGAACTGAGCACTTCTTTTATTTAGGGCACACAAGGCTGAATTCCGAATTCCTCTCTAATCCCTGATCAAGGGCACTTACTTGATGTGTGAGACAATGGATTGTTCACCCCAGAGCACTAGCTCATCATTTACCACTATTTGGAATTTAACCTGAAAGTTAACTGAGCTGATATTTTATACTAAGTAGAAATACAAACTGAGAAACTTTCAAGACTTACAGGATTGGTACTGTAATTGTTTATTCTCCTCATCATTTGGCTATACAGTATAGTACAGGTAAGAATTTAAAACTACTTTCACCTCCCTGTTAATTACACTAAAGCTGCTGTCAGTCGGCAGCTCGGCCAGTCGCAGTTAGTTTTTATCGTATTTAAATGTGCTGTTTCTGCATCTTTGACCAAAGTTACACAAATTAATGAATCACTTTATTTCTAATTCATCATCTGCTTTAATTGAATTTTCTTTTTCTTGTCTATTAAGCTCAGGCAAATTCTTAAATCAAGCCCAGTGTTGCCATCTCCTCATAAGGAAAGTAGCTATTAGCTGTCTTAAAGAAGTTGCCAGATTTAGTGAGAAAGTCACCAAGTCGGCAACACTGATCAAGCCCATAACATAAGGTTATGTTTTCCTGCCCATGTTAAAGGTGTCACAGCGGGCATGTTATGATGTGTGGTGTTATAAATAACCGTACCAGTTGTAAAGGCCTTTCTTCCTGACGTGTACTCCTCTGGACCTGCGAATGAGAGAAGAAGTTTGTAGAGTAAATGCATTTGTCGACTTAAAAATCTCTGCACAAATTATTAACACTGTAGAATGATTAACATTGCTATTATTAGTTGCTTATATTGTATCATAAGCACTAGATTGAGAAATAGACCAATTAAAGACACTGCATAGTCCGAGCTTTAAAGAAAATCTCTCGACAGAGAAAATCTAGACAGTAAACCTTGCCATCATTCACTTAATTGGAAATGTAGCAATTCGAAAATTATGGATTATTGTGAACAGAAATTAATTTCTGATTAATTTCTGATTAAAGCCATGTAAATAAGCAGAAATAAAATAGTTAGAGACATGAAAACCTGATTGAAAACGTGTTATTATTAATCTACAGTGTAATCTTGGATTGAGAGCATAGTTTGTTCCAAAAGCATGCTCATATATCAAAACACATGTAAATCAAAGCAAATTTTCCCATAAGAAATAATGAAAACTCTTTTTGTTCCAAAATAAATAAATGAATATATATATATATATATATATATATATATATATATATATATATATATATATATATAATGAATACAAAATATGAAGTAAAAATAAAATAAATTAATCTGCACTTTACATTTGAAAAAAGTAAAAACAAATCCTGTGAGAATCCGTTAGTTTCGGTTAGTGTTTGTGAACATACATGCTATATTTGTGTGTGTGTGTGTGTGTGTGTGAAGCTAAAGTAAGAGGAGAGGAAGATGACGCCCTCTCCCTCCTCTTGTCTTAAACAGTAACCCTTCTACCTCTCTTATTTGGGTGGGACAGAGTGGGATGACTTTCACATACACATGCACACAAACAATAACGGAAACACTGCCTCATCTGGAAAATTAACAAGAAACATATCTGACACTCGAGCACACGCACACACTAACGGAATCACTGGTGTAACGTAAAAATAAAACAAATTAACCTGCACTTTACCTTTGAGAAGAATTATGACAGAGCGCACACATACACACAACAGAATCAGTGCCGATTGATACAGAGAGAAAAAATGGATCTTCAACCTCTCTAATGAGACTTGCTCATACGCGCACACACACGTGTTTTACACACACACGGTCACAGTGTAATAGTAAACAGTACACGCGTGCACGGGTGTTGATTATACCAGTGAGAGACGAGCATTAAGACCCAGCAGGGGAGCCGATTACCCAGAATTCCGCATTGCAAGAGAGAGAAAAACCGCTGGCTCACGTGATGCTGGGTGTCAAAACAAGAAGCGCATGCGTGATACATGATACTTGGTACTCGTAAACCTCGTTTTTTTAAGTAAAAATTTATAAAAATTTGCTCGTCTTGCGGAACACTTTCAAACTGCGTTACTCGCAATCTGAGATTTCACTGTATGTTCTTTGCAAGAAAAGAAATATCTCACACTAACTGTAAAGATTCCAATACAAAGTTTGCTGTATGAAAATGCAAAGGCATTGATAGATAGATATTTTGCTATTGTTTTAGTGTGAAAAGCTTTTTGGCAGTTAAGACTTATTATTTCTTATTTAACAATAAGTATTAAGATGATAAATTAGAAGTGCATACTATATGTGTAATTTATTTATTTTTTATTGAGGTTGAAGATCTGATGTATGTAAATGTGTTGATGATTCTTACCAGTGGTTTCTGCTCGCCGTGCTGATTGGTCAATTCGTACAGTACATGTAAAGGAGAGAGTTTGTGGGATCAATACACGTCACATTACCCTTATACGTGTCCATGAGTTATTAACATTACAGAGTTGTTAACGATATAGACTCTACCTCAGTATGTTCCTTTCCAATCAGGTGCTTCTTCACGGCTCTGACTGCGTTATCATTGCGTTGGCATTTCAGAAACCCCTGATCTTCATAAAAAAGACAATCTACAACAAACACTCTGTCCCTTTTTACACAGAGTTTGCTGTCTGGAGGGAGGTAATCTCGTTCAAAAGTGTGGTGGAACACCACAAGAACAACAGGCTTATCCTCTGAGAGAGAGAGAGAGAGAGAGAGAAAGTAGAAAACACTGAGATGCACATTTTTAAGAATTACACCAGGGGATTTTTATCTGTTTTCTATTGTAAACTACAGGGGTGCTAATAGGACAGGTGTGTATGGGAGTAAAGAATGTACATCTGAACCCTGTTTCTGCTCCTGGAAGTCTTAAGGAGATTCAAAAATGTAAATACAGTGGCAAGGAAAAGTTTAGGAATTTTGGTTTTCTGCATTAATTTATCATAAAATGTGATCTGATCTTTATCTGGGTCAAAAGGATTGAAAAATATAATGCGCCTAAAATAATTAGAATACACAAACTAATTCTATTCTTTCATGTTTTATTGAGAACAACCATGAAAACCTCATAGTGCTAGTGATAGAAAAGGTAAGTGAATTCTTCAGTTAATGATCTCAACACAGCTAATTTGAGTCAGGTGTAAGCAAACCTGGAGTCTTGTTAAAAAAATGAGTTTGGGGGTGTGGACTAGAGCTAAAGAGACTAAAGTGTAGTTTTAAGAGTTGTTTATGCAAGAATGTATGTGTGTACAGCTCAAGACCTTCACCGGTTATTAATGATAGCGTCTTTAATATGTTTAAAAGACATTTAAAAGATTTTTTAAAAATATAAAGAATTGCCGCAACGATTTCGGAGATTTGAGCTCCAGGCAGTCCTGCGCTGCTCCGTGCTCATGTAGCCGCCCAACGCTGCCTCACCCTGGAACGAACTTCTAAAAACGACCGCTGGCTGTGGTGTCTCTGCAGTGGTTAAAACAGCGGATTTATTTCATTTTGTGTATTTCTAAAAGGCAATCTTTGGTATAATACGGTTATAGTATAATATATCGCAGCTGTGAGACACATCCTGTACGCTGCGTTCCATTTGCACTATACCCGGTGTCCTCAAACCCTCGAGTGTGCACTTCCAAGTCAAGTCCGCTCTTTGCGTTTTTGGAATTGAGACACGGCATGACGAACTTTCTGGATTCTTCACTTCTGAAGCGAGCGGTACGAGTCCACTTAAAGCTGACAGGATTGTATGGTGAGTTAATGTAAATTTTCACACACACACACACACACACAAAAACCTAAATATCCATACATACTTGTCCTTAATAAAAATGTTTGACATAAATGTTAGTTATATTGCAACACTAAGTGTTGGTGTGTAAACCACAGGTGGACCAACATGATGGGAATGATGTATGGGAATGTTTGGGGCATTGTTCCACATTTTGTGCTTTGGGGATGAGACAAGGGACCTGACAGACCTTTTCCATTGTTGGAGACAATGCTATTGAGACGGACTCTTTGGTGGAGGCTGTTGATGTTTGTTTTAAAGGGTTTTTTGTCTTTGATGTTAAATACACAAAGCAGTGTCTTCCCACCTGCGAGTTTCTCCAGCATACTGTAGATCAGATTAATGGACATGAGGCCATGTTTTTAATGTTATTTTGAGGGAAATGAAATCATAATAGTTAAATAACTGATAGTTAAAAATAAATAGTTAAAATATTAAAATGTGAATGTTTGATGTCATATGGGCGTTATACGATTTGTATTGAAAACGTCTACATAAAAAGTGTTTTAAATGCATAAAAAATGTAATTGAAATCATATTTACAGGGGCCTCTTGTTTTTATTGTTTTACAGAAAGTGTTTGTGACATTTATTTTATTTCTAACTAATGGTCACCTTGAGATTATATGGTTCTGTCTGACCTTTTTGTCAAAATTAAGTTATTTGCATTTTCATATTCAGTGACATTCTACATTTACATTATGTGAAGTTGTGTACATTTTGAAAACAAAACAAAAAAATCTAATGGAATGTGTCAACCCAGCAAGAGTGTCAATTTTACCCACTTGTTGGGTCAAATAAAATCTGGGTTAAATGGTTAAACCAAGCGTTTGTTCTGTCCAATAGTGACCCAGCGGCTCGGTTAATAATAATAACAATAATAATATGCCGGTTGTATTGGCATTCATTTCTCAAATACCAATAATTATTCATAAATACTTTTCAGTAATTTCCTACAGCTGTTTGTACTTACCAGGAATCTTCTCCATTGCAGCTGAAAGGTCAGTCCCAGCTCGGGACACAATCGGGACAAAAGCAAAGATGACATCACTCTCTTCTCGCGAAGACACTTCAGTAAGTTTAATTTGAGTTTTCAGACCATCCAGAAATGTCTTGTGTGAATCCACGATGTTCCCAAGGAGCAGGACAACATATCTAATAGTTGCTTGGACACCTGTTCCATCAGAAAAAGTAAAGACGTTTTAGGTTATTAATCACTATGTAAATGAAGAGTTAATGCAATATAGTTGCACAAACACAAGTCTCAGATACAGAGCAAATGGTTAAACAGGATGGTAACGATCATGTGATCATAATAACATGCAGGTAGATTTTATTAAAAACACGTACCGTAAGCCATTTGGAAGTCTGGTGTGAATCCGGTGGAAGAGAAATGAGGTGCAAATCAAAGGCTGGTATAACGAGAGTAAAAAAGTTCTGGTCCTTTTGCTTTCCCTCTCGGCGCTCTAGGAATTCTAGGAAACAGAAAGCAGTTCTAGGAAACAGAAAGCAAATGAGGCGTCTATAAATATACACACCATTGTTATGATTTTCCACCTCTGCCTGCGAAGTGTGCATAATATGAAAATTAAATGATTACGGATTAAAAATGACCGTAGAATGTGGTTTACTGACATCACCATGAAGTTTTTTTTTTTTTTGCTCATTGTTATGCAGGAAAAAAAAAAAAGTCGTACAGTATACATGCGAAAGCGTGGAGTGGAGTGAAACAGCGACGGGGTAAAGGTCAACTCTAATCAGAAGTGTGTGTGTGTGTGTGTGTGTGTATTTGACAAGGAGCGAATATTTTCTGAAAACAGAAACGCTTGTTTATATCCTGGGACATTTTGAATGTGATACAAAAAAATTATTTTCTTTGAACAACTATAAAGTTAACATGATAATTAACTAATTAATGATAAAGTTCCTTTATTGTACTAATGAATTTAATATCAATATATATTTTTTGAACACTGGCTGCTTTGTAAATGAATATTGCATCAGGTGTCCTTTGGGAAACAAACACCGGCGTTTCTAGTTTAGAGATTTTCGTTCTGTAGACCCAGCTCCATCACAAGCTTGAGATATAAATCTCAGCTCCCTCCACTGAGATATAAATCAAGTTTTTTTTTTTTTTTTTGTCTCTATGCAAATGAGTGTTTAGAGAATGAAATGTGTTCCTGGAACAAAACTGTGTCCGTGTATCCAGTCGTCCACTCTAATGCAGTGTTTATTGCCTTGATTACGGCTGTGGAGTTGTTTTTAGGACCTTATGCATCATCACAACGTTTATTTCTGTCCAGAGTCACATTCACTTTGTGGCAGAGATTTTTTAACATTAACCCCAGATCATAACACTGTCTCCAGAGGCTTGCACAGTGGACACTATGCATGATGGGAGCATCACTTCATGCGCTTCCCTTCTCACCCTGACATGTCCATCATTCTGGAAATGGCTCGATCTGGACTCATCAGGTCACATGACCTTTTTTCCATGACTCCAAAGTACAGACTTTATGATCCCCAATAAACTGAAGCCATTTTTTATTAGCCTCTCTAACATGTGGTTCTTATAGCAGGTACACAGGTCTGTAGTCTAAATTGTGTGTGTGTGTGTGTGTGTGTGTGTGTGTGTGTAAATGCTCTTCTGTTCACGATTAAACATCGCTCTCATTTCTGCTGTCTGTTTTAAGTGATCTCTGACCATGCATTTTTTAACGGCTTTTTTATTTTTGCTGAAGTTGTCGGTTCAGCACTGTCTATCATTCAGCATTATTCACTTAAGTATTTTCTTTTCTTTTTTTTTTTTGGCTTTTTCCCCAGATTTTCTCCCTAATTTAGTCGTGTCCAATTCCTCCCTGTCACTAGGGGGCTCCCACAGCAATGTTTCCTCCGAACCACGTGAGGCCGCACAGCGCTATCCCCAGATTAGCCGTGATTAATGTGATTAATGTAGGAGCACTGAGCTCCTCTCGTCCCTCCCCTCTGAGAGAGCTCGGCCAATCAGCTCTCTCTAGAGCCGTGAAACGTTACAGCATCACCCGGGAATCGAACTAGCGATCTCCAGATGATAGGGCATGCACTTTACCACTGCCCCACTCGGAGGCATTTAAGTATTTTCTTATTTAAATTCAGTAAATTACTTTCCGCAATCAATGTAAATGTCTCTGAGGTTATCTATGTAAACACTATGCACTTACTCTGAAAATCTGGTTTTGCTTTATAATCCCATGATCAAGTGCACATATAATTTGTATTGTTTGGTGGCGCTGTGTACTTTGGGTGTGGACATTTGTGATTGCAATCTTGAATGGATTCATGAATGTTTGTGAATTATGTTTTTTTCCCCTGTTTTTCAGCATTCCTCCATGAGTTCTGGACTGATTACATTCTTGGTTATTGCGTAATAACATTAAAGGCTAATTTTAAATGCTGTTTTTTTTTTTTCATTTTCATTTATAATTACATTTTGTCAGCTGTATTTTTTTTTTTTTTTTTTTGTGAACACTGATTATTGATGTGATTATGGATAATAATCTCGTTTAATCCCTTATAAAATCACTCAGTGTTATTAAACTCTTTCGATCCTGTATGCTTTATCACACTTTACACTGCAACACAATGATCAGAAAATGATTTCTGATTCAGTACTAATTCAGTAGCTCTAGTTGGGGGGAAAAATGAAGCAGTAAAACTGGCTGTTTCGGTGTCATGATTTGCTCTTGTGTTTCTCGCTCATCTATACAGACAATAGAGACATTCCCAAAATATTCATCATTTCTGCTATTTCCTACTAATAACTGATTTACATTATAGTTTAGTGTGTCAGTTTTATCTTTAGTCTACCTTCAACCTCACTCTAGTTCCTGTTCATAAGAAACGCTGCGCTTGTGATCCTTTTGCTCCTGGCCTTTGCCGCTCCTTCAGCATTTATAGAAATGTTTATGTTAATATTTGATCAGCTCTGAACTTGCATCCAGTTTCATCTGGCTCAAATCCACTTCCCCATAAAGCCGTATTTTGAGACTTAAAGGTCGCCAGCGTTATTTGGTAGCCGTGTAAAATGCTGGAGAGAGTAATGCATGGTGTAAAGTGTCAAAATGTCAAAATTTTGATTGATTGCTGATTGATTGCTTATAGGTCAAAGGTCATCATAAGTTCATAATTATATTGACCTCTCAAGGTCAAAGGTGCCATATGGAAGGGTCATTAAGGTGTTTAATGTCTTTTAAAAGTCTTTTTTGCTGCATTATTTACTTTTTTAAAAAACATTATTGCTCATAACATTTACTAACAGAACCTAAAAGAAATTTCATACGTGTAAGTTTAATGACAGAGGAAACAAGTCCAATCATTCAACAGTATCAACTTCTGACTCAGATACGTTGTTGCATTTTTATGAAAGATTATTTGTGTAACTAAAATTCCAGTCTAATTACTTTTTACTTATGTGAAGAAATATTGTAATGGAAGACAAAACCATCAAGAACAAAAACTGTTGCCTAAGATGTGTTAGAAGAGTTTAATTGGAACTCTCTAGTCTTTAGAAAAGTTTCTAAAACGACATTATTGTATTGATGCTTAACAGATCTTTCATACATGAAGGTTTAGTGGCTGAGGAACCAAGTCTAAACAATCAAAAACTTCTACTTTTACATTTTGTCAGATGTTTTTTTTTTTAGTTTCTAAAATAACATTATTGCTCATAACATTTACTAACAGCACCTAAAAGAAATTTCATACGTGTAAGTTTAATGACAGAGGAAACAAGTCTAATCATTCAACAGTATCAACTTCTGACTCAGATACAGTATGTTGGTAGATTCTTTAAAAAGAATTATTGGTGTACCGGTTATTTAAACTTAGCATTGAGAGCTAACTCAGCTTATATGTTAGGGTCTAGTGAAACATCAAATTAAAACTGTAAGTTATTCCTATCCCAGTGTGAATGTTTCCCTACCCAGATATTAATACAATCCCATGCATGGACATAAACATATGCTTGCACACACACACACACACACACACACACACACACACTTGGCTTAAACATTTCCTAAACAATGCTATTAAACATTAGCCTCATCTTCCCATGAAAAAATATCTGGTTAAACTTTTATTACATCCTAATCTGATAATGGATGCTAACTAACACTCCTATGCCATTACAACGCTGCTATGACGAACAGAAAACAAATTGACTCTTTTCAGTACCTGGTCTTTAACACATGGTACTCGTATATATAAGCACATGTAAAACCAGCTAGACTTTCAGCCGATCTGTTGGATCAGTTCAGCACGCCATTCCTGACTAAATGATCACGGCACAGAGTGCACTGACGATTCACAGAGCCGCTTTTGTTTCTTCCATTATTACTAATCACTACACACACGGTCGCCTCAGCTCTAGGGTTAGAGAACTTTTAAAAAACAAAATAGTCACAGTCCTACCTAAAAATGTGGATAAAACAACAGATTTAGATGAACACTCACTAGATGAAAATAAACGCCTTTTGTGACTAACCAGAAGAGGCGGTGGCGGGGTTTCGTCACGCGCAGATCCGGCCAATCGCAATGCCGAGAGAAAACCTGTTTCAACAAACTCCGCGCGCATGAAGAAAATTTAGTTTTCTAGAAAGTTAATTTTGTAAAATAGTTATCTTTAATACAACGGGAACAAGCAAATCAGGTAAAAATGATTTTTGTCGATTTGTACTGTACGATTTGTACTGATTGCGCAATATTTAAGTCAGAGGAATAAGGAAATTGCTATTCCAGACACAGTGATTATTCTCATTCCCCTACAGTCATTAAATTATTAATGTAGTTTATTCTAACATAAATTAAATTTTCTGTTATGCTTTTATAGAAAGTTTAGGAAGCATTTAATTGTGTGTTATTGTGTTAATGTGTTTAATGACTTAAACATTTACTTTCATGGGGAAGGAAACATCAACTTTCTTAACGACTTAAACATTTGTAAACTTTTCCTTTCACGGGAAAGGAAACTGGGTGTTACAGTACGTGATATCAGTTACTTGAATCTGATTGGTCAAAAAGACTTTTAGAAGACATTAAACACCTTAATGACCCTTCCATATGGCACCTTTGACCTTGAGAGGTCAATATAATTATGAACTTATGATGACCTTTGACCTATAAGCAATCAATCAGCAATCAATCAAAATTTTGACATTTTGACACTTTACACCATGCATTACTCTCTCTAATGCCGTGCGACACTCGTTCTGTTCCACCGCAGTTTTGTTTTTTAAGAACAGTTTATTTGAACATGTTTAATTCAGTTTTATTTCTTTAATCTCTCTGAGTAACAAGCTGATCACAGTGCTATCCAAAGACCTACTTATTATCCTAATGACTTCAAGGCTTCTATTCTGTAACCATAAACTCTAACGCCCACGAGACAATGTTTGGACACTGAATTAAAGCTACTGTAATTCTATCCCCAAAAATACATAAATAAATAAATAAATAAATAAATAAATAAATAAAACATAAGCTTCCTACTTTTTTTTTTTTTCTTCCACTTTCACTTTCCAGTCGGTCACACTTCTCTTGGAATGGAATTGAAGAAGAAACTTCAATGTCAGACAGAAAGGCACCTAAAAGAACCTCTCAATTCCAGCCATTATCAAAGTAAAGTTAATGTAAACATCAAACAAGAGTCCGGCTTTCACGGGTTGTTTCTTGCAGCACCGCTGAGACTGCTGCCTGTGCGTGTTGCACATAAGGATCTTTCTGGTGGTACCTGAACGCAATAACTCACATAACCGGTCTTACATACAGTAGTTTGAACCATGTTTAGGCCATGATAAAGGCTTTAGTCTTTGCCTGACTGGATCTTATCTAGATCAATCGACCGGTTGACTGCTCACAAACCAGTCAGATCCAGACAAATATCTGTTAGCCTTGCTAAAAGAGACAGTTAAAATGATCAAACATACAGTGGTGGAGTGACTTACAGTAAGTGATTTGTTTCTTAGTTTAAAGGACTTTTTAAAGGACTGTGTTCCCTACATCTTGAAGGCGGTTACAAAAAAAGATGTTTAAGTTACTGTTCAGTGTTCCTCTGTTTACTTGCTGTCTCAGTAAGAATTTAGAATTTGACGTGCCTAATTTTACATTAATTAAAAAAAAATTATATAGCTTGCCTAAAACCTAGATAAAAGAGTAGTTGGCTTCCACTAAATCACTATTTCTGAGAAGATTTTCCCAGCCTGTAAAGAGCATTATTTAGCTTAACGTTAACTTGTTCAGATAACAGATGAGTTTATGGTATTGGTTATGGCATCACGGATCTCAGTGCCACAACGTCCTCGACGGTGTAATCGTAAAACTTTACTTTCTCCATAAATTTGTATTCAAGAGACAAGAGATAGACAGGACTGTACACAATTCTTAGGTGCCTTATTATCAGTAGTACAGATTTTGTTATATACGTTTATTATGTCCGCATTATTATGTACAAGAACATTTCCTATAAAGATACACTAAAATTAATGAATAAATAACATTACAGATGAATATTTGCATTCCTGTAAAGAAAGCGACATATTACCCCATGTCGGTTCAGACTTCTGGGTTTTCACTTCAATTCAATTCAATTCAGTTTTATTTGTATAGGGCTTTTAACAATTGTTTGTATGGAAAGTGAATGTGTATGAATCAAAAGGGGGCGACAGTGACAAGCAAAAACTCCCTGAACTGCCAATATGAAGAAACCTTGAGAGGAACCGGACTCAACAGGGGACCCATCCTCATCTGGGTGAAACAGAAAGCAGGAACCGATCTGCATTCATACTGTGTGTTGGGTGGCAGGCAGTTGAGTATAACAATTGATGCTAATTGATGTTAATATGGAGTCCAGTTCATTATTGGAGGCTCAGGAAGACTTGTAGGAAATTCCATTCCTGAACTATCGAGCGACTGCAGCCAAGTCCGCAGAGAAACAGCTGTCAACATCAGTCGAGGCCAGAACCGTCTACAGGTTTTGCATGAAAATAAAAAGGAGCGAGTGTGACGAAGTTACCAAAAGACCTTTCTCCAGCATGCTCAGTAAAACCTAACCTAGCATTATTGATTTTTTTTTTTTCCCTCCGTGTTCTCTGGTTTCCTCTCGCAGTGCAATTCCCAAATTTGGCATTTCTAAATTGCCCATAGGGTCTGAAGGTGTGTGTGAATGTTGACTGGAGGTCCTATTATGGTCAGATGATAATCAGGGAATAAAAACAATGGTAATCACAGAGGTTCCTAGATGAATGGATGGACACATATGCATATATTATATGCTGTATCATGTCAGGCCCTGCGCTCTGACCCCAGTTACGCTGGGATATGCAAAGGAGGAATTTTACTGTGCAGTGATGTATATCTGGCAAATAGGCTTCAGGCTTAACTTAAAAAAAAAAACGTATAGCAAAACCTACAGTTCTTGACCAGCAGATGGCATTAACTTGTTGCTTTTAAAACTCTTCTTACGGTGAGATATGGAGCTCCTGTTTGACTTCACTCAGCTAATGATGAGTTTGAGAATTTGCTCCATTTCCATGTACTTTTGGAAGGACCAAGGAAGAACAAAATTAAAAAACAGGAAAGACCAATCATCCACAAGCACGGTTTAAAGTGTCTATTAAAAACTGACACTTTTATTGAAACAAGCAGATGGAATGAAACCACAGATAGACGTATAATCACGCTTTTTTCAATTTGCATATTATGTTGATGTATAGTAAGACACATCTCTCTGACATCAGTAACTCTCGGAGTCTATAGTGATTTTTAAAAGCCGATCCAGAATTTATTTCCTAAAATGTCGGTTGTGCTGTGGGCTGTCAGAAAGAGAAATGTGTTCATAAACATCCATGTCATCTCACTGTGTAATGTTGCTGACTGAGACTTCTTACCAAGTTTATGGAGGATGCTTATAGTCATAGGTGATCTTTTTTAAATGTAATCTTAAAGATCTATAAGATAAATCGGACAGTAGTGTAGAAAGTGAGAATGTGCAGGCGCGTCCAGCAGGCATCATTGTACAGTACGAAGCTGCTCTGCTTTACAAAAAAAAAAAAAAAAAAGACAACATAATTTTTTATTTATTTAAGTCTCCCCTCGAAAATAAACAATAAAAAAATAACACGTCTTACAAATTTTACAGTATGTCTACTTTTCTTTAAAAGTTTCCTCTAACTCCGCAGAGGAAACACGACTCTGTAATTGATATTATATTCTATGCTCAAATATGATTTATAGCCCGAAACACTAAACACAGTGTAAAACACATGCAGTTTTTAAGTGAAAATTATAAAAAAAAAAATTGTATTTATACTCTATATATACTCTAAATCGTGATAATATAAAGATATACATCTGACACAGCTTCTGGTGTGAAATTTATTCATGAATTAAGTCAATAATTCACAATTATAACAACTTGTGAGCGACTCCAATTAACACACAAATAGCTAAAAGGACACCCAACATGCCGCCCACAACACCACCCATTTCAATACCCACTGAAAAACCCACGCGGACACCCCCACCAAAACTGATACCCACCCATACACATACTCAAACACGCAACCCAATTCCCTTCCAAAAACCCATGGCAAAAGCCAGCAGCATAGCTATCCAAACTTATACACTTATAACCCACAATACCTCCTCCCACGACACAACCAACGACAAAACCACCCGCAACACAAGTAACACATATTTTGCATGTGGAATCACTGCGGTTCACCTAAAGGAAAAAAAAGAGAGAGAGAAATGTGACTCACACAAACAAGTTAGTGATTGTTTAATTTTTTTTCTCTTTTTCACTACCATACGGCCACCAACAAAACTCTGTGTATAACACCTTTTTGTACATTAACCTACTGTTTCTGAAAGCTGGTTACCCTGACTTCAGAACATTGGCCGTTGCTGACTTTTTAAAACATGTTAACACAATTTAAAACATTTATAAAACACTCACAACCTCCTGCTAGTTTATACACTTTTCCAGGCTTCCAGGGTTTCACATCAATGCTGAAATCAAACGACAACTCCCTGAGTAATACATGTGGCCTCCTAACGTGACCGCAGACGTCCCATACAGTACATCCAACCATCACAAACTCTTACAGTCAGGTTTACCTTCATTCTGATTATGTAAAGAGTATACAGTACTTAGGCTCCTATACCAGTCATCCTATACAGCCTTTCTGTGTCTTTTGTAGTGATAATGTTCCTGGTTTCCTGATTTTCTGTTTTTGGAAACATTTTTGTTTGTTTGTTTGTTTGTTTGTTTGTTTGTTTGTTTTATGACTGACAGAGACTAAAACATCAGTACAAACACCTGCAACATGACGTCTGATCCTACTGACAAATTTGAATCTATCAAATCTACCTTTTCTCAGCATTGAAATATTATTACAGAACTTTAAGTTAAGTTATTTTTAATTGATATCCTTTGCTGGAAACATTTAGATTTTTTAGATTTTTCCAGTAGTTTTATGGACATAGAATAGCGTATGAAGGCTTAGCAGTACATTTTAATTTTGTTCATTAGGTAAGAAAAACAAATGTTTTTTTTTTTCTTCTGTTAAATAGGAAATAATACGTATTAAGATAAGTGATGTAGTGTGTTGATATAATGGTCATGTTGTGATGACGCTTACCACTGGTCTGTGCGTTTCTACCTCATGTACCTGTAATTGAGAGAATAGTTCAAGTTAATTTGCGTAGCACTTTTAACAATCGCCATTGTCACAAAGCAGCTTTACGCCATCAAAAGAATTATAGAAGGTTCTATGAGATGCGAATGTGTATGAATCAAAATGATAAGACGGTCCCCGATGAGCCGAGGACGATGGAGACAGCGGCAGGGAAAAACTCCCTGAGATGGTAATAAGAAGAAACCTTGAGAGGAACCAGACTCAGCAGGGAACCCATCCTCATCTGGGTGATAACGGAGAGCAGGGATTTGATCTGCATCATACTGCGTGAGACTGGACGTTCAGGATAACTGGGGATGTGATCAAGTTCAAATAGAGTCCAGGCTATCGAGCGACTGAAGTCACAAGTCCTCAGAGAACAGCTGTCCGTATCAGTCGAGGACAGGAGCGTCTTCGTGGAAAAGTGGAAACCGTCCCCAGCCACCACACGCACATGAGTCACATTAATCCAGTTGTTAACAATATAGCCTTTACCTCAGAATGTTCCGTTCTCTTCAGGTGCTCCTTCACCTCTCTGATTGCTCGGTCATTGCGTTGACATGTCAGCAGTCCTTGGTCTTCATAAAAGAGACAATCTACAGCAAACATTCTGTCCCTGTTTATGCAGAGTCTGCTGTCCGGAGGGGTGGAACAAACATCGAATGTATGGTGGAGCACCACGAGAACGACAGGCTTATCCTCTGTGAGAGAGAGAGAGACGTTTATAAGAGAAGGAGAGAGTTAATAAATTACGCTTTTGTGGGTTACACCTCACCACCTTTAAATCACCACCTTTAAAATAAACACATCACAGCTAATCACCTTCTCAATGTCCCACAAAGCTTTGCACATCTAGACTTTTTTTCATTTTTTTTTCAATATTTGCCCAATCATCTTTGTAAAACTGCTCAAGTTGAGTTCAATTTGATGGTGACTGTTTTTCGACTACAGTCACCAAGTCTGGGTCGGACTAGGCAGTGATAGGCCTCTGATATTTTAGTGTCCATTTCCTGACTTGAGCCCGTGCACAGCTGTTTCTGACATGTTGGTGTTATATCTTTCATGTTAAAAGTTGAGGACTGAGTAAATACCGCTGGATGAAATGTACTGATTTTAAGAGTAGGGAGGGGTGGTGGTGGTGGTGGGGGGGCAGGGATTCTTTTCTATATCCACTGTATATGTTTGGGACTTAAGATCTTAAAATTGGACTTGTAATTGTGCAGATTAACAGAGCACAGTTATGAGAGTGAAAATGTATTTTATTTCTCTATATAATCTCCTGCTCCACTAATCCACTTATCCCAGTGTTTCACTAGTGCTTAGATACCATCAAGGGGGTAAGTTTTCTCATTCAGGCACTTTAGCAGCATATAATACTACTACCACTACTACTAAATACACTAATAATAATAATAATAATAATAATAATAATAATGTATATTTACTGCGAATTCTTTCAACAGCAGCTTGAATGTCTGTTCCAGCTCGAGACACGATCGGTACGAAAGCAATGATGACATCACAACTGTTCTCCGAGCTCTGTTCATGTAACGCCACTTGTTTTTTAAGACCATCCATAAAATGCCTGTGGGAGTTCATGGTGTTCCCAAGAACAAGGATGAAGACTCTGTGTGCTGGAGATCAGAGACAAGACACATAAATGCAGACACAAGACCACTAGCAGTGCAACCATTCCCACAAATAGTTTAAATAAAACTTTAAATAAAGACTAATTTATTTGTCACTGCACAGTGAAATAATCTTTTGCATATCCCTGTACGGAATATAAAGCGATGTGTTTTACGTAATGCATGGCTGCCTTTCAACACTTCATTTTAGGATAATTATCCATCCGGAAACCTTTGTACTCTGTTTGTACATGGTATTTATTTTCTCATTTTTATGACCGGGTTAAGACACAGTCACAAATCGGCAAGTTGGCAAAGTTAATTAGTGTAACGTGCATGTCTTTAGACTATGGGAGGAAACCGGGGGTACCTGGAGGAAACCTATTCAGCAGGGGGAGAACATGCAAGATCCATGCGCACAGATCCCGAGGTGGGAATCGAACCCGGAACCTGGAGGTGCAAGGTGACAGTGCTAACCACTAAGCCACCAATGTTGTCTCAAGAGCACAAAAACTATATATTAGCAAAGATGCACAATAATATGGATAATGCCAGCAGAGGCTTGTTTAAATGTACTAATATAAGAGTTTTATATTAGAATCCACATCCGATCATTCACTGTTAACACATGAAAGTGGATCTTTTAAAACTGTTTTTAGAACAACGAACAACAGCGCCTCCAGTGGTCGTAAAAAAAACTACACTCAGTGTCATTATGAAACCACACAGAAGAAAAGGAAACTCGCTGTAACAGCACACTTATACATGCATAAGTGTTCACATAACATCAGAAAGCAGTAGCAGGATTGTAAATTAGCCCTTATGAGCATTCAACAATGGATGATTCAGGATTAAAAGCAGGCTGATCCTATTTAGGTTTGTAGATTAACATTTCTTTGACTGACCTCAGTGATACAGAAGATACACAAGAACGACAGGAGAAATTCATCAGCCATTCAGAAGTATTGATTAGTGAAGAATACATACCAGAAGGCATTCCGGAGTCAGGGTTAAGCCCAGGGTTGTCGTGTGCTATGTTGGGGATCAGTGAGAGACAGAGAGAGACAGAGGGAGACAGGCTGCTCCAAGCACTTTCACTTTCACTTTGTCACACACAGCTCTACTTATTTATAGGGAAATAAAAGCAACTCCTTTAAGAAGCTTCTTTTGTGTAAACACTCTGTGTCGTGCTGTTATAGACAAATAATCACTGACAAGAAGAGTGTTATTAATTTAATTCATTCATTGTTATAATTTTTTTTTTTTTTTTTTTTGGACAATTGCTATAAAAGCATTTTTTCCCAATTCAAGTTGTGATGTACTGAATAATGACCTAGTTTTTTTTTTTTATTGATGTATCCCTGTGTAATGTTTGTAGAATTCAATTTCATATTACTTAAAATGTGAGACCTGGTTTAAAGTCTTCTAATCATTTCTGCTGGTTTTTATGTTGCATTTCATTATTATGTCTAATTACATTATGCATGCACTCCTTTCTTTGTGATCAGTGTTTCTGGCATTTTCCTCCACCCTGGTTCTAGTTCTATAACCTGTAAGCTGATTTGCCGTAACCCTGGTGGATTACAGTATGTCCAGGCGACTACACATCCGGTCGATGGGTGACGATATCATGCAGGTAATCCGGGCAAACACGCTACACCAGCTTACAGTTCTCTAGAGGAACCTCAAAGTGGAGTCTGTGCAAGGTATGAGCTCGGCTTCACACTGCAAAGAGCAGTCGCAAAGGTATAAGCAAAGAGAAAGAGGAAGTACAGGGTGGGCCATTTCTATGGATCCACCTTAATAAAATGGGAACGGTTGGTGATATTAACGTCCTGTTTGTGGCACATTAGTATATGTGAGGGGGCAAACTTTTCAAGATGGGTGGTGACCATGGTGGCCATTTGGAAGTCGGCCATCTCGGATCCAACTTTTGTTTTTTCAATAGGAAGAGGGTCATGTGACACATCAAACTTATTGGGAATTTCACAAGAAAACAATGGTGTGCTTGGTTTTAACGTAACTGTATTCTTTCATGAGTTCTTTACAAGTTTCTGACCACTTATAAAATGTGTTCAATGTGCTGCCCATTGTGATGGATTGTCAATGCAACCCTCTTCTCCCACTCTTCACACACTGATAGCGACACCGCAGGAGAAATGCCAGCACAGGCTTCCAGTATCCGTAGTTTCAGGTGCTGCACATCTCGTATCTTCACACCATAGACAATTGCCTTCAGATGACCCCAAAGATAAAAAGTCTAAGGGGATCAGATCAACTGGCCCACGATGACCAATCCACTTTTCAGGAAACTCTTCATCTAGGAATGCTCGGACCTGACACCCATAATGTGGTGGTGCACCATCTTGCTGGAAAAACTCAGGGAACGTGCCAGCTTCAGTGCATAAAGAGGGAAACACATCATCATGTAGCAATTTCAAATATCCAGTGGCCTTGAGGTTTCCATTGATGAAGAAAGGCCCCACTATCTTTGTACCCCATATACCACACCATACCATCACGTCTTTTGTTCCAACAGTCTTGGATGGATCTATCCAATGTGGGTTAGTGTCAGACCAGTTGAATGGCCCCCAAGGTCTCCCGAAGTGAAGTGAAGTTTCTTTCACAAAAGTGCACACAAGAAAAATGCCCGCCCTGTCATCCTACTGTACGAGTGGTCGTAGTAGCTTAAAACTGGGGAACTGACTTGGGGAAACTGGATACAACTAAATTGGGGAGGAAATCAGGGGAAAAATCCAAGAAATTTTTTAAAATAAAAAAATCAATTGCAATGCAACAATGATCAGGCCCAGGCACCTGCCATCGCCACCCAGACGCCCCACACAACCTGCACAACCACACACCAAAAAGCCCTGACTGCTGAAAAAAAAAAAAAGCATCACACTATATGATGTCACTCAGAACACGAGCCACTTTTCAGCTTAAGATTAAGGCATTCATGCCTAAACCTCAGCCACTGGAGCAGTACCGTTCCCAAGCCTGGATAAACTAGGAGGGTTGCATTAGGAA
This sequence comes from Clarias magur, assembly GCA_013621035.1. Classification (NCBI taxonomy): domain Eukaryota; kingdom Metazoa; phylum Chordata; class Actinopteri; order Siluriformes; family Clariidae; genus Clarias; species Clarias magur. The sequence continues at coordinate 534,330 of QNUK01000142.1, read as the reverse complement.
GGGCATCTGGCATAAAAACAACTTGGCCCAGTTGATTCGCAGATCTGATGGTCCTCTGCGGCGGCCCCTCAATGGAAGCAGCCGAAAAAATAACAACAATGGCTGAACCGTTTGCCATATAAAAAATCCCTTGACCAATGGGATGTACTGTATAATGAACATGTGTATTGGGTTTCACATGTACAGTACAGTATGCACCAAAATCTGATGTGAAGACCCTGTGCCACAGGCCTTATATAATAATAATATAATAATTAATATTATAAATAATAATAATAATCCTTAGAAGAACAATAGGACCCTTCATACATTATGACGTCATAGGGCTGCTGTCATACTGCTTGGACCCTAAAATATTTATTTAACAGGTTCTTTTTTTCCAGCACTGAAAACAAAATGCTTGTTTCAATTCATCTGTGCTCACTGCAAACCTCTTTAACATTTTTAACTTTCTCTTTAATCTCTTTAACTTTCTGTTAGATTTTGTGCTACAGCTGCCTATATATGCTGCCAGTTTAAATCAGTTCATGTGATGAGAGCTTAATCTAAGGCATTACTGCACAACTCATGCAAACGAGATAATCTGCACATTGTTGGAGATTTTTATTCACAGGAATTCAATTCATAGTTAATCATTTCCATATACCTGTACTCTAAAAGACTCAACTGTAATCTTCAGAAAACATCAATGCCAAGTTCAGATGCTACAATGTCACAGTATACGGCCATAATTTTGCATTATAGTATTTTATTTTTATTTATTTTTTTGGTATATTTTAATAGGCAGAATGTTCTCAGTCTCTTTTTGCAGCCTGGTTGCTGTTCTACATTTTTTTTTTAAGTCGTCACAAAGCAACAAAAGACAGATGTAAACGAAAGAAAAAGAGAGGATTAAGCTTATAGCTTGTTCAAGTCAGTCACATACAGTAAAATCACTATATTATAATCTAGATGCTAACATGATTTTTGTTCTTTAACTCTACATGCACACAGTGTCTAGCATATTTTGCTCATCAAAAAGTTACAAATGAAATAAATAATTCATATAAAGAACTTAAATAAGACGATTGTGGCAATTATTACATGTTTTGCATTTAGCCCAAATTACAATCACACAGATTCGTAGTCAGTGGTAGTAACACCCAGACGAATAATGACAATCACACCGATGACCAGGGCAGAACCTAGAGCAATGCCCACAATAGCACCCACTTGAGCACCCTTGCAAATACTTACAACAATCATCATAACAAAAAAAGCAAGTAATATCCATCTGTACGGCTTCATCTGCAAAAAAAAAAAAAAAAAGATGAGAAAAATAATAAAAATTGAAAAACAACATAAAAATTGGGGATGAGAGAGGCGTTGTGATGAGTGAGATCTGTTAAGCTACACTATATTTCTTTCTTATAAATATGAATACAGTGTGAAAAGAGTATATTAAAAGACCATATTTTTCTTACCAAAACACAGATACCATATCTGAAGTCATCAGTCCCCTGGTGCGTGGGTCTCAGGTGCTCCGTCACGGCCCTGACTGCATCATCATTTCGCGGGCATCTCAGTAACCCCCGGTCTTCATAATACAGACAATCTACAGCAAACACTCTGTCCCTTTTTACACAGAGTCTGCTGTCTGGAGCGATGTAATACGGATCGAAGGTGTGGTGGAGCACCACGAGGACAACAGGCTTACCCTCTGAGAGAGAGAGAGAGAGAGAGAGAGAGAGAGAGATGACAGTGAGTTAACACAGTAAACTGTACACTTTTTCCCATCAGAAACCAATCAGACGTGTGTTGAATATCAAAGTACAATAGTGAAGATACTTATTCTAAATTATGTTTCAATTCCTTTAAATTCCAAGAAGATAAATACTAAGGTATTCTTCTGACTAATTCGCTACTATTAAATATTCTATTGGCAATGTTATTGTCCTGTTTTTAATATGAGAAATTATTTAATTAATAATGACTTTAGTCTTTTGGCTGCTCCTGTCGAGGGGTTTGAACCCGGCCCTTTAACATGGAAGGCAAGAAACCTACTGTACCACTGAGCCACTAATGCCCTGATTAATATATTGCAGTGGGGAAAATAATAATTTGATCCCCTGCAGATGTTGTAAGTTTGCCCACCTACAAAGAAATGAAGGGTTTATCATTTTTATCATAGGTTTATTTAAAAAAAAAGAGACAGAATACCAACCAAAAAAATAAAAAAGTTAAGTTGCATTTCCATGAGGAATATAAGTATTTGATCTCCAAGTGACTCAGTACTTGGAGGAGAAACCTTTGTTGGCAAGCACAGAGATAAGACGTTTCTTGTAATTGGTTACCAGGTTTGCACACATCTCGCATCTCAGGAAGGATTTCGGTCCACTCTTCTTTACAATTCTTTCTTGCTTGTCGCTTAGCAACTTTCAGGTCCCTCCATGAAATCTTTATAGGATGAAGGTCTGGATCCTGACTAAGCCACTCTATGACCTTACTGTGCTTCTTCTTGAGCCACTCATTTGTTGGTATGTTTTGGGTCTGGAAGACCCATCCATGACCCATCTACAGGAGGTTCTCATGCAAGCTTTTACGATACATGGCTCGGCCATTGGACCCTCAATGCAGCAAAGTCGGCCTTTACCTTTAGCGGAGAAACAGCCCAAAAGCATGATGTTTAAAACTCTGTGCTTTGACTGTAGGGATGGTGTTTTTAGGGTTCATAGTCAGCATTGTTCTCGGGCTGATGCTGAAGAGCTCAATTTTGGAATCATGTGACTACAGCATTTTGCCCAGTCCTTCTCTGTTTATTGGCAAACTTTATTTTGGCAGTTCATTGTGTTACCATTGGCTTGTTTGGTGACTGCAGTCACAACTGCCTTGTGTAGTTCTGGGCTGATCCCTCACTTTTGATGTGCTTTTTTAGTTCTTCCATTTGTGAATAATCACTCCAACATTTGTCTCCTTCTCACCAAGCTTCTAGCTGATGGTCTTGTAACCCAATCCACCCTTGTACTTATTTTGTCCCTGATGTCCTTTCACAGCTCTTTGATCACGCCCATGGTGGTGAGGTCTGAATGGAAGATAGAGGTTCTGTGGACAGGTGGACTTTACATATATATATATATATATATAACCAGTTGTTGTTAGGGGCACCTTCTTGATCTTAATCTTAAAACATCAATCTATTTATTGATGGTTTTATCAATCGTCTCATTCTGTGGGAGCCAGAATTATTGTTGGTTGGTAAGGGATCAAATACTTACTTAATGAAATGCAATTCAATTAATTGTGTAATAAGATTGATATTCTGTCTCTATCCTTTACAATGAAAAAATTCTAGACCTTTGATTTCTTTGTAAGAGGGCAAACTTGCAGGGGATCAAATAATTATTCCCCCCACTGTAGTAATAAGAAGAAGAAAAAGAAGAAGAAACAACAATGAATTACCAGTATATTACAGTTTAATTATAAGTAAAGAATTTACAGTAATTTCTTAGAGCTGTTGGTACTTACCAGGAATCTTCTCCATCGCAGCTGAAATGTCAGTTCCAGCTCGAGACACAATTGGGACAAAAGCAATGATGACATCACTGTCATCCAATGAAAAGACTTCACGAAGTTTTTGTGAACTCATGAGATTATCCAGAAAGGTCTTGTGGAAATTCATGGTGTTCCCAAGGACCATGACGAAAAGCCGGATAATTGCTGTAAGAACAAATAAGGAAGGTTTTAGACTATTAACCATTAACCATTTTTTCATGAGGGCCGTTCAAGTCAATCTAGACTCTTGTGAATTTTTGTGAATGAAGGAGAAAAAAGCGATTGACATTTACAGAAGACTACAAGCTCATTACGGTGATGAGACTCTTAGCTGCAATCCAACACCTGAATGGTGCAAACGTTTTAAAGAAGTCAGTACATCCGTGAAGGATGATCCTGGCTGAGTTGACTCAGGTTATTAATTAAACAAAAAAATTATAAATAGAATATTCAAATAGAGAAATAAAGAAAAATATAAAAAAAAAACCTTTAGCTGAAAATTTTGCAATATGTACAAGGTTGCTAAAATAGAAGTGTATGAGGTGTTGGGTGTATAAATTATACAGGATAAGTTCAATGACAGTTGAGCGCCATTAGCACTTATTTGTGTGGAAAATGAGCGACGTGAACACGAGCAGAAAACTATGCAAAGTACCAGGAAGTGTGCAGCATGTAAACAATGTGCAACGTGTAGTGAGTAGTGTGTTACATCCTGATGTGTCTTTGATGTGTTAGCAGGAATGTAGGGAGAGCTCGACCGTCCTGCACGGTGCTGTTTCTCAACCAGGCTGTGATGTTTCCAGTCAGGATGTTCTCTATGGTCCAGGAGCAAGAGCACCTTGGAGGCCAGTCTGAAGTCTCTCAAGCGTCTGACGTGGTAGAGACACTGCCAGGCCTTTTTCACCACGGTGTTGATGTGACTGGACCATGACGGGTCCTGTGTGATGTGAACACTGCGGCATTTTCTATATTTTTCTATATTTGTAAATATTTCCTGTTATTTCATAGTTTATATTCTCATGTGTATCAGCATCATTTAGGCATTTGTCTATGACTGCATATGACGAATAAAATTTGAATTTGAAAACAAATCATAATCTGTTAATAATAAATGTTTTTTTTTTGGCAAAAACGTTGTATACTGTACTGTTCCATCATCAATATAAGATCTTGGGAAAATGTTAATGCCACTCTGGATGGAAATAAATGTTGTGACATTGCATAACCTTGTCAAAACAATGTCACAGCTGTAATAAAAGCAAAAATCAGTCCACTGAAAAATATTATTTAGATTAAATTAAACATAAAAAAATAAAAAATTAACTGTCAGTAAACAGATGCATACTGACAGTGTTCACAGTGCCAGACACTGGCTCTCTTGTGAGCTGTAAAGATACATTACTGCATGTGTGACCCCAGAGGTAATTTACAATAAATATATATTTTTTTATTTGTTTCATTCCTAATTACCATAATTATATTATCATAAATATGATTAAATATAATAATAATAATAATAATAATAATAATAATAATAATTAAACTGAACTAATATTATTTTTATACTGTTAACATTATAGTAATAATTTCTTTCAGGTATTTCTTTCATGTGTTAGTAGACCAGCACACTAACAACAGCGCCTCCAGTGGTCGTAAACAACATTACACTAAAAAGAGTTCGAAAACTACAGTACACACTGACAACCACAAAAAAGAAAAAAGCTCTTGGAACAGCGCGATATAAATGCATAACTGTTTACATGGCACCATAAACTAAGCTGTCACGAATATGCACGAACCGTTATAAGCATCTACCACTGAATTATTCAGGATTAAACACGAGCTGTGTCTGTTTGAGCTTAGAGATTAGTAGGTTTCTTTAGTCTTTTACTTTCCTTTGGTGCAAAACCTGAGAAGCTACACAAGGACAGCAATCTACAGCAAATGCATCAGCCATGCAGTATTGATACGTAAGTATGGATTAGTTAGGAATAATTACCAGGAGGCATTCTGAAGTCTGAAGTTTGTTGTGTGCTCTGTTGGGGATCGGTTAGAGACAGAGAGCGACAGGTGGGCTGTTCTTTCACTTTCACCCTGTCACACACTGTCTGTGTTCAGTCTCTTATTTATAGGAACAGCCCGAACGACTGTAAGACTCTTCTGTGGTGTGAAGACTCTGAGCCGTGCTGTCGTGCTGACGGGGTGGTGTGATGGACTGGAATCCCTGTGACAAACCACAAACCATAGTACAAAAAGAGTGCTATGTAATGTGTTTGTTTATTTATTTATTTATTTATTACAATAGCATGTTTGGGAGGATTAGAATTCATCTTATAGGCCACTGCAATTTTTTCCGCAATTCATGTTTAATGTACTAAATAATGACAATAATGTTCTTTATTGCTTTTAAAGTTAGTTTTATTCCTGTGCAATGTTTGCAGTATATGAAGTCTTGTGCTGTATATTATAAATTGCAGTAATCCCGTGAGATTGTTTCCAGGCAACTACAAATCCGGTCTATAGGTGACACGCAGGTAATCCAGGCAAACACGCTGCACCATCTCACACCCCTTTATAATCCTCACATTATATACAGTAGGTACACAGGTCTGTAGTCTAAATCCTGTGATTGTGTATGTGTGTGTGTGTGTGTGTGTGTGTCTAAAATGAAAGAAAAAATAAATGTAAAAATGGGAGATAAGAAAATGAGAAAGATATCAGAAGAGGAATATCTTTAAAAAAATATATATATATATATATATCTATAACATGTATTTAAAATGAGAATAAATGTTATGTAAATAATAAATATATACAGTACAGTATTAGAAAAAGAGAATATCTTTTATCTGAAAAGAATAAGGAAATATGTTTGAATAGAACGAATAGTTTACTTTTTATTTTCTCCCCTTATGGTCAAGTGAAGGTTTTGTTGATTTTACAAACGTGCACACAAGCACCAGCATCTCGCGATCTCACAGGAGCAGCAGCTTCCTCCGGCTGTAACATCTGCCTTGGATTAAACGGTCAGGAACTAGTGGTTCATAGTTGCGAAGGCCATCTTTGAACTTCCAGCCAACTGTATCGATTGTTTTATTCATGCTTTAAATATTTACGGTGAATGCAAAATATTCAAAGAAGATTAATCATTCAGAAAACACAATCATTTTAATATACATTTTAATTTATGTAGTTAACTGATTCAGATCTTTATACTTGGTAGTGACGGTACACATGAAAGTTCTCATGAAGTTATTATATCGTATATCGGATGTTTAAGAACTTGAATCTGAGTTGGTGCTCCGGCGGACCTCCACCTGCCAGGCTACAGGTCACATTCGCCTCTTTCTCCTGAGTCTCTCAAACTTCCCAGATCGTCCGATTTCTCCAAGGTATCATGACCTGAAGGTGTGTTCAATAAGAAGAAAGCGAATCTCCTCACTGTTTCTACAGTGTTCCATTAGACCTCCATGCCCCTCGTGACACTGTATACAGGATAACGCGGCACAGACGATGAGAGAGTGAGTCTTCCTTCCTGTATACTGTAGATTACCGAGGCCTCAACAAGATGATTATCATAAACCGTATAAACTGAGAGATCAGAGGAATTTGTAAGCAAATGTGTTTATTCTTTAACATGTAATAAAACACTGTTACATTACTGGATGAGTTTCAGACAATTTTTACACACAGGATAATTACTACACACACACACACACACACACACACACACACACACACACACACACACACACACACACCAGAATTCTTTAATTCTTTAATTACAATGTAATTCTTTAAATACATCTTTAATTTTTCCACTTTCTGTCTCACTGACACACATACTGTACACACACGAACACAAGCTCAAAGAGATTAAACTACTACTATAGTCATTCCTAAACAGTAATACCACCAAATAATACCAGTAAATAATATTTTACATATAAATACACATTAATTCTTCAGCTGGAGGATATTCATTTATCTTGTATCTGTTTATCCAAAGCACTTGAAATCTAGTGCGTTATACTGTAAATTATTAGACATACATATGACAAAGAGCTCTAGGATGAAACATCATGCACTCGGCATTTAATCATAGATTAAACCATTGTAGATCTAATACTACAACACTATCTGCATTTAACCCACGCAACAAATGTAGTGATGATCACGATACCGCCTGTGACAATACCTACAACAACACCCACAGCAGCACCCTCAACATGACTCACGAGTATACTCACAGCAGTACCCAAAATGATACCCAGAAAACAACCTACACCAGGCCAGGCCCAGTTTAAATTGTTGCTGTCCTCCTGCAGAAGAAAAAAAGAGAGAAAAAGACAAAATCAAAGTTTACTCAAATCAATTGTTCTCTTTGAAAATACAGGGTGATTCACTCGAAAGAGGCCCCGAGTATTCCGTATTAACTCTCGCTATGATGAAACTATCTGAACTGAATCAAATTGTCACGACACGGATCTCACAAGGTGGCAGAGCCGTGCAGAAATACGCTGTCTCAATAAGACGCCGGCATGAGGAAAAAAAAACTAAGCAGCAATTCTACATTGGATGTTTTCTTTCAAATCTTCACAGTCAGTAACCACCATATTTTTGTCCCAAATTCACTCTGATGTCACTTAAATGAATTGGTGACCCAGCAGGTTCGCCCGGCTCATTGCTGTACACCATCGCCCTGATGAGAAGTTGAGGGACCGAGTGAAGGGATACGGTGTTAACCAATGGCTGTCTAGCGCCCCCTACCTCATCAGCCCTACTCTGGAGTAGCACATTGTGCAGTACAGTATGTTGTTTCGTTCCGATTGCTTTGTCCTAGTGAGAATTATTACAAAATATGTGGGGCCTACTGTACTGTATATTCTGATTAAATCAACCTGTATTACATTTCTATAAAATACAAAACTGTGTATAAAAAAGTAACGGTGTAGTTACTGACCGGACATTATTAGCAGTAGAGGTTTTTTTGTTGTTGTTGTTGTTGTTTTTAAAGCATAATTCAGTTAACCACAAAGTCAACAAGTCAAGGTTTAAGTTTAAGGATTTATTTTTCATTTTCTTTCATGTGCACTGACAGCTGTGATAGCAGAGGTGGGAAGACCTGCTGGTGATTCAACTAATCTGTTAATTGCCAGGCAAGTGGGTGTGATTAAGTGTTGATGAATTACAAACTGTTTTCTTCACTATTGGATTTGAGTAGCCTGTGTCTCTCTTGTCCTCCCTCTCCCTGTCTCTATGTCGAGCTATACGGTACAGAGCAAAAGTTTGGACACCCCTTCTCATTCAGCGAGTTTTCTTCCTTGTGTTCTTCAGCCCAAACGCGTCTCTTCTGCTTGTTGCCTGTCCTTAGCAGTGGTTTCCTAGCAGATCTTCTAGCATGAAGGCCTGATTCACACGGTCTCCTCTTAACAGTTGTTCTAGAGACGTGTCTGCTGCTAGAACTCTGTGTGGCATCGACCTGCTCTCTGATCTGAGCTGCTGTTAACCGCCGATTTCTGAGGCTGGTGACTCGGATGAACTTCTCCTCCGCAGCAGAGGCGACTCTCGGTCTTCCTTTCCTGAGCCGGTCATGTCGCATGTCAGCCAGTTTCTTTGTAGCGCTTGATGGTTTTTGTGACACTTTCAAAGTTTTCCCAATTTTTTTCGGACTGACTGACCTTCATTTCTTAAAGTAGTGACGGCCGCTCGTTTTTCTTCACTTCGGCTGATGCAGACAGGACAGCTGTTCTCTGAGGACTCGTGACTGCAGTCGTTCGATAGCTCAGTACTGGAGTTTCCTACAGTCTACCTGAGCCTCCAATAACGACCTGGACTCCATATGAACTTCAACACGTCTCCTGTTCGACTGAACTTCCAGCCTCCTAACACACAGTATGAGTGCAGATCAATCCCTGCTCTCCGTCATCACCCAGATGAGGATGGGTTCCCTGTTGAGTCTGGTTCCTCTCAAGGTTTCTTCCTGTTACCATCGGCTCACCTCGGCTCGTTCATCAGGGACCATCTGATCATTTTGATTCACACACATTCTCTCACATTACATACACACTTCCATAATTTTCCTTTAAATCTCCAAAGCTGCTCTGCAATAATGACCATTGTGAAAAGTGCTATATACTGTAAAATCTGTTGAAATAATTTGTTCCCCATAATGTTTCAACACCTCCATAGCAGAGATTTAGGGCTCGTGTTATCTCTTTAATATGCCGTGGTGCATTTTCAAGAGAAAGGGGGAAAAAGAGGACAATTTTTTTTATAAATGCTATATTGTAAGAATCATTATTGTATATAAGTTGGAAAATAAATATATAAAATAAATAAAAATACAACCTAGAATAGTTTTTTATTCAATTCAATTCAACTTCATTTGTATAGCGTTTTAACAATTGTCATTGTCGCAAAGCAGCTTTACACAATCGAAAGAATTATTTGAGTGTGCATGAAATGTGAGTGTGCATGAATCAAAAATGGTCAGCATTCTGACAAACTTTTGGGTCTGAGGGTTGTGACTCATGTGTTGCATGTTAAGCTACAGTACATCATTTCCCTTACTTACTTTGCCCTGGCCAGCAAATTAGAAAGAAACATATAAATTAGGTAAAAACACTTGTCTGTATTCTCCTTACCACATGACTGGCGTGTACAGTAACCTGATCCTCGATTCTCAGGTGCTCCCTCACGGCTCTGATCGCTTCATCATTGCGCGGGCATCTCAGAAACCCCTGATCTTCATAATAGAGACAATCTACAGCAAACACTCTGTCCCTTTTTACACAGAGTTTGCTGTCAGGGGCGATGTAATACTGATCGAAAGTGTGGTGGAGCACCACGAGGACAACAGGATTACCCACTGAGAGAGAGAGATTGATGAGAGATGACACTTTTTCATCTGTTTTCTACTGTAAATTATGTTTTAATTATGATTTTTATTATAATTGGTGGCAGCAGATAGTGTGGAGAGGAGGTGAAGAGGCGGGTACAGGCAGGCTGGAACAGGTAGAGAAAAGTGTCAGGTGTATTGTGTGATAATAAAGTGTCAGCGAGAATGGAATGAAAGTTGTACAAGTTGTGGTGAGACCAGCGATGGTCTACGGTTTCGAGACAGTGGCACTGAAGAAAAGACAGGAGGCAGAGTTGGAGCTAGCAGAGGTGAAGATGTCGAGATTCTCTTTGAGAGTGATAAGGACAGATAGGATCAAGGATGAGTCCATCAGAGGGACAACCCATGTTACTGTAGATGTTTTGGGGATGAGGTCAGAGAGGCCAGACTCAGATGGTTTGGACATGCTCAGAGGAGAGATTGTGAGTGTATTGGGAGAAGGATGCTGAGGATGGAACTGCCAGGCAGGAGGTCTAGAGGAAGACCAAAGAGGAGACTTATGGAGGCAGTGAGAGAGGACATGAAGTTGGTTCGTGTAAGAGAAGAGCCTGCAGAGAGTTAGATGGAGGCAGATGATTTGCTGTGGCGACCCGTCATGGGATATAGCCAAAAGACAAACAATCATCATCATCATCATCATCATCATCATCATCATCATCTTAAATATGTTTTTTATTATTTTGTAAAAACATGCTGCTTGCAAACATTACTACAGTAGCTTCTTACAGATGTTTGTACTTACTAGGAATCTTTTCTATTGCAGCAGAAATGTCAGTCCCAGCCCGAGACACAATCGGGACAAAAGCAAGAATGACGTCACTGTCTTTGACTTGAAACACTTCGCGAAGTTTCGTTGAACTTGTGAGATTATTCAGAAAAGTCTTGTGGGAATCCATGGTGTTCCCAAGGACCATGACAAAATATCTGATTAGTGCTGGAAAAACTGCACATGAGAAAAAATAAAGAAGGTTTTTACATTCTGAATCAATATGTATATATAAAAGTACTGTAAATGTAATGAGGCTTATCAAATGCAAGACTCTTGCACGGAGCAGATGATCAAACGGGATCAACTGATCTTACATAATATCATGCAGGAAGAGTCCTTTAAAAACACGTACCTTGGGTCATTTTGAAGGCGGATAAATTCCACGATGGAGTGAATCCGGTGGAAGGCAAGGGATGTAAAAATCCGAATTTGTTGCTACTTTTGCTTTCACTCAAATAGTGGAGACTGCAGTTCTGGGAAACAGAAAGCAAATGAATTGATTATAAATGAACCTTTGTACAGTCGTTTATGAGTCTCCACCTCTGCCTGCGGGGACGAACACGAGTACCGGTAGACAAAGGCATAATCAGTGGTGGAATGTGCAGTGTAGTTATTGTTACCACTATGAAGATAATTTCCTTTTTTGTAGTCGCTCATTTTATATTTAATATGGTAAATAAGGTACTTTATTTTGTTTGTTTGTTTTTTCAATAAAAATAAATAAAGATATCAAAATCAAAACTATTAGACCAAACCATCTAGACTCTAACTTTCAAATTAGACAATCAAATGAAAAAAAAGTACAGCATTTAGGATCTTTTTCTCCTTTGAGAGGCTGAATTACACTGATCTATTCAGCAAAATCGTTTCCTCCCACAGTCCAAAGACATGAAGATTAAGCTAACTGGTGTTCCCAAATTGCCTGTAGTGTGTGAATGTGTGTGTGTGTGTGTGTGTGACCGGAGGTCCTTCCACGGTCTGGAATAAACACAATGGTCACGACTGGCCTCCACTGCCCCTGGTTGAACTACAGAGCTTCCTCGATGGATGGATGGATCAGAAATGATCATTTGGACAAAAGATATAAGCAGGTTTTATTTTGTAAAATTGTGCGAAATGTATGTTCATTAACATACAAAACATTCACATCAGATTATGTGTGTAATTGTACAGTGTATATAGAAATAAGATTGTGTAGACAGAAAATCTTCACTTATATACAGTATATAGATAATAGTACAGAATAAAATGTACAGAATAATAGTGTTGTGGAATTAATTACAGGTAAAAAAGGCGTAAGTGGTTCAGATGGTATAACGGCGTAGTGTAGAGTTTAGCAGTGTGATGGTTGTGGGAAATAATCTGAACCTGAACTTGCTGGTTCTAGTGTGATACAGTAGGTCATGCACCTGCTCCTGGATGGAAGGAGGTCTAAAAGTTTGTGATTTGGGCAACTGGAATCGAAACAGCCAGAAACACATTGTAATTCAGTCGCATTGATGTGGATGGGAGTGTCTGCTTATTTTTGATTTCTAGAAATCCCCAACGAGCTCTTTGGTTTTCTTGCCATTGAATGTAAGGTTGTTGAAGAGACACCACCTTGATTGGCTACAAATCTCCTGACTTTAGGCCATCTAACTATTGCTGGTGATGCAACCTACCACTGTTGTATCGTCTGCATATTTAATTATCATTATGGACTTATGTCACAGTCACACTTTATCTTTTTTTTTTTTTGATGATGATGATTAAAACAGCAACAGGGCAAAGGTCAACCTCAGGACCAGAGGCATTTCTGTACTGCATTTCTGTACTGTTTTGAACATAGACTAAGTCACTTCTCCTCACTACTCAGGGGTGTGTGTTTTCAACACATATTACTACATACAGTACTAAATGTATTAACATAGAGTGAAAAAGAAGCGAAGAAAAACACTTTGTTTTTTTGGAAGATTTATTCTGTGATTTATAAAAATGTATTATCTTTGAATAACTGCACAGTTAACATGATAATTAATAATCTAAATCCTATTGTTAATTAGCTTAGAAAATAAAACTAAGTAAAATAAATAAAGTCCAGTAATAACCAGTAAAACTCGATTTAAAAATACAGTGGAACCTCAGATTGCGAGTAACGCGTCTTGCGAGTGTTTCGCAAGACAAGCAAAGATTTTTTTTATAAATTTTGACTTGGAAACCGAGCGAAAGTCTTGGTGCCGAGTATCATGTATCACGCATGTGCTTCTTATTTTGTCACCCAGCGTCACATGATAACAACTGAGCCAATGGTTTTTCTCTCTCTTGTGCTGTGGAATTGTTGGTAATCATCTCCCCTACTGGGTCTTAGTGCTCATCTCTTACTGGTAAATCAACATCTCCCTCTCTGTTTCAGTGTGTCGTTAGTCCTATGTGTGTGCGCGTGTGTGTAATTTAACACACACACACACTCTCTCTCTCTCTCGCCTTTACACCCCCCACCCCCTCGGCTTCACACACACATACAGACACACACTCTCTGCTCTACACAGAAACTCTGCTCTGTCACGATTCTTTTCAAAGGTAAAGTGCAGGTTCATTTGTTGTTGTTTTTTTACTTTATAGCAGTGATTCCGTTAGTATGCGTTCACGCGAGTGTCATTAGCGATGTTCCTTGCAAATTTTTCTAATAAACCAGTCTTTCCATTAATGTAATTCCATTAACACACAGCGCCTGCTCGCATAAACAGAAACACTTACTGTATATGTGGGAGTTTATTTTTACTTCATATATTGTATTAATTATTTTTATGTATTTATTTTTTGGGGGTGTGGAAAGAATAATTTGAGTTTTCATTATTTCTAATGGGAAAATTTGATTTGGTTTATGAGTGTTTTGAAATACAAGCCTGCTTCTGGAACGACTTATGCTCGTAATCCAAGGTTCACTGTATATTTATCTAATATAATATAGATAGATAGATAGATAGATAGATACATAGATAGATAGATAGATAGATAGTTAGATCATCTCTGCAACCACACATCTACAAACCACAAATCTACAAAGCATATTTTGATTTGCTATGATTACAATCAGTTTTTAATCATGAATCAAATCCGTAATTAAGACAAGAAATAAGAACATTGTGGCAATTACAACTATTTTTCTATCTAACCCAGATTAATATCATACAGATGAACAGGAAGTGGTGGTTTCTCTCCTGTCAAAATGCTTCAGGTGTGACTGTTTTTTATCCATAGGCTTGTGATCGCTGGGGCGGCCGCCCAAATGATTAATGACCATCACAACGATGATCACACCACCACACACAACAGCAATACCCACAATAATCTTGATAATATCCATTTGATAAATAAACACGACAACACCAGCACCAATAAAACCGAAAAAAACAACAACAATTCTCCAGCTGTTAGAGACGTGATTTGCCTGAAAAAAGAAGGAAAGGATAAAAAGCATTACATTATTAACCAGTGCGACTTCTGACCAGGACTTATCAGTAGAGTCTTTGTGTTATATCTACAGCACATAACAGTTTGCATGGTACTGAGAGCTGTCACAATGTGGACTGTGAGTATTTTGGGATTTGGGAAGATTTAGATGACTAAATAAAAATACTTACTGTGCAGTTTGACCAAATATGACCCAACAGAGGTGTTGTGATAACTGAGAAGTCGTTCTGATACTGTTACAGTAATATAAATAAAGTAAATAAAAGTGTAAAAAAAAATGTATGAAAGACTATGTCATCTGATGTCACACTAACCTGGTCCTGGAGTCTCAGGTGCTTCTTCACAGCTTTGATCGCTTCATCATTGCGCATGCATCTCAGTAACCCCTGATCTTCATAATAGAGACAATCTACAGCAAACACTCTGTCCCTGTTTACACAGAGTCTGCTGTCTGGAGCGATGTAATACGGATCGAAAGTGTGGTGGAGCACCACGAGGACAACAGACTTACCCTCTGAGAGAGAGAGAGAGCGAGAGAGAGAGAACACTGAGTTAATAAATTACATGTTTTGAGGATTATAAAAAGTGACTTTACTGCTATTAATCATAAATTAATTGTAAGTACAGTGGCATTTATTGGGCATCTGTGCAAGTCTTGACCCCAGTGGTGGATCCTAAAAGTTTGAGATGATTTAATGCTTGTTTGGCCATTGGAGATATATTTTAATAAAGGAGAGCATAAGTCAGCTGAGACTTTTGTTTGTGCAGAATAACAAGGTTTTTAATACTAATGCTACTCTTAGTCCCCGAGGTAGGGAACCATCATGAGACTGTTTTTGATGGAGACTTTTTTAAAAGTCTGCCTGAATAAGGGCTAGTGCCACAAATGCCAGAAATTTAAATGTAGGAGGATATGGATATTAACATGATGCAAACAAGACCTTGTCTCTTATTATTAGGGCTGTACTGTTGCTATCAAATATTTTAGTTATCGAGTATTCTACCAACAAACAAAAAAAATCGATTAACCGAGAAATCAGATAAAAGCTACTTTTCTTTTTTAAATGCATACTGCATTTTATCAAAAAATAAACATGGTCATTATTCACACGGAATAGCTTAAAGTTGGCTAAGATGAATTAAGTGCATAACAGTGCCATACATTTTTGGCATTTTAAAACCTTTTCTCAGATGAAAAAAAAAATCAAACAAAAAAAAGGTATTTCAAATGACTTTAAGTATCAAAAAAAATAAAGGCACACTTTAAAATAAATGTGAATATATTTTTATCGCTCGCTTTCATTTTTCAGCCCGCAACAGAACGCTCCCTCAAATCAACACACAGCTAACTGTTTGCGTCTCCTTCCGCTTTGTTGGTGACGTAAGCGCTTCTTCTTCTTCGGCGGTGTTTACTGGCGGCATCCGGAAGCGCGCTGAGTCACGCCAAACAAATGATTCCGCAAAAACATAACGCAAGCTTTTAAAATTCATTAAAAGAAGCTTCGAGGCAGAAGAAGCCCTACTTATTATTATTATTATTTTACTCTGACCTGTATACATTCTACAATAAAACAATATTTCTGTACAAAAACAGAAATATGCTTTCATATATTGCCTCAGTGTTTTATATACAGTGTTGGGTGAGTAAAAAAAGTATTCAACTACATATTACTAATTACTACTTTAAAAATTGTAATTTGATTACACTACTGATTATTACATGTAAGAAGTAATCAGATTACTAATTACTTTACTTGCGAGGTACAGGACATTGAAAATATCTGTCACGGCGCGCACCTCAACCTGTAGTCGCTCCTCGCTCACTCCGTAGGCTCCCTACGTAGGCGTCTTCCCCTTCTGCACGTGCGCGAAGGGACGGCGCCGCCAGGTCGGGCCGGCTGGCGGTAATTAATGTTAACGGATCTCTTAAAACTCCTCCGCCCCCCCCTTCCTCTCCCCTTCCCCGTTTCTTCTAAATAAAGCCTTTTCCAGTAAGACCACGCCTCGTGCTCGCGTGTCTGTGGTGCCGCGCGTGCACAAAGAGTGAACCGTTACAACATCAAATGGAAAACTACAGAGCGCTCAGACGAGTGGTCAAAGCGCATGCGCGTTAACTGATGCTGCCGCGCGAAGCGTGGTTTTTAAATGCATTTTGATTCATTTTTATACACTACGTTTGCAACGCTAATAACATAATGTTATTGATATTGGTAACTGTAATCGACTCCCTAAAACAGTATTACTAATAATAATGATAATAATAACAATTTGCCTTCTCATATCATTCCATTATGATAATAATAATTCCTCTAGATAATAATAATTATAAATAGATTTATTACAGCTGTTTGTACTTACCAGGAATCTTCTCCATTGCAGCTGCGATGTCTGTCCCAGCCCGAGACACAATCGGGACAAAAGCAAAGATGACATTGCTGTCTTTCAATAGAAACACTTCACGAAGATTAGGTGAAATTGTGAGATTATCCAGAAAGATCTTATGGGAATCCATGATGTTCCCAAGGACCATGACAAAATAGTTAATAATTACTGGAAAAACTGTGCACAAGAGAAAATAAATCAGGTTTTTACATTATGCGTCAATGTGTAAATAAAGGGTTAATGTCATGTGGCTGAGCAAATGGAAGTTTTTTGCACAGAGCAAATGATTAAACAGGATCAGATGATCGTACTGTACATAATATCATGCAGGAATGTTTTAAGAACTCCTACCTTGAGTCATCTTGAAGTCAGAAATCTTTAGTGAATCCTGCTGGAAGGCAAATGACATGGAACCCACAGGCTGGAATAATGAAGGTAAGAATTTTCTGGTATTTTCGCTTTCATTTTTAGTGCTCAGAAAGCAAACGAAGCATCAATAAATAAACCTTTGTACCTCCACTGCTGCCTGCAAAGTTTGCACAAAATAAATGTGCACTTAATCAAATGACTTAGGCATTAAACCGATGGTGGAAAGTGCTGTGGAGTTACTGTTATCACCACGAAGATGATTATTTTGGTTTTTATCGGCTCATTTTATATTTAACATGGTTAATAACCAAGAATGTACTTTGGTCAACCTCAGGACCAGTCTAATACTCAGGGGTGTGTGTTTACTCTACATACAGGTGTAGTAATTATTTATGACATAATAATTTATTATCTAAAACCTCATGTTAATCAACGTGGAAAATAAAGCTTCTTAAGTAAGTCCAATAGGGACTTGAACAATTAAATCTCAACCGTAATACATATTTATTGAAAACATTTTCAGTAATGCTTTGTAAAGTAATATAGCATCAAATTGCTAAGCCTTTTGGGATATACTATATATGAACCTGATGAATACACAAAAATAAATAGAAACCCAAACTTTTATGATAAAATACTGTATGTACTGTGTATATACAGTACATACAACAAGAATATGCAAAATTCTTAAGTGAGTAAGTTTGAGATGTTAACACATGATTATCTTTAGCAGCTTTGGAAGCAAAGACTGGCTGCGGTATAATAAATGTAAGAGAGGTTTGTTCTCAGCCTCTGATCATGCGTGTACGTGATCTTGCATGTTTGTTCTGACCACATTTTTGAAGTTCCTTCCTGGTTTCCTTAGGAGATGGGTGGAATTCCATTGTAGTGCACACACACACACACATACTTTGTAAGAGCTTTTTCTTACAAAGCCCCAAAGTTATGGAATAGTCTTCCTGTTAATGTTCGGGACTCAGACACAGTCTCAGTGTTTAAGTCTAGGCTAAAAACTTATTTATTTAGCGCAGCATTTTTGTAAATAGATGAGCCTTAGGTAAAGGAGCAGATCTGGGGGACTCATGGACGTAGAGTATTCTGGTGAACTGGTATGTTTAGATGCTGTCCTCCCCACTCTCATTGTTCACTCAGGTTTGTTGACGGTGAGGTGATTGGTTGCTTTACATCTCAGTTCCCCCTCATGTTTGTGTTTCCTTCTGGCTCTCCCTTTTAGTTATGCTGTTATAGTTAGTCCTGCCGGAGTCCCTGCTTGCACTTTGCACTAATATACATTCACCTTATACATGTTGACTGTTACCAGACCTAACTGCCATCTCTCCTTATTTTCTGTTCTCTCCTTTTCTGCTCTCTCTCTCTCTCCCTCTCTCCTCCCTCTCTCTGTCTCTCTGTCGAGCTATACATGTTCGCTCCTGAGTTGCCAGTGATCCAGACCCCTCTGCCCTCTGGAGCCGTCTAACCCGTCCTGGAGTCCTGCTTCTGGTTGGAGATCTCGTCGCATGGATGCCCCGTGTGGTCTGCCTGGATGCGCTTGGTGGCTGGGGATGGTTTCCATGAAGACTGTCCTATCATCGATTGATGCTCTGGGGACCTGTGACTTCAGTTGTTCGATAGCTCAGGACTGGAATCTCCTACAGTCTACCTGAGCCTCCGGGAACAAACTGGACTCCTTTTAATTTAAATTTTAACACATCTCCTGTTACACTGAACTTCCAGTACACATTATTATGCTGATCATTCTCTGCTCTCCGTTATCACCCAGATGAGGATGGGTTCCCTGTTGAGTCTGGTTCCTCTCAAGGTTTCTTCCTATTACCATCTCAGGGAGTTTTTCCTTGCCACCGTCGCCCTCGGCTTGCTCATCAGGGACAATCTTATCATTTTGATTCATACACATTGCATAAAAACTTACTTCTTTTTATTGTGTAAAGCTGCTTTGCGACAATGTCAATTGTTAAAAGCGCTATATAAATAAAATTGAATTGAATTGAAATCCCAACCATGAACAACAACCCAGAGCCTCAACTGCCTGAGTCGCGACTAATTGATGCCAAAAGTAATGGCAGTCAATCTGGGATCAATCGCTGTAAAAGGATGATCTGGGAGAATAGTGTAGAGTACAAAATGAAAGAGTAATATATCAGGAAGCTACTGTATGATGCTCTGATGTCAGTTTTCAGTCTTTTTGTTTCATTGTTTTTTAACATGAATAGTATTAGATTTGATTCAACGTTAAAACATCATCTGGTGTACTGTACATTCAGGATTAAATGCAGACGTCTCAGCGACAAATTGTCACTCTCGGAAACATTTGGTTGATGTAAACCTATATATTTCATGCTGACGTTGACCAGATGTATGTGTGCTTTTGTCCAAACGTTGTCTGGTGGCCATTTTTGCTTTAATGTCGACGTCACTGCAGCATATGGCGGATGCTCGTCAGACGTCAGAAATAGGAGCAGGACACGGCACTCTGAGGCCGATAGCGGACATACGTACAGTACGTGTGCTGTCTGAGAGGTATATCCGATAAAATTACGTCTTGATAAATAATGATTAGTTTATGGCTACAGTTTAGAAACTTTGAAGCGAGTGAGATGATAAGTAAGTGCAGGTCTTTCTTTGGATAGCACTTTGATCAGTGTGGTACTCAGAGAGAACATACTGTAGAGATTTAAAATGAATTTAAAATGCTGAAGTAAGCGGTTCAAGACAAACGAAACTGCTTTGGAAAAGAATGGAGTGATACTCAGTCCTGTTCGATCTGTTATCAAATAACGCCGGTGACATTAGAGACAAGTGCCGTCTCAAAGTGTGGCTTTATGAGTCAGTAGATAAACAGGAGCCAAGTTCAGGTTTATCAAATATTAACAGAACTATTCCAGATCATTCCCAGAAATGTGCAGGGAACAGGAGAGACCAGGAATAAGCACCGGGTTGTAGGTAGATAAAAAATAAAATGTATAAATTATATGTCATTTATTAGTAGAAAAAAAAAACATGTTAATTCCATTCTCAACACACATAATTCCAAGTCTCAACACACGAGCAAATCATGACAGACAGTTTTTTTTTTTCCCCATGAATTTCTTTTTTCAACTACAGCAAGCACTGAATCGGAAATTATTTTCTTATCATTGTCTCACAGTCACGTGACACTGTTGCAGTGTCACGTGATAAAGCACGCAAGACAGAAAGAGTTTAACAACACTGAGTGATTTTATTAGGGACTACTGTTTATTAGGGTTTTATTCTGTTACACTAGATTCAAATCCATAATCACATCAATGATCCGTGTTCACAGAAAAGTCAAACATCAACATTTAGAATTAGACGAAGAATTTCAATATTACACAATAACAAGGAGTGTTGTCAGGGCAAAACCCATGGAGGAATGCTGAACGACAGGAAAACATGACTGTTAGGGACAAACGGCATCTGTTTCAAGATTGAAACCACAAATGTACACTGTGAGACACTGTGAAAGAAATTCAGAGTAGTTGCATAGTATTTACATAGATATTATCAGAGAAATCTACTCTGTAGGTGGCACGGTAGCATAGTGGTTAGCACTGCGTCCTCGCACCTCCAGGGTTGAGGGTTAATTTCCTGCCTCTCGTCTGAGTTTGCTCATGTTCTCCCTGTGCTTGGTGGATTTCCTCCAGGTGCCCCAGTTGTTTTCGACAGTTCAAAGACATGCAGATTAAATGAATTGATGTTCCCAAATTGCCTGCTGTGTGTGTGTGTGTGTGTGTGTGTGTGTATTCAATTCAATTCAATTTTATTTATATAGCGCTTTTAACAATTGACATTGTCGCAAAGCAGCTTTACACAATAAAAAGAAGTAAGTTTGTATGCAATGTGTATGAATCAAAATGATCAGATGGTCCCTGATGAGCAAGCCGAGGGCGACGGTGGCAAGGAAAAACTCCCTGAGATGGTAATAGGAAGAAACCTTGAGAGGAACCAGACTCAACAGGGAACCCATCCTCATCTGGGTGATAACGGAGAGCAGAGAATGATCAGCATAATAATGTGTACTGGAAGTTCAGTGTAACAGGAGATGTGTTAAAATTTAAATTAAAAGGAGTCCAGTTTGTTCCTGGAGGCTCAGGTAGACTGTAGGAGATTCCAGTCCTGAGCTATCGAACAACTGAAGTCACAGGTCCCCAGAGCATCAATCGATGATAGGACAGTCTTAATGGAAACCATCCCCAGCTAACTAACTATAGGACTAACTATAACAGCATAACTAAAAGGGAGAGCCAGAAGGAAACACAAACATGAGGGGGAACTGAGATGTAAAGCAACCAATCACCTCACCGTCAACAAACCTGAGTGATCAATGAGAGTGGGGAGGACAGCATCTAAACATAGCAGTTCACCAGAATACTCTACGTCCATGAGTCCCCCAGATCTGCTCCTTTACCTAAGGTTAATCTATTTACAAAAATGCTTGGCTAAATAAATAAGTTTTTAGCCTAGACTTAAACACTGGGACTGTGTCTGAGTCCCGAACATTAACAGGAAGACTATTCCATAACTTTGGGGCTTTGTAAGAAAAAGCTCTGCCCCCTGCTGTAGTTTTAATAATACGTGGTACTGACAGGCAGCCTGCATCCTTTGATCGAAGTAGGCGTGGCGGATCGTAAGACACTAACAGTTCACTCAAATACTGTGGCGCGAGACCATTTAGTGCTTTAAATGTCAAAAGTAGTATCTTGAAAATCGATGCGAAATTTCACAGGGAGCCAATGCAGTGTAGATAAGATAGGGGTGATGTGCTCGTATCTTCTGGTTCTAGTGAGGACTCTCGCTGCTGCATTCTGAACTAACTGAAGCTTGTTTATACACCTAGTTGAACAACCAGACAGTAAGGCGTTACAATAGTCCAACCTAGAGGTGATAAAAGCATGAACTAGTTTTTCTGCATCATTTAGTGACAATATGTTTCTTATCTTGGCAATATTTCTAAGGTGAAAGAAAGCTATCCTGGTGATATTATCTACATGAGCTTCAAACGAAAGGCTGGAATCTATAATCACACCGAGGTCTTTAACTGTTGCACTTGATGGAACAGAAAGGCCATCTAAAGTTACAGTCTGATCAGAAAGCTTACTTCTAGCTACTTGTGGTCCTATGACTAGAACTTCTGTCTTATCAGGATTAAGCAGAAGAAAATTAATTAACATCTCGTATGTCCTGCACACACTGGTCAATTTTAGCAAACTGGTTTTTCTCATCTGGTTTTGCTGAGACGTATAATTGTGTGTCATCAGCATAACAATGAAAACTAATACCATGTTTACGAATTATGTTGCCCAGAGGAAGCATGTAAAGGGAAAAAAGATTTGATCCCAACCGCTGCTGGGTTGTCACTGAGTAAGGAAGTGGAACCGACTGATATAAAGGATTGTGTGTGAGGATGGTGTAGCGTGGATGGTGAAAGGGAGAAAAATTTTGAACTACTGTTGGATGTTACTTTTTTTTTTTTTAACTAGTATTAGCTTTGCTTCATCGTGCAAACATAATTCAGTGTGCATGTTCAGTTATAAATGTCACCCATTAACCTGCTTAATGTGCTGTTAGGATATCCTCTTTTTAAGAGCAAAACCAACATTTATTTCCTAAAATGTTGCATTGTGCTGCAGTTTGTCAGAATCAAAATCCTGTTCACAAACACCTTTGTCACATCGCAGTGTAACGCTGTTTATTCAAAAACCTTTCCAGGTCAACAGATGATGGTTGTGGTTACATGTCTTAAAAATATTGTTAGCATAAAACATATTGGTGGCTTAGTGGTTAGCACTGTTGCCTCGCACTTCCAGGGTCCAGGTTCGATTCCTGTCTGTGTACATGGAGTTTGAATGTTCTCCCTGTGGTTGGTGGGTTTCCTCTGGGTACTCCAGTTTTCTCCCACAGTCCAAAGTTTCTGTCCTCTGTTTTCTAACCTGTCTGATTTGATTTGATTTGATTTCTAAACAGCACTTAAACAGAACAACCCCCCCCCCCCACACACACACACACACACGAATAGTCATGTGATATTCACATTTCAATCCAGAGTGACACGAACAAATATTCTGTATTTTTTTATGTTGCTGTAAAAAAAATGACATGTGCACAAATATGTTTTTTTTTTCCTTTCCCTAAACAAATACAGAGTAGTAAGCTCATGCAGACTTCAGCCGGAGGACATGAAGAAACAGCTGAGAATTTAATGTAAACTTTTCATGTTTGTTTTAATCAAGAATTAAATAAATATTTAGTGATCATTTAACAAGCCTCATGCCAATACCCACACCTAAACCCACGGAACTGCCCAAAACAAAACCCAGAGGCAAACCTCTCGCACCACCCACATGTCTAGTTAAAACACCACTTGCACCACCCATAGCACCCCAAATAGCACCATACACAGCACCATACACAGCACTACGCACAGCATTCCCCATAGTACCATCCACACCAGCACGCACAGTGCCACCCGCAGATCTAGATAAAACATAACACACTACACCACCCAAAAGATGCCCCACAGCACCACCTACAGCACCACCCACACCACCACCCATAGCATCTCTAACAAAATCAACAAAAAACGTTTTCCATCCGGCCTGGCTGTCACCCGCCTGCAAAAAATAAAAAACACAATATTATTTACATGAATAATTGTCTGTAGAAATATTTACTTTTTATATATAAAACACACATTTTATATGCAACATACAGTAAATTGATTATTTCTATAATTATTATTGATTATTTTCTGGTCGTGGCGGTGACGTGCTCTTCCACTGTAAAGACTGATGCTTTGTCTCAATGTCGTGACCGTTCCGTACGACACACCGACAGCAATGTTGTGGATTGTTCTCAGATGCTCGTCGTGCAAAAGTTGCCGAAAGGTTTTGAAATTTTCGTAAGCCCGTTGAACTTTAGTGATGTTCTTCCGTTCTCAAAGCCCACGTGCCACTCAAAACACCTCGAATGACATCACTGCAAACTTGCCGAATCACGTCAAACACTTCCCAACTTCATGCAGAATTTCACCTTCACTGTTCGTTCTAACTTGCTGTCCATGATAAAATACCAGTTCACGTGGTCAGAATTGTTGCAGTAGCAGGACTCCTGATGTACACAGGACACGTGTCTTTTGGCACGCTGACTTATGAAGGTCGGTGCTCCCTGTGACTGTGTGTGTGTGTGTAGCTTTGTGCTGCACGTTACAAAAACTAGTCTTAAAATGTTCTGACCCCACCTCATGTAACATATTTTCACAGAATTTTCAAAAACATAATTTAAGCCATAGCAAAAATAATTTAGACAGTTCATAGCTGGAAATCAAACTACAACTTCTTGAGTAAAATGTGGCATAAAAACATGGCTGACGAGGACTATCACACCCCACCATCACGAAGTCTACTGCAGTCAGGATTACTTTAATTGTGATCACACACACACACACACACACAGCACATAAAGACTTTACTGGTTCACTGTACAGTGTATGCCCAGGCTCCTATACTTGATGTTAATAAGGGTTTTGTGTCTTGGTATTTGTGTCTTCGGTAATGATCTTTTTCAGATTTTTCTCCATAGTCTAAGCCTAGTTCATGTCGTTTGCTGATTGGCTGATCGTTGCCTTTTTTGGACTGGGATTTTGTCTAACATTTTGGTTTGTCTGCATTCTAATTTAAACAATGTACTTTAAATGTATTACAAATATCCATACCGGTGGTCGGCCCTCGCGTTCCTCTTCCCTCCTAATCAGCTGTACCTGTGAATGAGAGAATAAACTCATCAGGTCAATTCATTTATCATTTGTCATGATGCAGGTCTCACGAGGGGCAGGAAAACACTTTGCATTGTCCAGAATTGCATTGCATTGTCTAGTGGTCTGGTGGCCGTGTGGTTGCCAGGTAACCGCCCTGGTAGAAAGAAAGGGAAAGAGAGCAGCACGCAGCGTGATTGGCACGCAGGCTCGCTCAGGGTTAAAAGTGTATAAAGCACAAACATTACACAAGAATCCTCGGCCGAACGCCCCAAGAGGATCAAAAGCTTTACTTTTAGTTTTCAGAGTGAGGAGAAACCAGATCACAAAGGCAACAAAAGAGCACAAACACACTTAATCACATGTTTCTGTGGTTATTTCCGGGTTGTTTCTATTACCATAATAATAATAATAATAATAATAATAATAATCTCATTTTGAGAGTTCTAATTCCGGTATCGGTAAAAACCAAGGGTAGTTTGTTCTACCCAACACTTCTGAAACCAAATACACATGAAGCCATGTGTTTGAATGTATGAAGTCTTTTTTTTTTTGCTTTTTTTTTAATCGTCATTGACTGATGCTGAGCTGCTTGGGTTAAGACCAGAGAAACATCTTTACCAGATGCACATTCTCATGATGAAGATGAACTTCTTTCACTCAACAGTTCTCTGACAGAGAGTGAAACATCAGTACAAACACCTGCACCTTCACATTGACCGGAATTCTGACACAAAGCGTGAACTAAAGGATGATATACACAGTTTACTCTATAACGTTTCAAGGCTCAACAGTACATTTAATTGTGTTGTCTTAGTTAGAAAAGTAATTAATGTTTAAGACTTTTTTTTTGATGAAAATGAAAATGCATGCTGTTCTGTATGTACTGTGTGTAAAAACACTTTTCTTGAGATTGGAGATGCGTGTGAACACGTTATGATGAGCCTCATCAGTGGCCGACTCTTATGTTCTCCGATCGATCGAATTCTGCAGTTCACACTGTATGTGTGAGTAAATCAGTTTGTACTGTATATACACTATAGACTCTACCTCAGAATGTTCCTCTCCCATCACGTGTTTCTTCACGGCACTGATCGCGTTTTTATTCCGCAGACATTTCAGCAATCCGTGATCTTCATGAAAAAGACAGTCTACAGCTAACACTCTGTCGCTGTTTACACAGAGTCTGCTGTCTGGAGCGATGTAATCTGGATCAAATGTGTGGTGGAGAACCACGAGAACAGCAGGCTTACCCACTGAGAGAGAGAGAGAGAGAGAAACACTTTTTGAGGATTAATTGTTCAGTAAGAAGAAGAGTGTGTCATTGAATATTCCAGAACAGTGGACCTTTGTGTTTTAAAGTAAAAATTGACTTGTTTGTTGTTGTTTAATTACATAATTCTATGTGTGTCGTTGAATAGATTTGATGCAGGAACTGCATTGTTCTAGAATGTAGAAAATAAATCACCAAACAAATGACATTAAATTAGAAGGTGTGACCAAACTTTTGACTGGTACTGTACTGTATATTGTATGTATAAAATCTGATTTAAAAAAAATAAATAAATAAATAAAACAGTACCTTTTTTTTTTTTTTCATTTTTCTAGTACATAGCAGTAAGATTACAATGAGAAAAATTATTTGAATGTATATGAATTCAACATAATAATAATAATAATAATAATAATAATAATAATAATATGGATTTACTGGGAATTCTTTCAACAGCAGCTTGAATGTCTGTTCCAGCTCGAGACACGATCGGTACAAAAGCAATGATGAAATCACAATCATCTTCTCTGTTTGCTTCACACAGATTCAGTTCTGATTTAAGCTGATCCATAAAGCCCCTGTGGGAGTCCATGGTGTTCCCAAGAGGCATAGGGAAGAATCTGTATACTGGAGATCAGAGAACAGATGCATAAATAAGTACTAAACACTAAGGTCACAATCATTCCTACAGCCATGCGTAACGGTTCATAAACGTAAAATCAAAAACATACTGTAATAAGTCTGCAGAGGTTAGAAAGAGACGCAACAATTCAGTTTAAGGGTGGGGGATATGACATCATTTCAATATCACAAAACTGGAAGATATAAACAAATATACAGTATAATATGATGCACACTATTATGAATACTGTTTAGCTTTGGTCATTTTAGATCTCCAGCATTGGCTGTTATAAATGTGCTTATATATCATTTTTATTCATAAACATTAGATTATTTGCTGTTAACACATGAAAGTGAATCATTTGTAACTTTTGTAGAACATCAAAGCAATAGCATCTCCAGTGGATGTAAGAAACTGTCTAAATGGCACAAAAAACACACGAAGGCAAAAAAAAGAAGAAGAAGAAAGAAAGAAACCTGCTGTAACAGCCTGCAATCTGTCCTGCATAACTGTTCAGATACAGTAGCACCAAAAACCTTAGCAGTCATGATGTTAAATCAAGCACAACAACAACAGAAATTCAATCAGCCATGCAGAAGTATCGATTAGTTAAGGAAACATACCAGGAGACATTCTGCAGTCAGGGTAAAGCCCAGGATTGCCGCGTGCTCTGTCGAAGATCGATTCGAGGCAGAAAGATAAGAAGGCTGCTGCACGTACTTTCACATTCACTTTGTCACAGAGCCAAAGTCATTAAAAAGGACATTTTGTGTAATCACTCTATTTCATGTTGTTTTAGACAAATAATCACTAATAAAGTAAAGTAGTGAATCGGATTTCCTGTTAAAATGTATTATTATTATTATTATTATTATTATTATTATTATTGTTATTGTTATTATTATTATTATTTTAGACCAGCATATTTTTGTATTCAGAGTTTTGTAAATCTCATGTTTTCTCATATATATATTTTTTTACTGTACTCACAATGACATATACAACAACAAAAACAATCCAATCACATAATTTCAGAAAGCTTACATTTACAATTTTAAAATGAAAAAGAAAAAAATATCAAACAGGTGAAATGATGTGTCTTTGACTCTCTATTGACCAGCTTTAAAAGCAGGACACTCAGTTTTTGTCATGTCAATGTTTTGCCTTTGATGTCTGAAATATATATTTTTTTCAGATATCACAAATGATTATGCTGCTATAGAAGGGACGAAATAGAAGGGACGTTCAAGTCAAACAGGGACTTTTGATTTTACAGAATAAAAAATAAAAAAAACTCTTTTATTTCTCTATATAATCCGCTGCTACACGAATGCACTTATCCCAGTGTTTCACTATTCACTAGAACGGACAATAGAGACATTTTGTCCAAGTTATGATTATTTCTCCACTGTTGGTCTGGATCTGTGGCGACAATGGAGCATTGGCATCACCAATTAGAAAAAAAGAAAAGAAAGAAAGGCTTACAGTATACGGACGTTCTTCCAGTGTGCTAATGAAGGAGGCTTCAGACATTAAACTGTGCATTTGTGCAACTTTGCATATCTGCTTAAATAAAATGACATCATGTTACTGGGACTGTTTTTTGTTTTGTTTTATTATTGTTCACATGCAGCAGACAATTGTACATATGTTAATATACAAGAGAGTATACACACACACACACACACACACACACACACACACACACACACACACACACACAGTAACATGCTTCATACAATATATTTAAAGTTACATTATCTCCAAACGTTTTGTCCTTTTGCCTTCATGCCTCTGTACATCACCACATGCAATTTGAAATGAAACCTCAAGATGTCAAACACACCCAATTTTAGCGGCTCATAATTAATGGGACATACTGTATGGCTGGCAAGCCGTTGCACAGGCCAGGTGTGGTTGGTTCCTTCATTACTTAACGTCTAATCAAGCAGATAAAAGGCCAGGAGGCGGTTCTGAGTGTAACATTTGTATTTGGTATCTGTTCACTCAAACTCTCACCAAGTATCAATATTTAAATATAAATATCCTGGTCAGTCATAGGTGATGCTATACTTCATCCGCTCTTTTCTACAAAATACCTATTGTATAATATTATAATATGTATGTATGTATAATATTGTGATAACTTTGTGATCTTTAAACACTACACTAAGATCCAGAAATAAAGGAAATATATTCCTGTTATATGATTAAACATCATCACAATTCAAAAATATTGGAACAGAGTTCTCAGAAATCATATTTACTGTAAAAACCTGGATGGCAGCACTGTAACCTCCTAGCCCGATTACATTCATGATCGTAATCGTTAATTAAGGGAACTTCAGTGAGAGGTGTGTGACAGGTGCAGCCTTTTTCCAACTTGTTGATATTTAACCAAGACAATAATCATAACGATTGTGACCAAAGTGGCTCCCGCACCAGCGCCTGCATAAATACCCACATAGGTACCTTTAAAAATACCCACCATAAGACCCACTACAACACTCACAATTATACACGCAACAATACACACAAGAAGGACCTTCCTCAAGAAACATTTCCGATCCGCCTGCAAAATCAAGAAAAGAAGGGTTAAAAAAAAAATAAAAAATAAAAAAAAGGTAGAATGTGACTCTTTTTTTCACTGTGAAAATAATCCTTTCTATCCCTGGCAAAAAGTACGGAAACAACACTCTTGTAAAACTAATGTACAGTACCTGTCTTTACCCAACATGTTGGTGGTACTGATCTTTTTGGTTTTATTAGTCTTGCCCGATTCATGTTGTTTGCTAATCGCTTGACCATTGCCTATTTTTTTTTTATTTTTTTTTTTTTATGATTTTGCAAAAGTCTGCGATTACAAGGCAGTTACCAGGAAAACAGTCAATAGCATTGTTGGATTTAAGTGTATGATTATTTATCGTAAGCATTTTGGCCAAGTTGCGAACTTTTGAGCATGTAGAGGACATTGTGCCTGCATTATTCGTGGCCTGATTATCAGTTTAAAAACGCTGTTTGTGAATCTTTCACAATATAATTCATCACATTATTTATAATTCATTGTCTGTTTTAACTGCGCATTTTTTTTCTCTTGTCCATCTCAAGCCCAGGCAAACTCACACTACTCTCTATACTCTGTAAGTGTGTTATAAATATCCATACCAGCTCTTGACTCTCGCCGTCATGATAGGGCCTCCGCTGCCGTAACTGTGAATGAGAGAGTTCGTGCAGTAAATTTCTAAAATGTCTGCATAAATTATAAACATTATAGAGGAAGAACATTATAAAGTGTCAGAAGCGCTGAATTGTTCAACCTTTTCAAAGTTATAAAGGTAAGATGTACAGAGTTTGCTGTATGGAGTTGCAAGGCTTAACAGTACATTCAATTGTGTTGTTTAAGTGAGAAAAGTCATTTCTGTTTGAGAATTCCTGTTAAATAAGACACAATAAGGAATATAATGAGAAATAATAAATCCATAAATGTGAAAATGCTGTGAATGCTTTTGTATGTAAACGTGCTATGATGCCACTCACCAGTGGTCGATTCTCATCTTCCTGCTCCGTCCAATCCTGTCATACATACGAGTGAGAACATTAGTGAGAAAGTTTCTGGAGTAAATACTGTCCATGTTTCATATTTTAAAAAAAAAACGATATTAAATTTTCAAAGTCGTTAACAATCTAAACTCTACAGTACCTCATGCTGTTCCTCTTCGATCAGGTGATTCTTCACGACGTTGACTGCATCGTGATTGCGCAGACATTTCAGTAACCCCTGATCTTCATGGAAGAGACAATCTACAGCAAACACTCCGTCCCTTTTTACACCTTGTCTGCTGTCTGGAGGGAGGTAATGTTGGTCAAATGTGTGGTGGAGAACCACGAGAACGACGGGCTTACCTTCTGAGAGAGAGAGAGAGAGAGAGAGAGAGAGAGAGAGAGAACACTACGGGTTGATCAATTGTTCAGTACAATGGTACCTGTAGGACAGGTGTGTATGAGAGTAAAGATTGTCCACATGGTGAGAGCTGCTGAAAGGTTTCGATCAAATAAAAGTTCATTATACTTTATATAAACTGCTGCTTAAAGCACCCTATTTTGAGCACTGAGCGCATCCCAGCTTTATCGTAGGTTCTAATAACAGAACTACAGTAAGTCGTTTAATAAATAACAGTTTATTGATTTTAGGAACAAAATTCATGACTAGCTTGCTGACCCAGTCACATTTGATGGAGGCCCCGCCTTTCTCTGTGTTTTTCGAATGTAATACATTTACCAATGTAGACTGTGCTTAATCCGAGTTGATTTTTGTGAATCTTATTATTATTATTATTATTATTACTATTATTATTATTATTATTATTATTATTATTATTATTATTATTATTGTTGTTGTTGTTGTTGCAGTAAGAATTTTTTTACTTTCCATAAGAAATAATGTAAATGCAGATAATCTTTTCCAGCCACACAAAAAATAACACCAATATTACCAATTTCCAACACCAAATTCATATTTCTGCATATAAAAACAATCAATAATAATAGCAGTAATAATAATTTTTGCATTTTTGCAGTAAGATTGTTTTCCATAGGAAATAATGTAAATGTAGAGAATCAATTTCAGCCACACGAAATATTACCAATTTCCAACACTATAATCATGTTTACATATAATAATAAATAATAATAATAATAATAATAATAATAATAATAATAATAATAACAACATATACTTACCGGGAATTTTTTCAATTGCAGCTTGAATGTCTGTTCCAGCTCGAGACACGATCGGTACAAAGGCAATGATGAAATCACAATCATCCGCCAACTTCACTTCACAGAGATTTACTTTGGATTGAAGATGGCCCATGAACATCGTGTGGCAGTCCATGGTGTTCCCAAGAACCATGAGGAAGATTTTGTGTGCTGGTGATCAGAAAACAGACTCATAAATAAGTACTAAACACACACGACCACTAGCAGTGCAATCATTCCTACTTGTTATAAAGTCAAAAACATGTGCAAATAATGTAATAAGTGTACAGAGGTTATGATGTACGATATTACAGATAATGTCAGGTGTTGGTTATTTTATATCTCCAGCAGAGGCTGGTATAAATGTGCTGCTCAAAGATTTATTCATTCATCATTTACTTTTTTATTTTGCATCCATATCAACACATAAATATTTTGTTAAAACATGAACGTGAATCATTCTAAACTTTTGTAAAACATCAAACAAACAAACAAACAAACAAACAAACAACAGCGCCTCCAGTGGTCAGGGGAAAAAATACCCAGAATGGAGTTAGAAAACTACACACAGGCTGAAAGAAGCCTGCACATATCTACACACTTTATGTTTATGTGTATTATAAGCAGTCGGGACTGTAAATTTAACCTTTAAAAGCATTTTAATTCATCCACGAACCTATTTCAGCTTAAAGATTAAAGTTCTCTGCCTGACTTCAGTGATACACCACAGACAAATACAGAAGATCCACAAGAACAACAACAGGAATCCAGAAGCCAGGCAGAAGTATTTATTAGTAAAATCTATATATATATATGTATATACATACCAGTAGGCATTCTGAAGTCGGGGTAAAGCGTGCTTTAAAAACCGAGGTTTGTCATGTGCTCTGCTGAGGGTTGGGTTGAGGTGGAGAGAGAGAGAGATAGGCTGCTTCATTTAGTTTCACTTTCACACTGTCACACATTGTTTACTCACTAATTCATAGAGAAACAAATCAAAGTCCTGTAAAAAGCTTCTTTTGTGTAAACACACTGAGTCGCTCTGTTAAAGAAAAATAGTCACTGACATGGTGGTGAGATGAAGCGGAATCCGTGTGACAAACCCAAAGGTTATTATAGCTTTTAATGCATTTGTTTATGTTTGTTTGTTTGTTTGGGTTTGCCTTCCGCATGGTTGATGAGAAACCCACCACTGAGCCATAACTGACTGCAAATGATCACATACAGTATAACTTACCAAAACCTGCAGAAAAGTGTGTGACTCTGGTTTCAAATCTCCTAATAAGTGCTGCTCATTTTAAATTTGCCTTTCTGGTTACACTCTGTATACACTCTGTATCCTGTCTTTGTGATCGGTGTTCCTCCACCCTACTTCTAGTTATATAACCTGTAACCGATTTGCAGTGACTCACAAACTCAAAAATCAGGTGGCAAGACAATGATATTGTGCAGATGATCAGGACAAACTCACTGCACCTGCTCACGCCTCCTTATAAACCTCTCAGTGGAGTCTGTGCCAGGTCTGAGCTCGGCCTCACACTGTTGTGAGAATATTGCTTAAGATCAATGAGAATCATTTCATCTCAGCACTTGGTCTGGACTCCCTCTGGCACGGAGACGATCGGTCTGTGCCACTGCTGAGATGTTATCATGTAAATCGCTGTCCAGCCCCTGATCAAGTGCACTACTTGGTGTGTGGAAGAAGGGATTGTACAGTACACCACCGTCATGGTTTATATTTCTCACCTTTTGTCTCCACAGTACCAGTAAGAATTTAAACCTACTTTCAACCTACTTCTTTCAAGATGTGTATCTGCTCCTTCTGCTCTGTAAAGCTTCATAACGGCTCTAATCTGAGGTGCTGGTTGTTAATTGGTGATTTCTGAGGCTGGTGACTCTGAATGAACGTCTCCTCTGCAGCAGAGCTCAGTTTGGGTCTCGCTTTCCTGGGAAGGTCTTCACGAGAGACAGTTTCATCATGGAGCTTAAGTTGAATACAAACACTTGGGTAAACGAGATACAGTACAGTAAGAACACAACGGGTTTAGTTTGGTGGGTTTTGACACCCATTTTAAAATATGATGAACACATTTGAGTAACATTTTCAAAATGTATGAAATCTGCTTATGTATTTTTTATAAATTTACAGTGAAGATGTTACACTACAGTACACAGGAACAAGGTTTATTTATTTATTAGCATTAAAAGACACTCCCTGCTGCTCATGTGGTAAAGGACTGGAGACCAGTAGAATTGACCATCTTCATTGAAATGTGACCGGAACAACATATATATACATATAAACCCACAGGGGGCGCAATCCAGTGTTTTCTTGTGCCAGTCCCAAGTCTGGATAAATGCAGAAGGCTGTGGCAGCAAGGCCAAATCAAATGATGCGAATCATTAACAGGAATTCCATACAGGGTCGGTCGTGGCCCGGGTTGACAACCCGTGCTGTTGACCTACAGGGTGCTGGTGGAAATGGGGCTACTGTTGGTTGAAGAAGGAGATAATATTTCTTTATTCTGTTTATTTATTTATTTATTGGAGAGCGGTGATACATACGTCTACATTCTACATGCTCAGAAATTATGAACAAATCTGTATATCAGTCATGTAAAACTATACAGGCCTAGATTTCAGATGAAAATAATAATTATTTACTTTTTATTAAATGATCATATTTACTTTTAGCATGTTCTTTAACAATGAAATGGACCTGTTTATATTATTAAAATAAATCATTTCAGCATTAAGCAAGGGAAGTGTGACAATCTTTATTTATATTTTACATTTACTCTCTCTGTCACTCACACACACACACACACACACACACACACACACACACACACACGCTAAAGAAAACCAAACTACTGTACTACTGTAGTCTGTCATGTACAGTAATACTACTATATAATATTTTACATACAGATTTACACTTCACATTAAAAATATGTGAAACGTTTTGCATTACACTGTACGGAAGATCTACAGAAGGATGAAGCACCACTCACTACATATTTAATCATTAATTAAACTATACATTTAAGACATATTTCTCTATTTTTAAACCAAATGACAAACATAATGTAGACCACAACACCGCCTAGAGCAAGACCCAGGAAAACACCCATACAAATACTTGCAGCAGTATTCAAAGCAATAAACATCCCAGCAATGCCCAAACAGTCACCCACAATAAGCAATATCCATCTGGAATTGTTCAGACGATCTCCGTACTTAACCCAGATAATAATCTTCGGGACGACCACACCGGCCCCTACAAGAAGACCTACAACAGCACCCAAACCCGCAACATCTGGAGCATGGCTCACAGCAATACCCACACCAGTTCCACCAGTAATACCCAGAAGAACACCCGCAACAAGGAATATCCATCTGTATCTGTTGCCATTCATCTGCAAAAAAAGAAAACAAACAAAATGTGACTTACATAAATTGTACGTGGAAATATTATCCCTCAATAAACAAACAAACAAAAAAATCATAATTATAAACCTGTTTAGTTTTCGACCAGACATTGGCAGCAGAGTTTTTTAACCCAATTTAGTTTGCCAAAAAAGGTTTACGTTCAGCATTAGTATTTTTTTTTTTTTTTTTCATTTTGTGTATTTTAATGTTTTGGTTTGCAAATATTTTGCAGCGTTACAGGGAGTCACATAAAGACAGATAAAATATTGTTATAAAATATGAAGAAATATTGAAATATATGAAAATTTCAGAGGGCAGTTCGCTGCCTAGTTTCTGCTTTTGCTTCCATGTTCTGCACTTAATGTGAGACTTTCTGTAAGAGTAAAGTGTTATAAAGAATAAGGAATATGAGATCCGTGAAATGAGTGGTGTAACTTTGGTTTTGTTAGTTTGTTTATTTAATAAGAGCAACACAAATATTTTAGCTTTATTCAATACAAGCAAAAACCCAGGAACATCTGAGCAGCTCAACAGCTTTGTCTGAGTGTGTGATGAGCATTTTGACCCAATTTTGGGTCAGTGGGACGCGACCCATGTGTTGTATGTTAAGCTGTTAAACTGTATTGTTTCTCTTTCTTTGACCTGGCCAGCAAAATGGAAAGAAATGTACAGTAAAAATCAAAATGTCCTCACCACATTTCTCAAGTCATCAGTAACCTGGCGCTTAGGCCTCAGGTGCTCCGTCACGGCTCTGATCGCTTCATCATTGCGCAGGCATCTCAGTAACCCCCGGTCTTCATAATACAGACAATCTACAGCAAACACTCTGTCCCTTTTTACACAGAGTCTGCTGTCTGGAGCGATGTAATACGGATCGAAGGTGTGGTGGAGCACCACGAGGACAACAGGCTTACCCTCTGAGAGAGAGAGAGAGAGAGAGATGTATATATACGACTGAGAAAAACAAGAACAACGAGAATGATGCACAAATAAAAATGTATAGAATGTTACTAAAGGGCTGTTTAAGGCTGTTTTACTTCCCATAAATCCCTGATTTAGTGACTGAGGATGTTTATTTATTTATATTTTTTATGTTTTTGAGACACCAAAAAGAAGTTTGTAAATCTGCCTAGTTATGGGCTGATGCCATCCATGTATTATTGTGTTATCATGGTACAAACCACGATCGCTCTCTCTAGTTTTAGCTCGACCTACACACTGACTTACTGAGCTCCAAAATAAAACATTTCATCTCAAAAAATTATACTGACTTGTTGTCTGACATACACACGTATCGGTTGGCTGTGCACAGTGCAGGGTGGCTCTGCTCCTACTAATAAATAAATAAATAAATAAATAAATAAATAAGTAACGTTAAAACTCGTTTTCATTCTTTTTGTTTTTTAAGATATGCATTCATTACAGGTGGATCTGTTTTGTGGGAGGTTTTTTTTTTTTTTTTTTTTTTCATCTTTATTAAATTAAAAATCTTTTCACAAAGAATTTCATTGAGACGTAATGAAAGGATGCTACAAACGACCGCAGTTTGCCTCACAGCAGCACTGAATTCCAGCTTTATAGCAGATGTTGAATGCGTCAAATAGGCGATAAAATGGATGGCATTGTTGTACAGCTGTGTTTATTGATTACTCAGTCTGAATTAATAGAACATAGAAAGGATTCCTGGAGTTAAATGTTTGGAAACGTTAAGCAAGTAAGATATAAAAATTGCAAAAGTTATGTCCTGTTGTCCTAATTTATATATACAGTATAGGGTGGGACACGGAAACACAAGCTGCCTCCGGTGACACGTTCTTTGTCATACTATCATTATATTAATTATACAATAAGAAGAAGAAGAAGAAGAAGAAGAAGAAGAAGAAGAAGAATTACTATTATTATTGTTTAATTATAATAATGTATTTATACATACATAAACTCATCTTGCCATAAATATTTCCATAGACAGACTACTTTTCCGTGGTCCACCCTGTATTTCTTTTACAATGTGTTTGAATGTTTCTTGGGCATAGAGTTAATTAGTTCCATAAGACCAAACTCACTTCTGGTTAACCATATGAGAAATGCTTTTACTACTACTACTACTACTACTACTACTACTACTACTAATAATAATAATAATAATAATAATAATAATAAAATGTGTCATTTTATATTATCATGAATTTATTACTAACACAATAATAATTCTCAATAAATAATTTATAGTGATTTTTTTTTTTACAGCTGTTTGTACTTACCAGGAATCTTCTCCAGTGCCGCTGAAATATCAGTCCCAGCTCGAGACACGATCGGGACAAAAGCAATAATGACATCACTGTCTTTTAGTAAAGACTCTTCTTGAAGATTAGTCGAAATTGCGAGATTATCCAGAAATGTCTTGTGGAAATCCATGGTGTTCCCAAGGACCATGACAAAAGCTCTAACAACTCCTGGACGTACAGTGCATCAGAAGACGTTTTTAAACTGTTAATCAATATGTAAATAAAGAGGTAACGTAACATGCCTAGAACAAATGTACAAATGTAAAGTCAGAAAAAGAATGTGTATAATATAATGCGGGCAGATTTTGTTAAGAACACGTACCTTGAGTCATTTTGAAGTCGGGAGTTAATCTGGTGGAAGGCAAATGATCTGCACTCCACAGGCTGGAGTAATGAGTGTGACTTTTACTTTCACTCTCAGGGTCGGAAATAAACGTTGTTTCTTGGAAACAGAAAGCAAATGAGGTGTTTAGAAAGACACCAGTGAGTCTCCACCTCTGCTTACACGGTGCTGTGGAGTTACTGTGATCACCCTGAAGATGATTATTTTCTTTTTTACTTGCTCACTTTATATTTAATACGGAAAAATATGCAGGAATATACTTTATTGATGCAAAAAATTGTGGAGTGCAGCGCGTCAGTCGAACAGCGACAAGATAAAGGTCAACCAACGTACGAGACTTGTTCTGCATTCCTGTACTGTTTTGAACTTGGCCTAACACACATATTTCGACAGGAAATTTTTTTTTATGAAAACAGGAAAACACTGAGCGATGGCTTGGAACATTTTTCCTGCGGTTGATTAAAATGTACAAGTGTACTCCTCTCTAAACATTTTAGTCTATGTCCTTAAAGGACAACACTATAGAAATTACACTTGGATAACTTGGATAACAAAAGTGAGTGCACCCTAAGTGATAACAGCGGTACATGTTTAACCATGCAGAGTCACATGACCCATTCATCATGCTCATGTGTTTGGCAGTGGCCGAGTACGTCTCCAGACCTGAACCCTACTGAGCAAGTCATTAAAAGTTATTTTATGGGAGTTGCTCACATTTACCATCTGTTAAACAGTCGCCATCATTACGCGGAGCTGCATCGTTCATGAGGATTTTGATGGTCTCGGTCTCCTCCTCTCCAAGCCAACCAGAACCGCAAACACAGTTTTTCAATGAAAACAGAATTTGTTAAATTATTATCACTATTATTATTTACAGTCTGGAAAAAAAATCTTGAAATTGCCGTTTTCTACAGTATGCTCCTGTTTTTCCGCATTCCTCCATGAGTTTTCACCACATTCCTTTGTTTTTGTGTGATGTTGTAATTGAGGTCTAATTTTAAATGCTGGTGTATTAATTATGGATTAGGATCTAGTGTACGCCCTAATTCTCACTCAGTGTTTATGTTAAACTGTTTCTGTCTTGCGTGCTTTAGCACCTGGGAACACTTCCCACTGTAAGATAATGCCGATGAAATGATTCCTCCTTCAGTGTTTGCACTAGTTTCAATACCAGTAAAACTGGCTGTTTTGATTTGCTCATGTGGTCGCAGCTCGCGCTGCCTTGCTGAGAGACAGACAATAGAGACATTCACAAAAATTAACAGCACGTTTCCGTGTGTGTCATTTCTACTATTTCTTACAGTAGCAATAAAACATACACAATTTATACAGTTGGTCATCTTTCACCTCCAGGGTCGGGGGTTTGATTCCCGCCAGATTTGTGATACTTGACTCTGATCAGCTTTTCTGTTTCCTGCAAATGTATTTTTCGTACTTAATAAAGGTTTGTTCAGCGATTTCGAATAGATCTGTTAATAATGTATTTGATGAAAACCGAACTTGGCTCCAGTTTGTCTGGCTGAAATCCACCGACACTTCAAGCCTCACCGAGACCCCATTTATCCCAAAGGTTGTCAGCGTTATTTCATTTTCTGCAATGGACAAATACTCACACTATTTACAGTACTTTTAACAGAAAGTAACGCTGTAATGTAACGGAGGACTTTTCGAAGACAGTAATTTTGTAATGTAATTAGTTACTTTAAAAAGTAACGTCCCCCAACACTGCATTTAATAAACCTAGGTTGAAAACTATTTAAATGGTTTTCGGTTTCTATTTACGATGCGATAAGATGTGATGAGATTTGTCCCACCGTGGGGAATTTTCAATGTTACAGCAGCAAAGAACAATGTGCAAACATAAATGTCACGGACTAACCGGAGATGAAGCAGAAGACTTAGCAGTTAGCCCTGTAGCGTGGATGGTAAACCCAAACGCGGAAGTAGCGCGAGTAGGCAGGATAACCACGCTAGTTATTCTTAGAACTCTCCCGAAGCGAGAGCAAGAGTTTACACAAATAAACCCGCGTTCTAAATACACACCCCCAATCAGAAGCGATAACCCAAGAAAGTGAGTACTCACGTTTGGACGAGCGAGGCGTCGGTGATAGCATGGGCATAACTCAATGACTGAGCGATGTGATGCGTCATCTTGTTTCCTTTTATGCTTCCTGAAACCCGACCGTATTACTTCCGGGTCCTAGTACCGGTCGTGTTATGAGTGTGCATGACAGTACCCCCCCGTCCAGGACCGACTCTCGACGGTCCTGGGGTGGAGGATACCCGACGACGGTAGTCCCGGATGAGTTCGGGGTCTAAGACAAACCGAGCCGGAATCCAAGATCGCTCCTCGGGACCGTAACCTTCCCAATCCACCAGGTACTGGAGCCCTCTGCCCCGAGGACGTGAGTCAAGGATCCGGCGAACGGTGTAGGCGGGACCACCCTCAATCATACGGGGAGGAGGAGCAGGGTGGGTGGGTGTAACCATTGGTGAAGTGATGAAGGGTTTGAGCTGGGAGGTGTGGAATACCGGATGGATCCGGAGCGCCGCAGGCAGCTGGAGCCGGTAGGTGACAGGGTTAATCCGGAGGTTGATGCGGTATGGTCCGATGAATCTGGGTGACAGTTTCCTTGACTCAGTCTGCAGGTGTAGGTTTTTTGTCGATAGCCATACCTTATCACCTACTTGGTACATTCGTCCCGGTGGGTGTCGACGGCAATGTTGCAGGGTGTAACTGCGGTTGGCCTTTTGAATGGCGTGGTTTGCTTGTCTCCAAAGGCGTCGACACCGGCGAACCAATTGTTGGGCCGACGGCACCTCCACCTCCGGTTCTTGATGGTCGAACATCGGAGGTTGGAAGCCGTAGCATACCTCAAATGGGCTTAGGTTGGTGGCAGAAGATAGGTGGAGGTTGTGGGACAGTTCAGCCCAAATGAGGTAGCGGGCCCAGGAGCACTGGCGATCAGCAATGAAGCATCTCAGGTAGCGCTCCAGTTGTTGGTTGGTTCGCTCCGTCTGACCGTTAGTCTGTGGATGGTAACCGGAGGACAGACTGCAGGTGGAATTGATCAGACGGCAGAAGGCCTTCCAGAACTGGGACGTGAACTGGAGCCCCCTGTCCGAGACGATGTCCTTTGGGAACCCATGCAGGCGGACTACGTGCTCTAATATCAGCTCAGCTGTCCTTTTAGCTGATGGGAGACCGGAGAGGGCCACCAGGTGAACAGCTTTGGAGAACCGGTCGACGATGGTGAGGATGGTGTCCCTTCCTTCAGAAACCGGCAGGCCCGTGATGAAGTCAACGGCAATGTGTGTCCAGGGTCGGCGGGGAACCGGGAGTGGTTGAAGTTCCCCGGGCGATGGTCTGTTGCTGTCCTTGGACCTGGCACACACTGGGCACGCCTGGACGAACTCGTCTACGTCTTTTTTCATACTGGGCCACCAGAAAGCACGTTGTACAAACAGTAGGGTCCGCCGTTTCCCGGGGTGTCCTGAAAGGGGGGAGGAGTGTCCCCACTGGATTACTTCGGCCCTGATGGCATTGGGGACATAGAGTCGGCCAGGCGGCACACCTGCTGGTTCGGTCTCCGTAGCTTGTGCCTGGCGAACCCTCGTTTCCAGGTTCCACCTGGGCGGTGCGAGGATCTTGGTGGATGGCAGTACAGGCGCGGGGTCCGCCCGGGGGACGTCTTCCTCGTGTTGTCGGGAGAGGGCGTCGGCTTTGGTGTTCTTGGATCCCGGGCGGTATGACAGGTGGAAATTGTAATTTTCGAAGAATAGTGCCCATCGCGCCTGTCTGGGGTTCAGCTGTTTTAAAGTGCGGATTGGGATGAGGTTTTGGTGGTCGGTCCAGACGATGAACGGCTCTCTGGCGCCCTGGAGCCAGTGTCGCCATTCCTCCAAGGCCCACTTTATGGCCACCAGCTCGCGGTCCCCTACTCCGTATCGCTGCTGAGTGGCGTCAAATTTCTTGGAGAAAAAACTGCAGGGGTGCAGTTTTTGGTCTGGACCTCGCTGGAGAGAACAGCCCCGGCGCCCACATCCGAAGCGTCCACCTCCACAACGAATGGTTTGTCAGCATCCGGGTGAAGGAGGATGGGAGCAGTGGTGAAGCGGCGACAGAGGTCATGGAAGGCAGAGACGGCAGTTGGGGTGAGGTTGAAGGGGTGAGATGATGGGCGGGTCAGAGCGGTTAGTGGCGCTGCAACGGTACTGTAGTCCCGGATAAAGCGGAGATAGAAATTGGCAAACCCGAGAAATCTCTGGAGTTGTTTAAGAGTCTTGGGTAGGGGCCAATGACTCACAACTTCCAGTTTCTGCGGGTCCATGGCCACACCCTGGGGCGAGATGACAAAACCCAGGAACGTGGTGGAGCGCTCGTGGAAAGCGCACTTCTCCAACTTACAGTACAGCTGGTGGGCGAGCAATCTCTTTAGAACCGCTCTGACATGCTGGATATGCTCGTTGACAGTTCGGGAGTAGATGAGGATGTCGTCAAGGTAGACGAACACCCAACGGCCTAACATGTCTCTGAGAACGTCATTAATGAACTGTTGGAAAGCGGCAGGTGCGTTGCAGAGACCAAAAGGGATGACCAGACTTTCGTAGTGTCCTGTAGGGGTGATGAAGGCCGTCTTCCACTCATCGCCCTCCCTGATGCGCACCAAGTTGTAGGCGCTCCGGAGGTC
Organism: Clarias magur; assembly: GCA_013621035.1. Taxonomy (NCBI): domain Eukaryota; kingdom Metazoa; phylum Chordata; class Actinopteri; order Siluriformes; family Clariidae; genus Clarias; species Clarias magur. Next base: position 491,732 of record QNUK01000142.1, on the reverse strand, counting down.
CAACTTAGTGAAGATGGTGGCACCAGAGAGGGCGTCCAGGGCAGAGTTGGTAAGAGGCAGTGGGTGTCGGTTTTTTATGGTAATATTGTTGAGCCCCCGGTAATCGACACAGGGACGTAGACTACCATCGCGTTTTTTCACGAAAAAGAACCCCGCAGCGGCAGGTGAGGAGGAGGGCCGGATGGTACCATGGCGAAGTCCGCTGGAAAAATACTCCTCCATCGCCTGCGTCTCGGTGTTGGACAATGAATAGAGGTGGCCGCGGGGTGGTGTCGCACCTGGCTGAAGATCGATCGCCAGGTCGTATGAGCGATGAGGAGGTAGATGGGTAGCGCGTCTTTTGCAAAAGACTTCAGCCAGGTCCCGGTAGTCTAGCGGGATTTTATCTGTGTCGACATCGGGGGCCTCGGACTCCCTAGAGCACGTCCCAGCCTCGGCCCTTAGGCAAAGCTCAGTGCAGGTCGGCCCCCATTGTAGGATCCGGCTTTGGGTCCAGGATATGAGCGGGTCGTGTTGCAGCAGCCAAGGGTGTCCGAGGATGATGGGTGGTGACGAAATGGTGGTGGTGTGAAACTGGATCTGTTCTCGATGCTGGTTGATGATGAGGGTGATAGGTTGGGTTTGAAAAGAGATGGGGCTGGAGGAAAGAGGCCGACCGTCGACTGATGTAATGGTTACGGGCTGGGATAACGCCTCGATCTNAGTTAAAAAAAAAAAAAAAAAAAGAAAGAAAGAAAGGTAACTAAAGTTAATGACAACTGTTTTAAAGATCAAACAGAGGGAAAAAAAATGGAATCACACAAATCTGAGGAAAATTATATGGAATCACCAAATAAAAACACTACTAGTACTTTGTTGCATCACCTCTGGCTTTTATAACAGCTTGAATTCTCTGAGGCATGGAGAGTAAACTTCACAGTGTTTCTTTATAAGGCTGGGCGTTATGGTGATAGGATATTAATATTACAATACTGTATATCTATATATACCATGGACACCATGGAGGCTGGAATAAATGTACTAAATGTTGCTCTAAAGAAAAAAAAATGCAAATATAAGATTTGGCTTTTTGCACCTGGATCAGTTTATTTGCTGTTGCTAGATAATAAAAAAAAAAAAAGCGCAACAGCACCACCAGTGGTAGTAAAAGGAATGACACAAACTGCCAGCCACAACCAAAACCAAAACCAAACAAACAAACTTGCTATAATGACACACACACACACACACACACACACACACACACACACACACACACACACACACGCCTATTCATAAATACTGCACCAAAAACATAGCAATCAGGACTGTGCATATAATTTAAAAAAGTGTTTAACACTGAATTAATCAGGATCTAAACATGCTGCTCCTATTTACTGCTGTTTTTCCTTCACTGACTGCAATGAAGTGAGAAGCAAAACTTCAGATGTTACACAACCACAGTACAGTAAAGCCACAGCCGTGCAGAAGTATTTATCAGTCACACATTAGTTATACATACCAGGAGACATTCTGAAGTCAGGTTAAAGTCCAGGTTTGTCTTTTGCTCGGCTGGAGATCAGTTTGAAGTAGAGAGAGACAGAGAGAGAGACAGAGAGAGACAGGAAGACAGTTTCATGCACTTTCACTTTCACTCTGTCACAGTTCATTGGTGTCTTGTATTTATAAGAAAACTAAATGAACTTCTATAACAAGATTCTGTTCCTCACGGTGTTGTAGAAGAAGAATCACTCACAAAATTACAATGATTACAATCCTGTTTTTAGAAATGGCTAAAAAGTTACAGCTGAGACATAATTAATTCGATTCATTTTTATTTATATAGTGCTTTTAACAACAGTCCGTTGTCAGAAGTCAGATTTACAGAATCTTTATTCAGAAAAATTATGAAATGTTTGAGAAAATATGTATAAATCAAAATCATCAGATTGTCCCTGATGAGCAAGACGAGGGCGACGGTGCAGTCAGACTGTATGTTAGGAGGCTGGAGGTTCAGTATAACAGGAGATGTGTTGAAGTTAAAATGGAGTCCAGCAGGGGCGTTTCTAGGATTTTCAGTTTTGGGGGGGGGGATTATACAGTATTTGGCTTGTTCAGAATCAATGAGTCTTCCTGATCTCTCTCTCTCTCACACACACACACACGCACGCACGCACGCACGCACGCACGCACGCACACACACACACACACACACACACACACACACACACACACATACATACTGTTTACTGTATAAATCTTTTTTCTATATTCAAGTACAATAAGAAGAATTTAACCAGAAAACAAAATATAACTTTAAACTCACATTGATTAGCATTTTAAACATCACACCTGCGAGGCTGGACGATGGAATAAACTGTGTGGGAGCCAATAATGTCAAATATTTATCTGTTAATTCTTTGACAATACTGCAGCTTTTTGTTGGAAACTGGCAGACATAAAAATGTGAAGAAAAAAAAAACCTTTTGATTTTGATTCTGATGCGATGACAGTCAGTGTTGTGAACACAGTGTTAATGTGCATGAGAGGCTGAACATGTTCATGCTACTCATTTGGAGACCTACTGTCATGTGACTCGAAAAACCTTCCATCTACAGTTACATATAAATATTTAAACTTTGATCATCGTGTTATCTAGTTTAATTTAGTGTTTTAGCTTCATAAATAAGACAGTAGGTTCTTCACTCAACCCCTTAAAATTTCACAGCTACTAGGATATTTATTCTAATTCATTAATATAGACAAACATTGTTTTAATGTAATTAAACAAAGCATCTTTTTATTATCATTCTTTTTTTGTTGTTGTTTCTATTCATTACAATTCATTCTCAAATCAAAGTGACAAAAAAAACAACAACCCTACTTTAAGGCTAATAAATGTATTTTTACGATCTGGGACATTATTTAATACAATACAATATTTATTACAAAAAACAGGATTTTTCTCTCTTTGTAAATCACACTGCTATGCAGTTAAAATGAGTGTATTGAATGAAGTCTGTCTCTGTTTCTAATCATTTATGTGCATAACTCTATGGTAGTTAATGTCATATGCACTGTGCAATGTTTTATACAGACAGTCAGGTTTTCCAATTAAAACAGCAGCAGCATGATTGTTATATAAAGTAGACTATAGGTTCATAGAAAACTTAGTAACTGATTAATCCCTCATGACATTTAGTAAACTGTATTTATGAGAAAGTGCCCTGATGCAGATATAACAACTCATCGAAAAAACACACACCGTGACTTAATCCTCACTCTGTGGTGGCAAATTGAAGACCGCCCTGAAAGACGAGGAGCAGCGAAGGAGCCGAAGTACGCCGCTGTTTTCATATGAAATGGAAAGGGGACGAGGGTGGTCACCAATTTGTGTAAAGTTTATTTTAAGAGAATTTTAGGGGGGCTAAGTACAAATGGCCTAGCGACGCCCATGGAGTCCAGTATTTATCCTAAAGGTGCAACACTCTTGCTTTTCATAGAAGTTTTGTTTCTTAAGCACTGCTTACTTCAGAGTTTTCTCTGAGGACCACAGTGACCACAGTGCTGTCCAAACTCATCATCTCGTAAACGTTCTAAACTGTAGACATGAACTAATCACTATTGGTTCAGACGTTATTTTGTGAGCAATTGTACTGAAGCTTTAACAAAAAAAAAAAAAAAAAAAAACGAAATACGAGTGAGAAACGTCATGGTCCAGGTCACCCCGCTGTCTGTGCCGGCAACGTGAGTGGTGGTCTCCAACGTCCCCCCGTTCATCAAGGACGAACAAATACTGAGGGAGCTGGCCCGCTTTGGGAAATTCACCGGCCCCATGAAACCCATCACGCTCGGGTGTAAAAGCTGCGTGAAGCACATCCTGTCTTTCCGCAGGCAAGACCTAATGATTTTCAACGACCAGGAGGGACCACTGAACGTTAACTTTAAAGTTAAAGAAGGGAATAACAGCTACGTCGTCTTCGGCTGAGGTGTTTAGAGTGCGGGGATGTTTGTCACAAAAGGCTGAGCTGTTCGCATGGAGCCGTGCTTTTTTTGTGTGTATTTATTTCTCGGGCTGTGGAATGAATCGTTTGAGTTTCCATTATTTCTTAGGGGGAAATTTGATTGTACGAGTGTTTTGGAATACGAGCCCACTTCTGGAATGAATTATACTCGTAATCCAAGGTTCCACTGACTATTTATTTCTTTTTTCATTTATTTATTTATTCACTTTTTATTTCATTTTCAATTCAGTTTTATTTGTGCAGAGCTTTGAACAGTAGTCACTGTCGCAAAGCTGCTATACAGAATCAAAAGAAAAATTATGAAAATTTCAACGCTAATCTTTCTTTGAGTTCTGAAATAACTTCTCACCTTTTGTAACTTTTAACAATACCACAATGAACACATTTTTTTCCCCCTGTGCCTTAAGTGTATTACTGAATAGAGATGTTTATATTATATAAAAACAAAATGGCAGTTTTTTTCGAAAACCACACACCATATAATCATGCAAAGCCGTATTATTGATTTAACATCAAATGACCACAATCAGTAACATTAGAAAATGTAGTAATTATAGTTCATGCACACACATTTAAATCCTACTTGAAGTATCGTTTTCTGGCTTGTGACCTGTTACAAATGTCTGACTGAGAAATGTGATGAATAACGGACAGTTTATAAGAGTAAAAATGCAAACAACCCATATAAGGGAAAGCTGCAAGGAATGAATCAGGGCGACTAAAATGATCAGCAGAAATATCTCAAAAATTACGAAATTAAAGAAGCTGTACATAACATAAACAAGGAGGACGCTTATCACTGCGAATATCCTACGAGACAGTTCGTTGTCTTTCACAGCCTGCAGGAGAAGAGAGAGTAATTAGTTTATACACCAATAGGCCAGTTTCATGTATCACACACTGGCTGATTAAAATATAGAAAAACTAAATATTGTTTTAAATATGTTAATTAAAATTATGAATCTACAAATAATAAGTGTATGCAATGCCTACAGTATGTATCATGTTGTTACTCACCGGGGTGCGGAAGCTGTTTAACGTTTTACTTTTTTTCAATTTCTCCCAGCAATCAGTGACCTCACACTGTGGACTTTCTGCTCCGAGATGCGTTATCACACTCTTCAGTGCCTCATCATTTTGTTTGCAGTTCAGCAGCCCCTGGTCTTCATAGTAAAGACAGTCAACAGCAAACACATCATCTCTGTTAACAGAGTATCTGCTGTCTGGAGCGATGTAATGAGGATCAAATGTGTGATGAAGAACCACCAGAATGATGCGCTTGTATGAATGTCCTGCTGAGAGACAGAGAGAGAGACAGAGAGAGAGAATACAAGATAATTCATAAATTTCATATTGCATTAATATTTAAATTCATTTGATGATCTGAATCATTTAAGTGTGACAAATAGGAAAAAACAGGAAGGGGGCAAATATTTTTTCCATGGCTGAATTAGACTTTTTAAATTAGACATAAACTAAATTAGATTCCGTGGAACTTTGTATTATTTACCACTGACCGCTCCAAACATCCATCGACTATCATTTTTTATTACACTGAAAGGTTGCTAGGCGGCACGGTGGTGTAGTGATTAGCACTGTCGCCTTGCACCGCCAGGGTCCGGGTTCGATCCCCAGCCAGACTCGATTCCCGTCTCTGTGTGCATGGAGTTTGCATGTTTTCCCCGTGCTTGGTGGGTTTCCTCCCACAGTCCAAAGTAGGTTAGGTTAATTGGCGTTCCTAAATTACCCGTAGTGAGTGTATGTGCGTGTCTGTGCCCTACGATGGATTGGCACCCTGTCCAGTGTGTACCCTGCCATGTGCTCTAAGTCTCCTGGGATAGGCTCCAGGCCCCCCCGTGACCCTGAATACAGGATTAAGCGGTACAGATGATGAGTGTGTGAGTGAAAGGTTGCTATACCGGCCGTCAATTATTCATCTGTTCTCCTGCTCATATTCACTCACTAACTGATCGGAGGAGGTAAAAAACGCACGTCCCTCGACACTTTTCTGAAAAAAAAAAAAAACGTTTTGGTTTTTTTTTTTACTACATAAAATCAGAGAACATCAGTCGTGTAGAACTGCACAACTAATTTGTTCTGTAACATGTGTGCTGACAGATGAGATAAAAAAAAAAAAAACAATAGTATAAAAAAGTATGAAGTCTGAATGGATGCGTGTATTTACTGGGAATCTTTTCAAGCGCAGCCTGAATGTCCGTTCCAGCTCGAGACACGATCGAGACAAAACAAATCAGGACATCACAACCATTCTCTGAGTACGCTTCACGCAGAGTCGATTTGGATTTCAGACGATCCATGAAGAGCTCGTGGGAGTTCATGGTGTTCCCAAAAACCTTGGGGAAGAATGTGTATGCTGGAGATCAGAGAACAGACACATGAGAACATTTACTGTGCAGTGCAATCATTCATATGGCATGTTCATACTCACTATTCATTATACATAGTACATGATACAGTGTTTCTTTATAAAGCTGGGAATTATGGTGATATGATATCAATGTTACAATACTGTATATTAGTGTTGACAGTGCACTGTCGCCCTGCACCTCCGGGGTTTGGCTTCGATTCCCGTCTCTGTGTACATGGAGTTTGCATGTTCTCCCTCTGCTTGGTGGGTTTCCTCCGGATACTCTGGTTTCCTCCCACAGTCCAAAGACATGCAGATAAAGCTAACTGTCGTTCCTAAATTGCCCAAATTGACAATCGAGCGTCAAGCTGACAACCTGACCCCTTAAGTAAGTGCCATAGAGACAACAGATATTTCTGCAGGGTGGGGAGTATATGTTGCCTGGTGTGCCAGATGGACACATGGATGGACCAAATGATTATAATGAATATTATGGATAATGTCGGGTGTTTGTAATTTTCTTTTTTTTTTTTAAAAAAACGGTCTGTATGGGACGCGTGTGGTGACTGGGGACGGTTCCACTTTTCCATGAAGACAGTCCTGTCCTCGGCTGATGCAGACAGCTGTTCTCTGGGGACCTGTGACTTCAGTCTCTCGATAGTTCAGGACTGGAGTTTCCTACAGTCTACCTGAGCCTCCAATAACCAACTGGACTCAATTTTAACTTGATCACATCTCCTGTTATACTGATCTTCCAGTCTTACACATTATTATGCTGATCAATCCCTGCTATCCGTTATCACCCAGATGAGGATACGTTCCCTGTTGAGTCTGGTTCCTCTCAAGGTTTCTTCCTATTACCATCTCAGGGAGTTTTTCCTTGCCACCGTCGCCCTCGGCTTGCTCATCAGGGACGATCTTATCATTTTGATTCATACACACTCACATCTCATGCAAATGTAATTCTTTTGATTGTGTATAGCTGCTTTGCGACAATGTCAATTGGTAAACGCGCTATACAAATAAAACTGAATTGAATTGCATTGAATAAATGTTGAATCTTAAGTAGAGACTGGTATATTGTAAATATTATAGAAGGGCTTCTAAAGATAAAAGAGAAATAACACTATTATAACATTTTGGCTTTTTGAATCCAGATTAGTTTATTTGCTCTTAACTGATGTTTTAAAGTGGATTATTTTGGACATTTTTTAAAGAGCAACAGCACCACCAGTGGTAGCAAAAAGAATGACACAGCCACAGGCAACCAAAAACAAAAGCAAACTTGCTATAACGACACACACACACACACACACACACACACACACACACACACACACGCCTATTCAACATTGCAACAAAAACATAGCAATCAGGACTGTGCATATAATTTAAAAAAGTGTTTAACACTGAATTAATCAGGATCTAAACATGCTGCTCCTATTTACTGCTGTTTTTCCTTCACTGACTGCAATGAAGTGAGAAGCAAAACTTCAGATGTTACACAACCACAGTACAGTAAATCCACAGCCGTGCAGAAGTATTTATCAGTCACACATTAGTTATACATACCAGGAGACATTCTGAAGTCAGGTTAAAGTCCAGGTTTGTCTTTTGCGAGACAGAGACAGGAAGGCAGTGAGGTGGACTTTCACTTTCACTCTGTGTTCAGTCACGAATTTATAAAAAAGCAAAAGCAACTCCTGTAACAATATGCTGTTTCTAATGGTGTTGTAAGAAAAGAATAATTCATAATAATAATAATAATAATAATAATAATAAATAACTAGAGAGGTACATTTCCTGAAGAAAATGTGAGTGGTGCTTGCCGTGGCAAAACTCTGGCCCCCCCAAATTTCTGTTCTGACACAGGTATGTTCTGAACCTCTTCAAGTGTGGTAAATTTTACATTTCTACAAAATTCCCTCTCTGTGCTACAATCCGTCAAAATTGTTCTCAATGTTAAGTCTATGGGATTTTTGGGGGCAGTTAATTGTCCCCTTTAACCCCCCCCCCCCCCACCCCCACCCCCCCCACACACACACACACACACACACTCAGGAACGTCTGAGCACCCCAATCCCGAATGAGTCGCATCATTTGACACCTCTTTCATGGATCTATGACGAATGATACTTTAGTAATTATGTGCCAAAGTCTGCATTATATGTGAATGGGGCAAATTTGGGCACCTTTTCTGCCCCGGGGGCAAAACATATACCCTCCTGTGGGGTATGTTCCGACACAGCTTGTGACCCTCTTCAAATGTGGTGAATTTGAGATTTGTACCAAATCCGTGAAAGTTTTTCTCAATGTTAAGTCTATGGGAATTATTCCCCATTATAAGTCAATGGGGCAAATTTGGGGAGCTCTACTGCCCCGGGGGTAGAACTTATACCCTCTTGCGGGGTATGGTCTGATACAGGTTCCAAACCTCTACAAATGTGGTAAATTTGGCCGCTCTACAAAATTCCTTCTCTGCGCTACAATCCGTCAAAGTTGCTCTCAATGTTAAGTCTATGGGACTTTTTGGGGCGGTTAATTGCCCCCTGTGGGGGCAATTAACCGCCGACCCCTTAGAAAAGTCATAGCACCCCATTCCCAACCAAGCCGCACGTTTTGACACCTCATTCATGGGTCTACGACAAACGGTGCGGGACTAGTTACGCGCCGAACTTTTGTACGGAAGAAGAAGAAGAAGAAAAAGAAAAATAAGCCTGTGAGATTATAATAGTAGTGCTTCGCTTTGCAAGCACCACTAATAATAATAATAATAATAATAATAATAAATAACTGGAGGTCCTGCTATAATCCCAAAGTCCTAAATGATTTTATTTTTCTATGCCGACATGTCTGGAAGGGTTTGTTCAGTTTCATACTTTATAATTTATCATTCGGCACAGTTCATGTTTTAATGTATAGAATAATAAATAAAAGGGCAAACTTGTTTACATTTGTAGTTACGTTTAATCTTGTGTACTATTGTACTTGTAGAATTTAATGTCTTGTTACAAATAATTGGATTTAACTTTCCTGCAGAAAAATCGAGCGACATCAGAGATCAAAAAGACGATCAACTTTAAATATTCAATGAAAATCTCAAAACAATGGGTTGCCAAGAATCCTATTACTGTACATAATGACTGTACTGAAGAAACAAGTATTTAATTATAGGTGTGTGTGATATGATGATTATGATATCGATGTGTCTGGCATGTACATCCAATTATTTTCTGTCTCAGGCGGATTACTTTATTGTAGAAAACAAAGAAAGATGTGATCTCAGACGTGCAGTATGGACCCCACTGTGTGTATTGGAGTCACAAAAGACAACGCAGGAAAAATAATTCGATATAATTAAGAGCACACAGTCTGAGTCTGTAATAGATATCTTGTGTTAGTACTGTAATAAAATGATGTCGATATGCTACAGCTGCCAGAAATAACTGGTATATATTGTCATTACATTGAAACTTGATTATAGGTCACCAATTGGCTAACTATATGGAAACAATGTCCAATTTCTGTTCTGCATTTACAGAACATTACTGTAAGACTGCATTGCTGTAAATGTTCACTTTCACTTTGTTCCAGCTCTCTGCGTTTATAGGAAACCCAAACTGAAAGTAAACTTCCAACAGATTTTATACAGTCGTTAAACCCTTAATGTGAGCAATGCACAACCGAATTTTACATTCCCTCTCAAAGTACAGTGACATATGTAACCATTATAAAGTCAGTTTTATGGTCTGTGCAAAAGTATTATTGCGTGGAAAAGAAAAAAAAAAAACTCATTGTGACATTTTCCTCAGGAATTCATTCTTATATTTCCAGACTATATCTTATAGTGAAAATACAGTACACAGTCACGAAATGTTTTTCATTTCATTTATTAATTTCCTTTACACAAAGAGCACGTTACATTTTAACATAAACGTATACAGATTTCTTTTGCATTAGAAACAAAAAAAAACCAATAAATCATACAGTCTTGTGCCTTTTATGAACATTAGCTACAGTAACTGGAGGTAATATTAACTGTAAGACCTCCATGTTACACTAGTTTTGAGAAGTTATACTCTTACACCAGATTTCTAAGGTGGTTATTATAGTGATGTGCTAAAGTTGTTTAACCTGGAAAATTATGAGCAACCTTATGCACTGAAAAAGCGAGCACTTTAGCCAGCAGACTAGTAACCTATTATAATTGTATATTTTGTCACATAGGGATTTATGAACTGGTTAGTTTCAAGAGAGAGATGACAGAGGGACAGACAGCCACTCACAGTGTAAGTGGACCACAAACCATAAAGCAGACACAAGAAACGGACGACACGCGAACAAAAAGGCACAGAGGCTCTGCGGAAGTAAATATGTCAAAGAGAAAGTTCCAGCAAAGATCTAGCAAAGAGCATGGGAGAAGAAAGAGTTTACCGTGTTCAACAATTAACATTTAAATCAAATTTAAAGCTGATAAATCTCAAAACGTAAATGTAATGTATTGCTCACGTCAACATCAGATCCGTCCATGTTTTATTTTTGAAATGTAATGAAATGTTGGCGTCAACAAGGAGCAAGCGATGATTTATTAACATAATAATATTAGAAATATATAGATTTTCTTAATAACTAGGAAGATATTGTTCATTAAGTACGACTATGTGTTTGTAAAGTTTCCTTTTTTATTAAAGACTGAAATTACTTTATAATCATATGAAAGTATGATCTTTTTGTTTCTTTGTTTCTTTTTTGTTTCTTTTGGCTCTCCTGTAAAGTTCATGAAATGTCACTTGTGCCCCCTCCTGTTTCTCACCCGCTTATATGTAGTTTTAATCTTAGACTGATTAATTCTTGTTGTGTTGGGCCCCCGTATGATTACAGTGGTGTTGGGCCCCTGTGTGGGTACCGTGGTGTTGGGCCCCTGTGTGGTTGCAGGGCTCACTGTAGTAACACTGGCACCTTGTGACTGACTCGCCCAAACAATGAGATAAATAAGTACAGCACAACAAGCAGCAATCAATACAGACACACATACACATTTCTTTAAACGTCGCTGGGGTCGGGAATGAACTGGTATAAGCTGTTGGGAAAAAATGAAAAAAGTACAGTGAAACATAAACACGACTGTAAACTTGTTTTCTGTTGGAGAGCAAAAACATTGTCGCAGTTAACGAATATTCTTGGAAATTTAAAAAAAAACCGGTAAAGATGGTCCGATCCAATACGTACCGGGGTGCTGGGTGCAATAGACATCAGATGATCAGTGACGGATTTCAGGGCCTCGCCGTTGGTCAAGCCGCTTAGCAGTCCAACATCTTCATAACAGAGGAAGTCTGCAGCAAACACATCAGCTCTCGTCACGCACCTTTGGCTCTGTGGAGCAATGTAGTTCTCATCGAATGTGTGGTGGAACACAACCAGGACAGCAGGGTGATTCGCTGGGAGGGAGAGACAGAGAGACAGAGAGACAGAGAGAATAATGTTGTGTTCATTTGTTGTGCAGTTGTTGTTGGAAATGCGTCTCTTGACGGAGGAAAAAGTTTTAATATTTCCGCTCATACATTAGGTTTTAGTTAACTGAAGGAAATCTCCTACTTGGGATTTTTTGAAGCGCAGCTCCGATGTCTGTTCCAGCCCGAGACACAATAGGAACGAAGGAGATGAAGACGTCGCACTCATCCGCCGATCGCACTTCCTCGAGGGAAAGGCGTTTTTTCAGCCGCTCCACAATCTCTTTCTGGGCATCTCGGAATTTCCCGCTTTCATTGTATAAGAACACACGGGTTTTTGAGCCTGGAGATCAAAAAGGCACACAGCTGTAATGTTACTGCCAGCTTGTCCACAGAGCTGATACAATGCATTACAGTAATATTAAAAAATAGCAGAATATCATAAAATTACATTTCATGGCTTGATTTTATTATACAAGGTGGTAATTTTATAACAATCCAGTGTAACTGGTTTTTTTTTTTATTTTTATTTTTTATTATTTTTTTAAACAATCCATTTCAAATTCAGTTCTTCAATTTCAGATGACATTTTTAAGAACTCGATAAACGCAGTAACCTGGTCATTCAGTACATACAAGTCGTCAGCTGACTTGATTGATTGATTGATTGATTTTTTTTTCATTTTATTGCCACATAACGAAAACAAGTGATTTTTTTTATTTATTTTTTTTTATGAACACACAGCTGTTTATTCCTAATCCTGTGACTTCTCATCACATTGTGTGTGTACAGTACGTGTGTGTGAACGCTCTTACTTCCACTATTATATACAGTTCAATATTTCTAATGTACAACTTCACCAATTTTTTTAAAAAAATCATGCTTATTCATGACTTTCATGACCGCATGCTTCTGTAATGCAGACAGTTGCTCATGATGCGTCGACATGTTAATAAGCATTGGACAGTTCTCAATAAATGAAAAAAATCCCAGTCATTTTAATGTCTTTTTTTTGCTGCAAGCAGGCCAGTTTGACATTTAGGAACCTTTTGTCGGTCACACAGTGGATTCTGCCACAAACGGAACGTCGTATGTCCACTGGTTCGCCACTATACCATCGTCTATTATACCATGTCCAGTGGTCCAGCATGTGAATGTTTCTATGAATTTCTCTATTTTTGTAGTTCTGCTTTGTGGTCTGAATTAGAATCAACTGTACCACACAGATGAACTGAAATCATTGTGGCACACAGACCACAGTTTTGTTTGGCTTTACATGCAAATTTACAAATTCAAAGATATAAAGAATAACGAATTATTACATACAATTTTACATATATATATATATATATATATATATATATATAAATACATCAGAAAATACAGTTTACATGAATTAAAAATGTATTAATTAAGCTTGTCTGGAGAGACGGATGAAAGAAACAAATGAACAAACCTTGAAACATCTTGGAGGCAGACTGATTACGAGCCTTTCAGAATCGCTGTGGGGTTTGTGCCGTCTATTTCTACAGACTGCTAACGCACACAATTTCACTTTTGCTTAGACCCAACACACCAATTAACTGAACCTTATCCACCCATCCTCACACACACACACACACACACACACACGCACACACACATGCCTGGCGATATCAGGGTCAGGATAACAAATTCCGCCCCGGCGTTCACAACAGCCAGCAAAAATGCCACATGCTGATATCAGCTACTTCAAATAAGAACTACACTGTTTATTTAACACTTTGTCACCTCCCTGCTAAAACACATAAATGTCCTGTAAAATAAATGTCCTTGGGTGTGTCTCAGACAGCTGACAAGTACCATAAAGAAGATTCAGTCTCATGAGACACATTTTGCAAAATAAATAAATAAATATTAATAATAATATTTAATAATAAGTCATTTATCCCAGCCGTCATTAACTCTGACAGTTGTCCTTCCCCAGGTCTTTTTTTTTTCTTCCTGATAATATATTCACACTAAACAATATCAAAACTGGACTTTGCAGCACACATTTGATGTGTTTTACAGCCCCCTAGTGGTCAGTTTGGGTAAAGCAACAAGCCAAAAAAAAACATCCCAAGCAGTTCAAGTCACAAGTCTGTCTCAGCAGAGAAAGAAATGTTCAAAATGTTCTTTCCTCGTGACCAGGTGAGGAAATTAACCTCATCTTGGTTGTCTGAACAGATTTAAATGCTTAATGTCTTTGAATTTCATGACACGACAGTCACTACTCGTACAATAACTTGTATCTTTTAATCCAGAGCATTGCGGACTCAATGGTAGGGAGCGTTAGAGTAGTAGACCAGACTTGGATTTGGTCAGGAATCTATTTGTGCACTCAGTAAAGAACCTCTAATAGCAACCTGTAAATGGGTGGAGTGGAAAGACAAGCAGCAGCAGTTTTTTTGTTTAGTTTTTTTTCCGGCAGCTCGCATGTCATGTTGTTGGCTGTGTCTTATCTTTCTGAACTAATGTGATTTTTAGCTTAGGCTTGCCTGTTTACAGTAGCCCAAAAAAATATTTCCACGTAACTCTGGATAAAAGCTTTTAAAAAACAAAGCAATATAACAAACTTTTGTTATACAATAAAAATATAGAGAATCTTACTACAAAGAATTGAATGTGTATTAACAAAAGCCTTTATGCTCTAAACAATTTTCCCCTCTCAATGAAACAACAAAACTTTCTTTATGTAAAATGCGAAATCTCCTGGTTTATTGATTTATTTCGTTTATGATAGAATTATTACCAGCTGTACATTTAATTAAAATCGTCCACTTGGAGCTATTTGTCATGAAATGCAACGATAAGCTTGATGCGCATGACTTTCACCCCTTCTTCCTCTTATACAGTGCATTACAAGAAATGAGTGTATTGTGAAAAAAGCTATTTAGGGCCCAAACACTATGACGTCAGCCCTATTGTTTTTCAAAGGATTTTTTTCCTCCAACATTTGGGGCTTTTGGGGGTGTCTTACCATGCTTAAAAACTCATGAAAATTGGCAGACAGGTTGGAATCTGCTGTGATTCGCATGCTGAGATACTTTCTGTGGGACATCATATTACAGTAAGTGCCATTATATTGAGTGACATCATAGTTTGATGCTTCTTTTCCAGAATCTGGGGTTTTTTGGAGGTCAAAAAATCAAATTTCTCCTTTTCTAAAATTGTCATACTTGGTATTGGAATATCCCCCTTTAATGCACAGCACTTTAATCCATCAGCCCAGATGCGATGGCGCAGGGTGTTGGGCCCGCTCATCGCTGCTTGCAACTATATTTTTCTTTTGGATTTTTATTTAAATATTATATATTCTGAATTCATTGCATTTATCTTTTGAGCCTTTTTTTTTGTTTGTTTAAATTTCAAGTATTATAGCTTACAACTTTTTCACAACAATTTTACACAATATTCTAATTTTTTGAGATGCACTGTACTTATGTGCTGCATAAAGCGACTCGCGTTACTAAAATAAACAAATTATAGAAAATTTCAAAAATGCCTATCAGTATGTCTATCCTGCCAAAATATGTCAAACCTTTGGTTAAACCTGCACCAAATGAAATCAAAGTGTTATCAGCCTGATTATAAACCGCACGTTCTGACAATGTACTGCGTATGCGTCAAAATGTGGACGCGTCTTAAATCGGCAACTGGACAGAATTGAGTGAATCTTCTGCAGTGCTTAGAATCTCTCTGCCTAAAGTTTAATCCGCGCCATCAGTGAAATCTAAATGTTGAGTAAAAGTCATGTATTTAACAATCTACTTTAAAATAATCTACTAATGCGCCACTGTCTCAGTGTAAACAAACACCCGCAGGGAGCTCCATTAATTGATATTAATTAGAAAAGATAAACTGAATAGTTTTCCTCGGATTAGTTCATATTTTCTCTTTGGCTGAAATAACAGCGCTGAAGTGGTAGAAGCTGGATTCGTTTTAAGACAAAGACTTTTTTTTTCCATTTTTCATCTGTGATTCTCTCTCCGGCCGAACAGGGAGTGTATTTGTCTGATAAGGGAAGAAACATAGTGTAAACAAGGCAGAAACATGACCTTTTTTTTTAATCTCCTCTCTTTCCTGTTCATTGTTATAACATGAAATGAAAGCAGATTTTAAATCTTGATAAACTGGGAACATTTTGTTACAATTTCCTAATATTTAGCCACCAATCCGCTGGAGACTGATACCATATGATGTCAGACCAAACACGATTTTGTGAAATTACAATACAATAAAATAAAATCCGGGGTTAATATTTGCTGCAGACAGACATGTACTGTACACATCACTGATCACATTGAAGCTCACCAGATTAGTTTTAGCTTGAACCTTTTCCCCATTTCTACAAACTCTTTTCCCGTTAATGAAGAGACTCACGCCGTTCATGATAACACGCATCACAGGTTAACATAACGGAGGATTTCGGTGTGTGTGACATGTGATTTATATTAAACAGAGGTTATGTTCCAGCTGTGAGGGGGGTGATTATTAATAATCAGATCCCTGTGTGTCGCAGTAAGCACTGCACTATATTTACCTTTCATCTATCATAATAAACAGGGGGAAAAAAACAACAAGCAAACAGATTGACAAACCTTGCAGCATCTTGACCAAAGCCACACGTGCAGTCCAGATCGCCCGGAGTTTGTCCACTTTCGATATTACGCTTTCCCGAATCACGTGACGCAGTAGGACCGTCTACTCTCTTCATTCTCATTCAATTCCGTTACATTTTGAATTTCACATGACAATTTAGTCCTGGAAATATAATCATATTATAATATTATCTTAACGCTTTATGATGTACTATTCGAATCTCAAAGTTTATTGTAACCGCTGTTTCTCTTCTGTGGTCCAAGAAAAAAAAAAAAAAAAAAGATCCGACTCAAAGAGCCGATTCACGCATAAACGACTCATCAACTCCTACTGCCCAGCATTCTATTCAATACTATTCTAGTTTTCAGTGTCTATAAGTGAACCGACTCCTTTGGGGAATATGGCGGTGCTGTGCACAAATAGAACGAAGCCGCTCACATGACATTCGGGAAAAAAAAAATATATTCAGCGGCCACGATTTACTAAGGCGTGGGAACGAGATTTTGTGACCCCCGACTTAATAACATGTAGGAAGGAAATAGTATAACAGTATAAGACTTAACACTGTACTGTTCTCTGTACTCTGTCTGTGCCACTGAGTAAATAAAGGTAATTATTAATTTATACTAAAGGTTATACTAATGGTTATACTGTCAGGTGCCTATCAATCAATCGTCGATATCCCAGAAGACATAGGGCATAAGGATAAGGCATAAGGATACACCCTGGATGGGGTGCCAATCGATTGCAGGGCACATACACATCCACGCCCACACACACACACACACACACACACACACACTCATTCAAATACCACAGGCTATTTGGGAACACCAATTAACCTATTCTGCATGTCTTAGGACTGTGGGAGGAAACTGCAGCACCCGGAGGAAACCCACCAAGCAAGGGGGAGAACATGCAAACTCCATGCACAATGAGCCAAGGTGGGAATGTTTATTTATTATCATTATTATCCAGGATGACATCACATTAAAAAGACACACAAAAAAAAATTATAATAATTAATTCAGTCAAGAGATCCTTAGTATTACAGTATATCTGCCAGTAATCTGAGGGGAGAAAAAACTCTCCTTACATCTTCAAAATTTTCGAATTCAAATTTTATTTGTCACATACACAGTCATACACAGTACGATATGCAGTGCAATGCTTAGGCGACTGCCCGTGACCTTAGAATAAAAAACTATTAAGACTATTTACACTAAAAGAATATAACAAAGAATGTAGGAATATATTTAACTAAGAATAAAATAATAAAATATATGTACGGTAAAAATATACAATAAGAAAAATATAAGAAAATAGAAATATAAAAAATATAAAAATATAATTTAATCAATTATTATTATTAATAAAAAAAATTATTGACGAGTTATACACGTTTAAATAGTATGTTGTATAATTGTATCCGTTTTTGTTTCAATAAATATTCAATGTTCAATGTCCGTAGTGTGAAATGTTCACAGCAGCAGCGACAGATATCCGAGGCGCTTATGTTACCATGGTAACGCACGGAGGAAGTGACGTCTGCGCTGGCGACTTCGCAGGGTGTTCCGATGGTAGAGTTTTATGGAGGGAAGTTCGCTTTGTTGAAATTCACTGCAAGCGGAGCAGGGAGCAGGGAGTAGGGAGCACACTGTGAAGTACACTTCGGAATGGAACGCGGCCGCAGCTCTACTCTGCAGTGTTCTGAACGGGCAGATCCGCAGGCAGCTACTCCGCGGAGTTCTGAACAGGCAGAGGCGTGGGCACACAGACGCACGGTTGCCAGGCAACGGCTCCGCAAGCCCAATCAGAGCGAACGCGCTGCAGCTGGCGGGAGGTCTATTTAAGGACCCTGGTGCACCCGCGCTTCGTGCGATCATTCAGGTAGCACCGGTGAGGTATCAGGGCCAAGAAAGACAATAGACAAAGACACAGCCTCGTCTTCATTAACCCTCGGTGAAGGCGGAAACACCCCGAGAGGATCAAAAGTTATTTCTTTAGTTTTCAGAGTCACGTTCGGTCTCGAGGAGAGGGCGGAGCTCTGTTAATGTTTTTAGTCTTCTTTTGTTTCTTTTTAGCTCACTAATTAGCACATGTCACAAGCTCCCATTTCACTGACCTCCTCAGGGGACATGCGTAAGGGCTCTTATTAGTATAATTACATCTCACGGTGTGGCTCTCCAACCCGCGCCACGCATCAAGTATAACACGTGGCTACAACACAAAAATCTTTTCAATAATTTCATAAACACAGCACCTGGCATATAGATATATAACCGTTGGTATAAATCAGCGATTACCTTTATTCACTCACTGGCACTCAGGATAATACTACAGAGTTCTTCGCCTTGTTAACAACATCATACTGTAGTATCTCGTTCCCATGACTTAGTAAGTCAAGCCCACTGAATAACTTTTTACTACTACTAACTGTAGTAAGCCAAAAGCAGATATACAAATAATGTGACTTATCAATGAACAAATGGAAAATCCGGTAATGTTTTCTCATACATATTTTGAGAATTTCCTGTTCATGCAATGATGCCAACAATATTATATACATTTTATTTAACAGTTTGATTACATGCATACAGTTCCAAAGTGCACAATTCATCTGAGCATTTTTGCATAAAATATTGCTGATTAAAGACATCATAAGACCATTATATACAGCTACAATCATATGTACACGATATGGACGAGCGTATTTGGCCAAACCTGCAATGGCGTTTTATTCAAATATACATATCAGTATGGAGTCGGCGCCCCTATTTGCAGCTATAACGGCTTCCACTCTTCTTGGAAGGCTGTACACAAGATGTTGGACTGTTTCTGTGGGAATTTGTGTCCATTCATTCTGTAGAGCGTTTATGAGGCAGGTACCTGATGTTGGATGAGAAGGCCTGGCTTTGTGCACTGGGGCCCAGTCAATAATTAACAAGATTGGCCAAATACTTTTGTCCATATAATTAATACGACAATACGAGAGTTAGGGGAGAGTGAGGACATTTACAACAATGAAAACAGTTAAAACATGGATTATTTCTCCAAGCATTGCATGAAGCATTGTAAAGTCTGTAATATGTGTTTTTAAGGCTTCTAACAGACTTGAGTGGCATGTGTCAAAGCTGTTGTGTCATGCTAGTGCAACTGTCAGTGTAGAGACGGTTGCAACATGCTGTTGTAACGGTCCCTTATCACAACAAATGTGATAATGTGAAGTAAAAGCTTGTCATGAAGTAAGAAAATTATAATTCTTTTGATTAATAAAGAACTCCTTTTAATAGTCCGATATCTCCTCTTTTTACCGTAGTAAATTTTCAGTCCACAGTGTGGCCTGAACTCTATCTGTACTGTGTTTTCAGTATGCCATGAGAGTGGAAATGAACAACAGATAGGATGAAGGACGGACAGTGTGTATAGTGACTAAGATTTTTGCAATTTCTCCCCTGAGCAACATTAAAAGAGCCTTGCACCTTTGGGTTCTGGGTTTGATTCCTACACCAGGTCTGTGTTTATGGAGTTTACATGTTTTCTCTGCGCTTCGTGGGTTTCCTCTGGGTTCTCCCATTTCCTCCCACAGTGCAAAGACATGCAGATTAGGGTAACTGGCGTGTGTGTGTGAGAGAGATGTGTGTGTGAATGTTAACCAGAGCGCGGTACGACCACGGTCGTACAAATGGGAATAAATACAATGGTCACCATTGGCACCCATGGTCCATAGTTGGACTACAGAGGGTCCTAGATGGATGGATGGAGAATACCTAAAACTGCTAGTCTAAGGTCTTCTCTTCCGGGGTCTAAGCACCAAAGAGGTGAGCTAAAGGAAGGTATAAAAACAGCCAAAAAATGTATGTATATAGAAAAAAATATTGCTTTAAAATAGTCTGTGTACCATAAAAGAAGACTGACAGAAAGAATGAGAGAGAGAAGTAAAAAGGAATTGAAAGGATAAATGGACGTAGTGTTTTGGTTTTCATTTTCTGTCCGTTTTTCAGGGTCGATAATTTGCCTTCCAGCTGGATGTGCATTCACACTGTAATTATCCTGAAACGTGGAACGAGAACTCCATGGCCAGCCCGGATTGCTTCACTGCTTGTGACTAGTCTTGTGCGTAATTAAAATAAAGAAATTGCAAAATGATAATGAGTAACTGAAGGAAATATAAAAAGTGTTGCAGTTGTCCCCACTCTCTCTTATATTAAGTTTAACCGTGTCTGTCAAGCTTAGAACAACGATAAACAACAAGTGTGTACAAGAAATTTATCTGTTATTATATAAAACTATTGAATTATTGCACATTACATACAGACTAGTCCCGTTATTTCCCCGTGAATGTACAGAAATCAGTTAGATGTACTGTTTGCAGTAATGTTGGTAGTGTAAGGAGGCTTTGTAGATGCAATGTGATTTTCCCATGTCCTTACGTAAATGGAAGCAGCAACAGCTATCGCTATTGTAATAAGAAAAATGAAAAAGATTAAAATGATGAATGACAGGTAGCCCCATGATCTCTGTGGTCTGGGTGTTTCAGACATCTGGAAAGAAAAGACAATGAGATACATAAGAGTTAAACATTAGTACTGACTTGTGCTCTGGTTAAAAAAGAATGACAAGGTAATCATGATGGTTACTGGATCACTGGTAAATAAATGCTGTTGTTCCTGTCTACCTGGAAACTGGTTGAACCACCAATAGAGATCAGATAGTCAGTAACGGTTTTCAGGGCCTGATCATTGCGAAGGCATCGCAGCAGTCCCAGGTCTTCGTAACAGAGCACGTCCACAGCAAGTATGTCATCCCTGTTCACATTCAATCTGCTCTCTGGAGCAACGTAATTCTCGTCAAATGTGAAGTGGAGAGCGACGAGAACCACTGGCTTACCCGCTGGGAGAATGAGAGATAAACAGGGTTACATTGTGTTAATAACAGAATATAACATAATATATATATATATATATATATAAACCACCTCTAATAGAGCATGTATGTGATATAAAAAAGAAAAATGATGGTCCATTGTTTAAAGGTGATTACAAATTTGTTTCTTCCAGTTTGACATTTTCTATTTCCTCCTTTTCCCATTTTTCATTTTTAATATTATATATTTTTGTCCACTAGGGTATTTGAGGAATTTTATGGATATATGTGAAATTACTAGAAATGTCAACCCAGAATTTTGACACAATAAGAATCCTGTGGGGTTTTTTGTTGTTGTTGTTGTTGTTTTGCTATTTACCTGTTTTTGGATTACAAGGATTTATCTCCAATTATTTTGGGTATTAAAGAAAATGGGAAAATGGTGTACTGTACTGTATATGGCAATTTAAAAGTTTTGGACATACCTTCAAATTCAGTTGTCTTTTTTTTTTTATCAAGTTCCTTTAAAAATCACCTCCTCGGACACAATTAAATGTTGAGCTGGCAACACAACCCTGTAAGAAGCTGCCATTGGAATGACAGCTGTTTCTCCATGAAGGTACCCAGTGGCTTGTGGACAGACCTTACCAATGGCATATTTTCTACATTGCAAAACAATGCTGAAACCATCCAAATAATAATAATAACGAATTGTTGGTTTATCCTATACTGTAGATGAACACTGTACTGTCTTAATGAATAAAATGTTAGGTCTTATATCACCTATGGAGGCGAGGAGGCTATGCTGGCTATACTGGTATTCAATTTTTCCATTAATGTGTCAACACGGTACAATCTGTGACCTGTGGCTGTAAATTGGATTTATTTTTAGTTTTCTGCTTATAAAACACCGTTCAGTATCAGTTTTTTTTGAGATAATATAGACATTTTACCTAAAAGAAAAATGCTTGGCTTGATCTTTAAATTGTTGCTGAAAAGACTGCCAAGTCAGTCTGCCTAAAGATGCACAAACCTCACAAACAAAGCATGATTTTATTACATAGAAAATACATATTGCAGAAAAGCTACTATGTGCAACGAAGAAGCAAAAATAGAATAGTAAAATGTCTGCATTGCTCCTGCACCTATTCTCATAACTTAACCCTGGTAAACATGGTCTGCCGGGTCTGTGGCCCCATGCTGAGCCCGAGGTGGAGGGGTCACCAAAGGGGCCTGCTGTTCAAATGGTGAGGCTCTAGTATGTTGTCCAAAACATATTTAATTAAACACATGTTTATATACAGTACAGACCAAAAGTTTGGACACACCTTCTCATTGAAAGAGTTTTCTTTCTTGTGTTCTTTCTTTGTGTTCTTTCGCCCAAACGCGTCTCTTCTGCTTGTTGACCTGTTAACCTGCGATTTCTGAGGCTGGTGACTCGGATGAACTTCTCCTCCGCGGCAGAGGCGACTCTCGGTCTTCCTTTCCTGGGGCATATGAGCCAGTTTCTTTGTAGCGCTTGATGCTTTTTGTGACTGCACTTGGGGACACTTTCAAAGATTTCCCAATTTTTCGGACTGACTGACCTTCATTTCTTAAAGTAATTTCTTTACGTAGCTGCTTTTTTCTTGCCATAATACAAATTCAATCTCTTTGAAGAAGAAGGAGAAGGTGTGTCCAAATATTTGGTCTGTACTGTACATACACTTTCTGGAAAAAAAAAAAATTACCCTAGACAGGTGAGGAACCATATTTGGTAACTTCATGGACCTTAAAAATTATAACAATAATTTTTAATCATCAAAGTAAGAAAAAAGCCTTAGAAACATTCTTGAAGTGTTTAATTTCCAAGCATTTCAATGAGTGTCCTATAAAGGGTTAAATTCATGCTAGAATTTACTTTAGTTGAAATACATGCAAAAGGGAAACAAGGTTTGTTCTGGTTCATAAAATTTTGTAGCTGTAGTCGTTAAAGCTCCGATTATTTTAGCCATTTTTGTTTTACTGTTTTTTTTTAATTTAAATAAACAAATACAGGGCTCAGGGTTGCGCAGTATAGAGTGATATATGATTTTTTTTCAGCACAACCTACGCAATATGATGAACTGACTTTTATTTCATTTTAACCAAATATACAAACATGACTGAGCAAAAAAAAAAAAAAAAGAAAAATAGAAAAAGCGTCACAGAGGCAAAGAAATAGCACAGATACAGACTGCATAAGCAAACACACTAAAGTGCTTTTACGCATGGTCATATTTAAATAAAAAGATCACTCCTTACTTGGGATTTTCTGAATAGCAGCCTGAAGGTCCGTTCCCGCTCGAGACACGAGAGGCACAAAAGCAATGATGAAATCACAGTGATCTTTTGCACTAGCTTCGGTGAGCTGTAGACGCTGCCTCAGCCGGTTTAAAAACTCCTGATGGAAATTCAAAGTTTGCCCGCATAACATCTGGTGGAACGCTAGTGATTTTGATTCTGAAAACAAATGACACACAGTTGCCGTTCAATTTTCGGTTCAAGTTGAAAGTAAAGTCTACAGTTAAGCTTTAAACACGATTTTTGTTTTTCTAAGAATAAAAATTAGTTTTAATATTAACTGCTGAACTTTACAACACTAACATATAAAGCATTGTAACAAATGCAGTTCATTAAAATAAAAAGATAAAGTGCATTTATTAAAGTTTCGATTATTTAAGTACACATGGAACGCACTACACTGTGTCTGGAATTGAGAAGATTTGTTCTAAAAGATCAAAGTTAAGAACAAAGTGTTGGTGCAGCAGTTACTGAATACTGTACTGTTGTGGTCTGAAAATGTAACCTAAAGTTACTCTGGTACATAAATCACATCAGTCAAATATAGACACATCTAATATCATCACCCTCACTACACATACGGTATTTTGTATATACCGTATATCACCAACTCTCTTAATATACTGTATCTACACACACACACACACACACACACCCACACACACACACACACACACACACACACACACACACACACACACACACACACACACACACACACACCCACACACACACCCACACACCCACACACACACACACACACACACACACACACACACACACACACACACACACACACACACACACACACCCACACACACACATACTGTATATCTTGCCAACTGTTGTGGACATTTCCTGCAATATTTTTGTATATATCCCCCTTTCCACAGCATTGCTTAACCTATTCTGTTGTTCCTGCATATACTCCCTGCCTAGCCATGCTGCACAATATTTACTCTATTGTTAATTATATTTATTCATGATAGCATTTTTAATCCATGTGCAATCACAGGCACTGATCTCTGGTTTAAAGAGGCGGAAAGTAATGAAGTACAACTACTCTGTTACTATATTTAAGTATTGTTTTTTTTTTTTTTTTTTCATTGTTTTGCTTTTACTTTTACTCACTAACTTGGACGTTAAATTGAAAGTCGCTACTTTTCAGCTGACAATCACGCCACATTGCATGTTTGCTCTGCAAGTTCACAGAAATGACTGGCAGATTGTTATGAAAGTTCAGATTGCTTAGTGCACCAAAGTGATTGACAGTTACCTGGGCAACAGATCCCAGCTTCTTGGTCTTCGGGCTACAAACACTTTTAGCTTATTTTTTCAAGCATCTCAAATGGGTTTGATTGCCTAATTAATATTGGAAGCGATCCACCTAACTAGCTAGCATACTGTGTGAACGTTTGCACATTTGGTTTGTATTTCACAATCGATCAACAATGTCATTTTTTTTTTTTTTTTATAACTAGCCTATAATTATAATGTTTTGGCGTGTCTTTGTTATTGTATTATATATTTGTGCAGTACACCCATTTCTAATTGCTTGGGCAATTACTGCTTGCATTACACAGGGTAGCAACGGTAGCAACTATCGAGCTAAGCCACTGAAGTAATAAAAGAAGCTTACAATGCTACCTTCCATTTGTTCCATCAAAGTCAAATCTTGTCTCTGTTAATCTCGGTGAGACGTTTATGTTTATCTTATCAACAGCATGAGATTCAATTGTGTTTAAAGTGCCTTAAAGTTTAGTTAAGTATCAATAAATCAGATAGATGTCCAGAAAAAAACACTTTCTTTGTGGAGGAATAGTACTTTTGTGGTTAAAGGATATTTTACACATGAAATTAAATAAATAAATAAATAAATAAATAAGTGATAAGTTCTACTTCTACATGTAGCGCAGCATAGCACTATATATATCATGAAGAAAAGCATTTCTAGGCAAGTACTTTTACATTTACTTGAGTTTTGAGTTTGTGTACTTGTGCCACGTCTGCTGGTTTTAGCACACCTCCTCGTGGTTTAGCAGCATTGAAAGGAAAGCAAAACATCTCAATAAACTAAGGAAGAACTCTAACTGCGTCAGAGGACAGCGTCTGAAAAGGTTCTTGCTTTGTTTTGTTTTTGTTTTGTTTTTCTACTCACTCATATCAGGTTCCACAATGCTTCCTGCCAGTGTGCCATGCCGCCCCCTTGCTTCCATAACCCATTTCATATATAAATACTGTTGGCCAATACACCACTCTGTTTTTTGCATTCTTTGAAACAATAATATTTATGCGATTTTGTTTAGAAGCCGTGATGTCCGGCTGCTTCAATGTTTTTAGATCTTTTTGTCAAATGTTACTATGATATACTGAAGTATAATGACTTTTATGGACAATTGCATTAGGTTTATGTAAAGAGTCGATATTTGCAGCATTGATCCTTCTCTTTCAAGATCCCTGGAGTTCTCCCTGACATGCTGTCCATCAACTCCTGGGCCACACCCTGACTGATGGTGCAGCCCATTCTTGCATAATCGATGCTTGGAGTTTGTCAGAATTTACAGGTTTTTGTTTGTCCAAATGCCTCTTGAGGACCGACCACACATTCTCAATGAGATTAAGGTCTGGGGTGTTTCCTGGCCATGGGCCCAAAATGTTTATGTTTTGTTCCCCGAGCCACTTAATGATCACATTTGCCTTATGGCGAGGAGCTCCATCATGCTGGAAAAAGGCCTTGTTCATCACCAAACTGTTCTTGAATGGTTGGGAGAAGTTGCTCTCGGAGGGTGTTTTTGTACTGTTCTTTATTCATGGCTGTGTTCTTAGTCAAAATTGTGAGTGAGCGCACTCCCACCTCCCACTCCCACACATGATGCAAGCAATTTCTCTCTGGGATTAATAAAGTTCTTTGAATCTTGAATCTACTGTTGGAATGACACAGGACTGATAGAGCTCATCACCTCAATATACCAAAGTACAGTAACATCTGACAAGAAGATCTAAAAACGCTAAAGCAGCAGACTTTGTGAGACTTTGTGTCATTATCAAAACCTTTGGCCACAGCTGTATATACTGTATGTTTTTATTTGAACTTTGTCTAATTATGCAAATCATGGCTATCTTGAATGCATTTTTCAAGGAATGATATTTAAACAATGCACAGAGAGAGAGAGAGAGAACGAGGAGGAGCTTGTTCCAGCAACCAGGACGACACCTACGACTAGACTTTGGATTTGTTTGCACAACATCCACACCCCCAGCATTCCTTTTAAAATGCCCGTATAGCGCAGTATTTATGAATAATTATTGTATATGTTCACTGTTTCATGAAAACTACCTCAGGCTTATGTTGCACAGCACTCTACTGCACATACAGCTGCACACATCTGCATTAACTCCACCCACTTATAGTCACTTTCTATATTTTCCCCTTTTTCACATATACATTCAGATTGATGTAAGTCATGTCTATGTCATGGACAGTCAGAAAAAGTAATTACGTTGAGTTCCGTAGAGTCAGTAGAGTGCACACCTCACACACCCTGTGTAACCTGTACAAGCACGTTTTACCTGTTGCCAGTTTTGTTTATGAAAAGAACTTGCATTTGGACATCCATCTTAATGTCTGTACCTTAAAACATTATGTTTACATATTTCACTAAGAGTTAAGGTACATAATCAGTTTTACAGTATGTAATATTACTCTGTCTAAAGTAGAGGTCTAACGTAAATTTAAAAAAAAGAAAGTAAAATTATTTCTGGTTAATTAAATAGAGCAGGTAACTCTATTACTCTGTTTAATAAACATTTAAAAACTTCATTATCGATCATATGCCAGCTATCTATGTATTTATTTATTTATTTATTTATTTATAATGATTTACACTACTGTAATCATAGTGCACCACATTATTTAAGAGTTAATTCCCTTTTAACCTGAAGCCACTCATTAGAATCTTGTATAGATAAGATAATTCATATAATCAATATCATATATTAACTAGTAACCCATAACATGCTCCATGTTAAGAAAACATACTGAAATACTTTTTTTGCAAAAAAAAAAAAAAAGAAAAAAAAAGATACCCCAAATTTAAAAGTTGTAGTTTATTATGACATTTAAAGAACTATTCACAAACCTTGATCCATTTTGAAGGGAGATGAGTCTCGAGCAACTCAGCGTTCAACAGCTTTCCTGTGTTTCTGACTGAGGAGCGTCAAGAAGTCAAGTTTCCTTTCTATTTCCAAATCAGCGAAAGCAACAGCTTGATGGTGGCAGAGCCAAGTGGAGCAAACGCGACAACAATAGTGCAGTTCCTTTAACTGAACACAGTTTAATGTTGCGCTAAAGAGCTGTACTTGTGTTTGATCTTTGCATAGGAATGCATGCACACCTCTCATTGTTCAGCACGACTACATGAACATGATTTACCTGTTCTCGGGTTTGTGAAAAAAAAACAAAGTTTAGGTGGCCACTTCATGGTATGTACATTATAATCCCCAGCTGGACATATTTCACTAAGATAATTTATGTTGTCATATATAGGAAAATAATGATAATAATAATAATTTCATGCAGATTCATCTAAATAAAGTGATTTTTCTCATAATAATGCAAATAAAATGTCATTTTTGTATTGCACAAATATTAACACAGAGATGCATACAGCCAATCAGTAGTATACATAAATATGAGTTATGTATTTTATTAATCATATTCACAAATAACACTTTACAATATGGCATGCATTTAAAAAAAACCCTATACACACACAATTATTTAGGTTAATTATTATTAGGTTAATTAGGTTTAACATTTATTTTCTATTGTTTAATTCATCATCTTTCGTTTCTTTTAAATGCATATTTAACCCATTACAGCACACTCACTGAAATACTTAGACATTTAAAAATGTAAGATTTTATTTATTTATTTATTTGTTTAACATTTTTCACTATTGTGATTTTTATGTTTTGATGTCATTTTATGTTAACTCCTCACTCTTTTTAGGTGATTATATATATATATATATATACACACACACACACACACACACACACACAATAATCTCCTCTGAACAGTTGATATTGAGATGTATATCTGCTACTTCTGCTCTGTGAAGCTTCATAACGGCTCTAATCTCAGATACTGTTTGTTAATTGGTGATTTCTGAGGCTGGTGACTCTAAATGAACTTCTCCCCTCAGAAGTAAGTTTTGGGAAGGTCTTCATGAGAGCCAGTGTCATCAAGGTGCTTGATGGGTTTAGAAACTTTTCTCAGGCAGACTTGTTTCAGAACAGCTGATCTTCATTTGTCTTGAAATAACAGCTGACTATTGTTGTTACTTAATTACCCACTGCCATATGTATTATTTCAAATATGCTTCTTTGCCCAATTGAGGTCTATTGTGCACTAATTAATTTAACCAACGATGGTAAGCTAAACATAATGAGGCTAGTTTGTTTAAGTTTTTTATTTTATTTTAATGATGATTGATGATTGATGATCACGATTATTATTGATGATATATTATCACAGATCATTTCTTTGTATAACAAGACCTTATAAGTAACCTGATTAAATTTCTGATTTTAATTATATTTATTTTATTTGTGATGTTCATGCAACTTAAAGTTGCTGTACATAACACTGGCTAGTTAGCCAATAGTAGCATACAGACTATTTGACGCTAATGTGCTAATGAACTCTTTGGCTTCGCCATTTATTTTTATTTCATTGTTGTTGTTTATTGTAACGTGACCTTGATCGAACTATTGATATTAAATGAGTTGGTTTGTTATTTTATACGGTTTAAGGTCAGAACAGGTTGCTGCATAGTTACAGTTTACCAAAATAGTAATGTAACAGCAAAATTACAGCAGCAACAATAAAACCAAGTAAAATGGTGATGAGAGCATAGCACCAGCAGGGACATGTTCTGGACTCGTTTGTTGGATCAGACTGTTGGGAAAGTAAATAGAATAAGTTTGACACACATAAAAAAAATGATCTTTGACTTGGTGTAGTGCTTGTTCTGAGTGTCATAGTATTTCAAGGTATTTTCTTTGTGAACTGCTCAACACCTACCGGGGGGGCGTCAGGTGAAGCGCTCTTAGACTTCAGATCATCAGTGATGGATTTCAGCGCCTCGTCATTGCGCAGGTTTCTGAGCAGTCCTATACCTTCATAAAAGACGAGGTCGACAGCAAGCACACCTTCTCTGTTTACACAATGTGTGCTATCAGGTGCGATGTAGTCTGTGTCAAACGTATGGTGGAGCACCACGAGAACCACAGGCCGACTCGCTGCGAGAAAGAGACGTAAAAAGAGAGATCTAATTACTAACACAGGATGAACAGGGTGACTCTCGCAGCTTTAGTACGTCATATTCAAGAGAGGGTTGTAGTTATTAGTGTAGTTGATGCTACTGTAATATTGGACCGCAATCTTTACTCTGAATCTTTTGAAGAGCAGCTTCGATGTCCGTTCCAGCCCGAGACGCAATAGGGACAAAAGCGATGATGACGTCACACTCCTCCTCTTTATACACTTGACGGAGAGGAAGGCGATTTTTCAGCCGCTTTATGACGTCGGTCTCGGCACCCAGCGTGTTCCCGAGTACCATCATGAAGAACTTCAGTACATTTGATCCTGGAAACAAAACGACTCAGTAACTGTTTAAGATCAGTGGTGGTCATACATTTAAGCATCCTGTTACGGTTTGTTTAGTATGATTGATTTGGCAGGCACCTCTGTGAAGTCATTTCTGCCCCCAGAGCCCAGTGTCCATTTCTCGTGAACTTTGTGGTTGATGCAAACATGTACAGGATCGAACTAATTGCCCTACATCGTGCAAATAAATACATAATTTACTCCTTTTATATCGTTAATATTAAAGGATGATTGTAACTGTGTGAGCATTAAGACTATTTTCTCATCAATATTTGGACATTGGAAAGTATTATGCACCAGTAGTTCAGTTCATCCAGTTCAATACAGTTACGGTAACTAAAAAAAAACACTCTTTACAACAGTGGTGTGCAGAAAATCTTCCCACGACATGTTGACCCGTGGAGCACATGGCCTCCATCAACAGGAGATTACACTCGTACTGTCCAAGAACAAGAATATGAGGCCACAGTGGAAAAGACTCGCATAATGTGGACGAATTACGATTTGGAAAAAAGACCCGCGTTTGAAGAAGGGTTACTTGAGTTTGCTTTCTCCTCTGACCTTGCTCTTCAACAATGATACACCATCACTAGATGTTTTTTGTTTTTTTGTTATGCACAGAATTCTATGTAGTTATAATCATCAGTACAAACTCAAAAGGTCTAATTTCTCTCATTCTGATGTGAAAATTACCTGAAGCTCTTGACTTCTGCCTGCATGATTTTAAACTGTGCTGTATAACAAGTATTTGCCCCTTTCTTGAATTTTTGTTATTTTGTATATTTGTCACAATTGAAGAATTTAGATCATCAAACAATTTCAGTATTACACAAAGTTCACCCGAGTAAATACAAAATGCAGTTTTTATATAATGATTTCATTTATTAAATGAAAAAAGCTGTCCAGGCCTACCTGGCCTTATGTGAAAAAGTAATCCCCCCCGATTTAAGTCTGGAATTTGACTAGACTAACCTAAATTTAGCTTTTTCTGAGTAATTCAGAGGTGGACTTGCTGGTGCGTTTCAGATCATTGCGCTTGATCTTAAGCTTGAGGATTTTGAGGTAGAGAGAAGTAATTCATGGTTCCATCAATTACGGCAAGTCGTCCAGGTCCTGAAGCTGCAAAGCCCATCAAGACCATCACACTACCGCCACGATAATGTCTGCCTTGGTATGATGTTGTCATTTTCAAACACTGTGTTAATTTTACACCAGATGTAACAGGACACGCATCTTCCAAAACGTACAACTTTTGTTTCATCACTCCACAGAATATTTGGATGGTCCGCTGTAGCGCCCCCTTCACAGGAGCAGCCGAAATAAACTGACAAACCGGATTTAACTTGCTGACCTTACTTAAGAGGAAACACTACATTTTATTTAAATATGTTCCATCATAAACATTTGTTTTTTCATTGTATAAGTTTATGTGTATAGTGTAATAAAATGAGTCAATGAGTGTGTACAGCACTAGCGAGGAGTGTTTTCACCACGAAAAGCAGGAAGTTGGCTTTTTACTCTGGTGGGTTACGCAATAACTGTAATCCAAAAAACTGTTTGTCTCTTTTTGTTTTTTTTTTTTGTTTTGCCACATGTGAAATGATCATTAATTTAACTAAAATAGATAACAGCCATGTAAAGGACACGCTGTATCTGTTAAGAAGACATCCTGAAAAAGCTACGTCTTTTATTCTTGTTCTTGACTAGTACAAGACTTTAGAAAGGGTCTAGAAAAAGCTTCTGCATGATCACGGCAAAAACAGCTTCGAAGCAAAGGACCAAAACCAAACAAAAGTCAGACAAACCCGGATTAAACCTGACGACAAACCTGAAACCATCTTGATGGTAGATGATCCTCAAGCAGTCAAACGTCTCACAATTTCACACTTTTTGGACGTCTTTTGTCGTGTGACTGCACTTTCAGTTTTGCACAAGACCCTGCCCACCTACACCTCCTTCATGTACCATTTTCGATTCAAGATATAGAAGAAGAAGAAAAAAAAAGGAAGAAATTTTAAAACAATTAAACATTAAACTACACACACACACACACTTACTTTCCCTGGACGGAACCACAAACCATTTCACTCCATTTAAACTTTACAGTTTATTAAAATTGTACTTAGAATCAAATTCAAATGATTTTCTCTTATTCATGTAAAATTCATTTATGCATATTTATTCACTAAAATGTCTGAAACATTAACAATAGTAGTGCAGTATAACCTCCCTAGGAAGAATTCAAAGGTTCAATTTTTTATAATAAATAAATGAATTAATGAATTAATAAAATACAGTATACTAATACCAGCTGGTTTATGTAATGTCTCTGTGAAGACTTGTCCATGTCAACTGCATTAATAAACTGGAGTCTCGCGTCCTCTCTCTGTGGTTTTTATCAGTTCTTCCTGTATCTTACACCTATTTCCTGTTGATGCTGTACCCAGGACGTGTCTCTGTCTTTTAGCTTCAGCACAGCGCTGACATGTCAGGCCCCGCTGAGTCAGTGGATGTTTCATGTCTAAAAATGTGCGTGTTGTTGTAAAAACATGGATTAAAAAAGATCGCCTGCTTTCTTAAAGGTCCGTTCTGATACGGAAAATCTGGAAGGCGTCTAAACACGGAACCAACAAACACTTAATAGTCCTATTTGGGTTTAAATGTGCAATATTAAAGTAGGAATAAAAAGGACAACGTAATTTGAGAATACTGACAAAAATATAATATTGGAAGGAAGAATACTTCCAACATTTCAGAAAAGAGTACAGACGAAATATTGACAGCAGCCATTCGTGGATTTAGAGATGTTGGGCTAATAAATAAAACTTACATTGTTAATAATACTGACAAAATAGTTTGATGAATTTGTGTCATTAATTACAAATTAGGTTGAACGTTGTTTAATTCATCATCCTTCGCTGTGTATTTTAATTCAATATATATATTTAAAGTGCAACATACTGAAGCTAGGTTGTTTTTTTTTTTTTTTTACTTTCTGTAAAAAAAATTATGGTTGTTGATGATGATGATGATGATGATGATGATGAATTAACACAGGTTATTACAAGACCTTATGAGTAACCTGGTCAAATGTATGATTTTAATTCTAATTCTTTTAGTTATTATTGTGTCTTATTGTGTTATTTGATCATCTGTACTTACGGTAGCTGTCACTAGCTAGTTAGCCAATAGTTGCATGTAGAATATTCATTGATAATGTGCTAATGAGCTCTTTCTTTTCTTTTTTTTTTTTTTTACTTAATTGTTGTTGTTTATCACAACATGAATTTGATTATACAAAAGATGACCATAGGTGCATTTTAATGCCATTTCAATTTTAAAGCACAAAATAACAGAATAAATAAAGCAATTAAAAGTATGAGTGCAAGGTAGACCCCCCTTTTGGAGAGCTGTGGTCTGGACCTGTTTGTGAATTCAGGCTGATGGTGTGGGATTTGGACAGAACAATTGTTGACTAATAATATTAGAAGTGGTTTTCTTTCTGAGCTGTCGAACACCTACCAGGACATCAGGTTCAAAGAGGGGTTTTTTTTTTCTTTCTTCTGTTCAGTAGTAATTGTTTGTGTTCAGGGTTATACACACCACTGTCTATCAAAATCATTAGTTTTGTTGATGCTACTGTAATATTGGACCGCAATCTTTACTCTGAATCTTTTGAAGAGCAGCTTCGATGTCCGTTCCAGCCCGAGACGCAATAGGGACAAAAGCGATGATGACGTCACACTCCTCCTCTTTGCACACTTCACGAAGAGGAAGACGATTTTTCAGCCGCTTTATGACGTCGGTCTCCGGCACCCAGCGTCTTCCCGAGTACCATCATGTAGAACTGCAGTACATTTGATCCTGGAAACAAAAACGACCCAGTAACTGTTTAAGATCAGTGGTGTTTATACATTTACTGTAAGTGTTCTGTTAATCCTGCATCCTAGACTACGGTACACACCTGCATGGGTGATCATCATCATGGCTGGATTGATAATGTGGCATAATGGGCATTGTTTGTTTTGTGTTTGTTTTTGCCAAGGATCAGCCCATCATGCAGCGACATGGCAGAACAGTGTTAGCCCAATCACATGGCACATTGTTGGAGCAATTGAGTCTTTTGTGCCGGCTGTATAAAATCTTTTCAGCCCAGCTCTCCATCTTCTTCTCCATTTCTTGTGTCAATCGACAGACCTAATCAGAATGGTGATGGAGAAAAAGACTACAAGGAAAAGCTAAACTGTGTGTGCTACCAGACGTGTAAAGACTTCAGACATGTTTCCTGTAGGGGCCGTTGCAGTAGCCTCTCCCTCACTGGCAGTGCCAAGTGTTCAGTGCAGCAGCATCAGGCGAATGGAGAAGAGCAGGCGTGTACTTTAATCGATAAGGCATTGCATTTGCTTTGGGGTTTTTTTTCCACACGTAACTCTTGTGCAAACCCCAGGAGAACCAGCAGTTTCTGAAATGCTACCCAGACAAAAAAAAAAAAAAGAACAAAACAAAAAGACAAGCAAAAATTGACAAACCTGAAACCATCTTGATGGAAGAGGAACCTCAAGCAGTCAAACCTCACACTCACACTTCCCACTTTCCCACTGTCATGTGAGTGCAGAAAATATGTAATGAGTTTGACTGTCAGTTTTACATAAGATCCTGTTCACCAACCCCTTTGTGGACCTTTTCAGATTTTAAATATCAACAAAAAGTGCACTTTTTTTTTTTAATACAAGTAAACTACACACATTCATCTACTTTCCCTGGACAGAACCCCAAATTGCTCTGTAGATCCAAAACATTTCATACAATATTAAACTTATTATATAGCTGATTAGAATTGTACTTGGATTAAAGTTGAAATAATTATTTTTGTTTATATTAAATATATTTATACTTATTTAATCACCTGTTTTGAAACAAATAAAAATAAAAGTGCTGCAAGTGATATTCGATTTCAACTTTGATTGAATCTCCCATATTTAAAAAGAAACTCACTAAAAAAGCAGATATGGAACGGTGAAAAATTCAAATGTAGAATTAGAATGAATAAAAATGCAGTATACTAATACCTGCTGGTTTAGGTAATGACTCTGGGGAGACTTGTCCGTGTGAACTGCAATAATAAACTGGCTCTTCTAGCTCGGTGTTTTTATGGGTTCTTCCTCCTTCTAAGACCTGCTTCCTGTTAATGCCGTACCCAAGACGTGTCTCTGTGTTGTAGCTTTAACGTTGATGT
This sequence comes from Clarias magur, assembly GCA_013621035.1. NCBI lineage: Eukaryota > Metazoa > Chordata > Actinopteri > Siluriformes > Clariidae > Clarias > Clarias magur. The sequence continues at coordinate 456,190 of QNUK01000142.1, read as the reverse complement.
GGTAGGCCATGCTGAGTCAGTGCATGTGGAATGTCTAAAATTCTCTTTGCTGCTGGAAAAACTCAGATTAAAGCATCCGTATTTTATCTAATATCTATAAAAGGCATGTTTTGTAAGTACAGCTGTAGCAAAAGGGTCGTCTGCTTTCCGAAAGTGCCGTTCTGATACGGGAACGCTTGTAGGCTTCTAACCACAGAACCAATGAATGCTGAAGAATCCTAAATGAAGGAATGAAAAGAAAACATAATCTCAAATGGTTTATTTGATTTATTTTAAGAATACTTCCAATATTGGAAAAAAGTACGGAAGAAATATTGATGAGATATCAGAGATTCCAGGTTTGAGAGATAATCAATATTCACAAATAGCGTTTTACAGTATGACAAAAAAGTCTATACAGATACAATTATGTAATACATATAATTAGATAAACATTGTTTTATTCATCATTGTGTGTATTTTAATTAAATGCTTATTTAATGCACAATACATACCGTAATTTAATCAAAGCTGGAAAGTTAAACTTAACTGTTTTTTTTTTGTTTGTTTGTTTGTTTTACTTTCTGCATGATGATGATGATGATTTTAGTGGCATGATGATGAAGATGACACATTATTACAGGTAATTTCTTGATTTATAATTTTTAATAAAATTATTTTAGTTGTGTTATGTTATGCTACTTGTATCTACGGTAGATGTCACTAGCTAGTTAGCCAATAGTTTCCAGCAGAAAATTTAATGCTAATGTGCTAATGAGCTTTTTAGCTTCTCCATGTATTTTTAATTTGTTGTTGTTGTTGTTGTTACGTTGATCACAATATGAATTTGATTATACAAAAGATGATCATGGTTGCATTTCAATGTGCTTTTCATTTAAAAGCCCTGACAATTAGCAGAACAATTAAAACAATTAAAAGTATTATGAGTGCAAGGCAAAACCGCCTTTTGAAGGGATGTGGTCTGGAACTGTTTGGGAAATCAATTTGTGAGATCAGATAATCAGTGATGGATTTCAGCGCCTCGTCATTGCGCAGGTTTCTGAGCAGTCCTATACCTTCATAAAAGACGAGGTCGACAGCAAGCACACCTTCTCTGTTTCCACAATGTTTGCTATCAGGTGCGATGTAGTCTGTGTCAAACGTATGGTGGAGCACCACGAGAACCACAGGCCGACTCGCTGCGAGAAAGAGACGTAAAAAGAGAGATCTAATTACTAACACAGGATGAACAGGGTGACTCTCACAGCCTTAGTACGTCATATTCTAGAGAGGGTTGTAGTTATTAGTGTAGTTGATGCTACTGTAATATTAGACTGCAATCTTTACTCTGAATCTTTTGAAGAGCAGCTTCGATGTCCGTTCCAGCCTGAGACACAATAGGGACAAAAGCGATGATGACGTCACACTCCTCCTCTTTACACACTTCACGGAGAGGAAAGCGATTTTTCAGCCGCTTTATGACGTCGGTCTCGGCACCCAGCGTGTTCCCGAGTACCATCATGTAGAACTGCAGTCCATTTGATCCTGGAAACAAATGACAGTGTAAATGTTCAAGATCAGTGTTCTATAAAGCCTGCATTATAAGCTCTTTTGATTAGAAGACACATTTATGTCTTACTGCAAGATGGACGTCCAGACACCAACAGCAGAAAATCTCTAGACTACGGTACACACCTGCATGCCGTTTCATGCGATTTTTACATTGTTATACATCTCTATTTTCTACTTTATTTTATTGTAACAGTATTAAAATATGTTGTAGATTTTATATTTTACATTCTTTTCTAGTGGCATTTGCCTCTTCTTATTTCCTTTCCTTTTAGGTCACAAACAGTCTTGTAAGCATTTCACTGCATATCACACTGTGTATGTGATGAATAAATGTTTTATTTGAACGGGTGATCATCGTCATGGCTGGATTGGTAACGTGGCATCCCGGCCTATGTTTGTTTTGCTCGTGTCCGCCCATCATGCAGGGACAGCGCGCCATTGGTTTGTCTTTTATACTGACAGCGTTAGCCCGATCACATGGCGCCAGAGGTGGAGCAGGGTTTGGTTTGGTTTTATAGTCCATATAGTTGAATGTGAAATTCCTAGGAAATTCCCTCTGAAATGCTAACCAGAAAAAAAGGGGGGAAAAAATAAATAAATAAAAAACTTGACAAACCTGAAACCATCGTGACGGAAGCTGAATTTTCAGACTTTGGACGTGTTTTGTCGTGTTGCTACAGAAAGTGATGCACAAGACCCTGCCCCACCCTTCTTGGACCTCTTTGGATAAAAAAAAAAAAAAATGACAATAATTTTATTTTATTTTATACAAATAAAATACACATATGCAGCTTTGCCTTACTTTGCCATTGACGGAACCCCAAACACTTTGCCCTGTTAGACGTTCCACACCATTTTTTTTGTAGTTTACAGCAGAAAAAAATGTAAGTGTAAATGACGTACTTTTATTTATACTCCGTACATTGGCATTGATTTATTCGCAAATATCAAAATAACTGAAACATCATATCAAAATCATTAAAACATTAACCAAGTATAAGCAGTGCTGCAAGTGCCATTTGTGTACTGTGATGATTAAAAAGAACCTCAGTAAGAATGCAAAGGTTGAATTTTTATCATAAATAAATAAATAAATAAATAAAATACAGTATACTAATACCTGCTGGTTTATGTAATGTCTCTGTGAAGACTTGTCCGTGTGAACTGCAATAATAAACTGGAGTCTCACGGCTTCCAGCTCAGTGTTTTTACGTCTCAGTTTTTTCCCGTATCTTCACCTATTTCCTGTTGATGCTGTGCCCAGGGTGTGTCTCTGTGTTTTAGCTTCAGCACAACTCTGACATGTCAGGCCATGCTGAGTGAGTGGTTGTGTAATGTCAAACTGCTGTAATGTCTGGCTGGGAACATGGATTAAAGCATCAGGCTTTTGTATAATATCTTTAAACTCACACAGTCTGTCATTTACAGTAGGTATGATTTGTAAGTACAACTATAGAATTACAAGACTTAATTATACATGATGCAAATGTCGTCTGCTTTCTGAAAGTCTTGTTCGGATACGGAAACACTTGTAGACTTCTAAACCAGTGAATGCTTAAGGATGAAGATATTTGGGTTTAAACGTTCAATGTAAATGTAGGAATAAAATGGACGACGTGATCTGGGATTGTCAATGTGATTTATTTTAAGAATACGTCCAACATTGCAGAAAGAAAAAATATGAATAAATCATTATCAATTATCGTCAATAATGCTGCTAGAACGCTTTTTCCATGAATGCATGTGTGTGTGTGTGTGTGTGTGTGAGAGAGAGAGAGAGAGAGAGAGAGAGAGAGAGAGAGAGCGCACAATCCAGTGTCAATCCAGTCTTTTATGCAGCAGAATTACAGGATTTCAGTTAGAAATATTCACAATAATATCAGCTTCATCAAAACTGCTAATGTTACAAATAATAAATTCTTGGATGACAATCCAATATAATACTGAATGTAATTCATTTTATTTTGATGAACCCTATTAATAACAACGAATACACCATACAGCCAAAAGTATGTGCACCCCTGTCCATCACACCATATACGGTGCTTCCTTAAACTTTTACCACAAAGTTGTAGAGACGCTCACTCGGCTCACTCATGCTGTTTTTACTGAATACTCACAAATTCACACAGCTACGTTCCAACATCTAGCAGAAAGCTTTCCCAGAAGAGTTCAAAATATACGATTATTCTAATATGCCGTTAATGTTAACAAGGCACTACAAGGTAGACACTGGCATGATGGTCCAGTGTCCACAAACCTGCAGACACACAATGATGATGTACAGTATGGCTGCTCAAAACATGCTTTAGCAATAATTGTACACTACAGTGAAGTGTAATGCTTGATTCTGATTGGTCAGAAGGTGTAACAGCAGTTCTAACAGTAGATGCATTTGAAGGTGCAGGTTAACAGTTTTAGCTTAGCTTTAGTTTCCATGGAAAAAAAATGTAAAGGATTGATCTTTATTCCTATCCAGCTACAAAACCATCCTAGCCATTTAAGATAAGATTCAATCATTTGTAACATGTACCTTACAGCAGAGGGAAATCATTTTTACACATATTTCAGTGAGGAAACTGGAGTCAGAGTGCAGAGTCAGGCAGGATTCAGCACCCCTGGGACAGACAGGTCTAAGGGCCTTGCTCAAGGGGCTTGAACAACTGACCATCTGTTCCAGATTGACACATTAACACACTGCCATAACTGACGGAGCGACCACGGCTCTAAAGCTTGCTTTATATCTTGTAAATACTTCGCTGTTTCGTTCAGTGCCTCTGTGTTACGTCGACATTCCAGCAGTCCCTGGTCTTCATAAAAGAGACAATCCACAGCCAACATGTTGCTCCTGGTAATTATCCGCCTGCTGTCTGGAGCAACATAATCCCGATCAAAAGTGTGATGGAGCACCACGATAACAGCAGGACGGACGTCTAGGAAGAAAAACATAAGAACTACAGTATATAATACAGTCAACGTTTCAATCAGAAAAAATGGCTGCACATGAAAAGGTCTCGTTCTCCTCGTGCACAGGTACTGTACCTGGTATACTCGTGAGAGCCGTTTCAATGTCAGTACCAGCTCGAGAAACCACAGGGATGAAAGCAAGGATGACGTCACACTCATCCACAGAAGGCACTAGGTCTCTGGTACTGATGCACAGACGTCTCAAAACTTCCTTGTGACAGTTTTTGTCGTTTCCAGTGACTATCACATAATATCTGATTGGCTTTGACCATACAGCTGAAACGGAATTGACAAAGTGTAAGTGTATAAATGTTTTAGAGATGTAGAGAAAAAGGCATTCGATACTGGAGCTCATGGCCCATGTCAGGATGGTGTGCCAACCACACATTGGAAATGCTGCTGTGTCACCATAGGCATACGGCATTTCCAGTGTGTTTCCATTTTTGTCCATGCAATATTGTACTTAATATACAATAATCTCAGGTCCACAATGAGTGGGATTATTTACCTTTCCTTGGTGCGGAGTCAACTTCATCCTGCTGCAACGAAAATGAAAAATTAAGATTACTTGCAAACTCAAAGGCTTTTAGCAGATGACCTGGTAATCTACAAATTATCATCTTTTGTATAAAATCAGTTCGATCACAGGAATGCTGAATTCTTACACACTCTCCAGTTTACAGATTTATCTCATTTTACAATTGTTACTATAGTAGTACCTCATTAATAAGTCCACCTAAGCGAAATAAAAAAAAACTTTCATCGCACTTTATCCCGTAAAGTCATTTTTACATACAAATCTAACATGAATGTAAGGAGTCTCCAGTGTAAGTGCTTTGTTTTGTCGTTCATGCTTTTCTTAACAACATGAAATTTATTTTACTAACTTCAAGGGAGAAGAAAAAAGGCTGGTGTGTGAACGACTGGTGACGTTTATAGCTACTGAAATGCATGAGGTGCAAGTGTCTGTTTGTCAACATTAATCATGAGGAAAGTCCTGGTTTGACTCGAACGCCCTTTGAAAGTAATAATAAGAATTAACTTCTTTTAGAGATGTCTGATTAAAAAAATATATTAAAAATGAAACGTACATTGTGTCTGTCTTTAATGAATAAATTAACTAATAAGCAATACTACTTTAGGATCAATAAACAAATCTACATTAACTAGACATTTCTTTTATAAATGTGAGACGTGTGGTTTTTACCTTTACATGTCGTCCTTGGTTCATAAACACAAACTTAAACTGGTTCCCTGTAAAAAAAAATATAATAATAATAATGATAAGATTTGAACTGCCTTTTTATACAGACACGATAGACTGTTACAATGTCGGCTCTGTGCTCTGTACTGGATGAAACCTACATTTATTTTGTCCAAGTTCCGCCAGAAGTCTCTAAAGCAACAACAACAACAACAACAACAAAAAGTGTAAGCTCATTTGCAGTCTGTATGACTACGGCATATAATATTTGGCAAATGATACTGTAACATACACTGTATTTCCAAAAGTATGTGGACACCTGGCCATCACATTCTTATGTGGTGGCTTCCTGAAACCGCACCCACAAAGACGAGCACACAAGTGACCATATATTGATAGAGATGTATCTCTATCAATATATGAAGATGATTTCTGGATTCCGACTGACCAGAATGTACTGATTTTTATTAATAACAGCAGCTCTGATAGTTTGTTATAAATCTGTACAGTTTTCACAATATCAGCTCATTCACAATGATTCATTAATTAGTTTAATTAGCTTAAGTGAAATAACAATTATTCACCTTTACAGCTTGTTCTTGGTGCTCATAATGCTGGAAATAACCCTGGCTCCCTAGGGGGGGGGGGGGGACATTTTTAATTATAAATACTATAGAATAGAATATGGAAAAGTTCAGATCTGTGCTCTTGTTGAGGAGACTTACCATTGTCTCCTGCCAGACTAGTCAGAGAAACCTAAAGAAAACATTTAAAAATAAAAGTGTGTACAGTATGTGCAATATGTACATCACAAAACTTAACCACAATCTAGTGTTTCATACATGTTTCAATTAGAAACCAAGAAACCAATACAAAGACATTTCTTTGGGTGTCATGGGATTATGAGAACTGGTTTTAATGGTCTGAATACAGATGACATCATACTGAAACATGTACTGAATCCAGAGACCACTGAGACACCCATGACCTCACCTCTCTGTGACGCAACATGCCCCTTTAAATGAAAGGAATGACGCCAGGGGCGGATCTACCGGGGTGGCACGGGGTGGCAATTGCCACCCTAAGAAAAAGCCTTGCCACCCCATTTGCCACCCCAGCACTTGTGTCCTAGTGTTCTAAGAATTAAATACGTTTTTTTTTTTTTTATCTGACGTTCCAATCCAGGTATCAGGTTCAAGTCAATCACACATCAGCCTTTATTTCATTTTTACAGGACAATGTAAAAATGTGCACCCTAGTGTATACACCGGATAAGAATAGCGTTCCTTGAATCCACAGAAGCCATGCAAGGATGCTTGCTTCAGTGTTGCCACCCCTCATAATGTTAATGCCACCCCCTTGCCACCCCATGAATCATTTTCGAGATCCGCCCCTGAATGACGCTTTATAATGTTAATACGTGTCCGGAGCACCTGCAGGAAACCCACCAAGCATCTCCTCCATCTGTCAATAATACATAATAATAGTATTAATACTCACACGAATGATTAGGAGTATGGCTAAGTAGATTAAACACGGAAAGATAATAATTAATTCCAAGGAGCATCCTAAAATAAACAAAGAAACATCCAAAAGGTTGTAACCCATGTTTTTCTTCGATCTTCAGCAGCAGGAATGAGAGATAAAACGATAACGACAGGTCCTACAGAGATATGCAGTATCACTCTGAGTGAAAGTGAAACTGATCAGCTCGACCAAATGTCCTTTCATAATAACAGTCCATGGACACATATAGTTACATTATAATATTATTACATTAAAATTACCTAGAAAATTACCTAGGTGTATCGTTATATTAAAGCAAACAGAAATTATGGTCTAAGTTAAATAGATTTTATTAATTGGGCTGTAAATAAATATTGTACGTACACAGTACTGAAGCTCACGTAATCATCAATCATGATTCTGTCTCCCTCTGCTGGTCGGGTTTGGTATCGCATGCAGCAGGCTGTTAGTGTAAACCACTATATTGTATACATTATTATTATTATTATTATTATTATTATTATTATTATTGTTGTTGTTGTTGTTGTTGTTGTTGTTGTTGTTGTTTCTTGTCTCATGCAGATAATATGCAGTTCCATGTTTTTAACTTACTCTTACTATCCACTTTATTAGAAATTCCTCTATATCCTTGCAGTTATCCACCCAGCCAATCATAGGGCAGCAGTTCACTCACACAATCTTTATCACCACTTTATCCTGTATACAGGATCGCAAAGGGCCAAGAGCCTATCCCAGGAGACAAGGCGGGGCACACCCTGACTGGGGTCATTTCATCACAGGGAACACACACATACACAGACACTCACTCACACACTTGTTCACACACACACTTCTGTGACAGATGGCCTACGACCTGTGCACCCAAACAAACCACACTCCTTTCCCATGGTGCTGAACGGACAGCTTCACTGCATCACTGTGAATGTTGTGGACAGAAAAGCACATAGTTATCCAGCACATAGTCAACAATTAAGCTTCAGACCTGCAATATGAGCATTAAACTCATTACTTTTCAGATAAATCAGTGCAGAAATAATAACTTCTTATACAAAGTATACAATAAAGATGCTATTTGTGCTAGTTACTAAACGTAAATTATAATCAGGGTAGATAATATTTGTGTGTGTGTGTGTGTGTGTGTGTGTGTGTGTGTGTGTGTGTGTGTGTGTGTGTGTGTGTGTGCATGCGTGCTCGTGAGGGTGCCCATTTAATCTGATCTTAATGAGAGAAATCACAATGCAAGCTTCCTTCCCAAAAATTTAACAGGAGCTACGCAAACACAAACCGTGGTAGTTAGACAATAAATTTTTACATTGAGATAAATTCCAGTACCGCTGAAAAAGTTTGACACAGTTACACTTACTTTTTTTTTCTTTTCTTTTCTTTTTTACTACAGTCTACATTGTAAAGCAACACTGAAGGCATAAAACCTATAAAATAACAGAATTATGTATAATCTCATAGGAAAGAAAACAATAGAATTAAATTAAATAAGGCCACCAGGTTTGTGAGGAGGTGTGTTCACACTGTTGACTGGTACTGTAGATTACTGTGTGGAACACTTGGAAAAGTAGGATTAACTAAAATAGGGTGTCTGTTGGTGCTTTTATCTATTTTTCATAATTACCTTCTATCTTTCCTATATATGAGTTTCCTCTGTTTTGCCATGTGATCCTATTCTGATTGTTTTCTGTTGCTATTTTCCATGGCATGGATTGGCCAATGCCTTGCAGTTTGTTCTCTTGAGTGAAATCTCTCTAAATTTAAAATCTCCAGATTTTAACTGCCTTAATTAGGCCCAGAACTGTATATATATTCTTTATTTAATATGTCCAGGTTAAGGTCTTCCATCAGTAGACAGAATGATATAGGTATACAGGTATAGTATATTAAATCATTCAGATTAGTCATTTTGAGTTCATTTAGAGAAAGATAAAACCCAGTGTTTTCTTAATGCCTTGTTTGGTTTGGTGGTTTGATTAGAGCATTTGACTATGTAATAACCTTTATTTTTGTAAATGAGCTGAGAAAGATGTCCTGTTTCGTTCTCATTTTTAATGTTCATGCAAATAGGAGACTGATTATCACCAGTCATTTGTATGTCTGTAGTCTTATATTTTAATCTATTATAATTAGAACGTTAATGCATATTAAAACATTATGTGCACAACACATTGTGGCAAAGACTACACATCTATTCGCCACCCCTGAGTCACCCCAGGACAAAAAAAAAAAAGATTGAAAACTGTGTGTGTGCGCTTGTGTGCCCTGCGATGGATTGGCACGGTATCCAGGGTGTGTCCCACCTCGTGCCCCGAGTCTAATGGTATGGGCTCCAGGCTTCACACCAACCTGAACAGGATAAGCGGTGTAGTGAGTGTTTTATTGTTTCTTTCGTGACAACTTTTATTAACAGTTGATAGTTTACAGACTTTTATTTGCGTTTGTTTCCCCTCCACGTACTGTATCATTTGTTTATCATCATGTGTATATATTATATGGTTAGCACTCATAAATATTGGTACCTTATGCAGTCTTGTCTACTGTGTATTGCATACAAATACATACCAGCTATATAGTATGAATAACACTTAAGACATTACTTGACTTGAAACTGTGACTCATTAATCAGCTCGTAAACACGATTTTATCCTAAAACTTAAGGACAACTTGAAGGAAGCATTAACTACGTCACAACGCGCAGGCGCACAATCCTTCATCCTTCATCAGGGAGGTTAAAGTAACCGGACTGCGCATGCGCTTGTTTCCTCTCTTCACCTCCCTGCGCTGAGCTTCACCATGGCGAACGTTGCTGACACAAAATTATACGACATTCTCGGGGTTTCTCCTTCAGCGTCTGAAAATGAGCTCAAGAAGGTAAATTCACGTGTTAGAAATCGTCTTCGCTCGAGTAGCGGGTTTTTTTAAAAACCTTTGTCCGACTCTGACGTGAGGATGTCGGTATCAGGAAGGACGGATTAGCCGATAAGCTAGGTAACTTGCGCGAGACGAGGCCGTGTTCCCAATTGCCGTACACTTCCTGTTGACGTGCCCTCGGTAGGCTCTGGTTGTATATTGGCCTGTGTGCACTATGTAGTAGTTTTAATGATGGTTTAGGATACGGCCCTTGATGTAACGCCGTACATGGATGAAACGAGGCCTGGTAATGCTTGCCGGCACCTCGGAATATTCCAGAAATACGTTTTGTAACTTACTTTGGTTGAATATCTCTGGATATTTGTGCGCCCTTCTTTAACACATTATTAAACTGGTCAGGTTTATTTGTGACGCTTCTTGTTTAGCTACATAGCATGTGATTAGCATAGCCATGCTAAAGCCGGCCTGGCTAATTGGCCAGCTAACTAGGCCTGATTTCGTTGTCTCTTTTTCCGTTCTATTTTATATAATCTGGTTATGACAAAGAATTGAATAAACTTCACAATAAGCTCCACAAGTCGTGATTATGGGTTTAAAATGTACAACAAGCCATCAAGCGCAACGTGTCGTTGGTTAACTAGCAGTATATTAGGCTAACTAGCCGAGTAAAGCTAACAAAAGTTGTTCACTGTGACACAGTTAGTTACGCAATGTAAAGCTACCATGACGCTCACCGGACATTTAACATCTAAATCTACATCTTTTCGTTTTTCAATATCATTAGTAAATACGCATATTTCACACGTCATTACGATTTTATTAACCAGTCAGCCACCTCACGTGGTGGTTAAACCGGTAACAAGGAACTAGCTATAGATGGCGTTGTGCCAAAGTATCACCAAGGGTTATAACCAATTTGTCTGATCTTTTTTTTTTAAATAAAGGAAGGCCCCCTGGTGACGTCACTCATTGTGTGTGTGGGGGTAAATTCATGAAAACGCAGTGATTATTTTCATCATCGTGCTTTGTGTGTTGTCTAAGGGTTTGTTTTTATGTCTCAAAAGAAATTCTAATAGAATCTGAACTGGAACGTTTATAAAAGACAACGAGGTCTAGTTCTGGTATTTCACGAAGTTTAAATACATAATTTACAAAAAAAAATGGATTTAATGGTAAATTAACGTTGTGGTGGTGAGTAGTTGGGGAACAGACATGCAGGAAACGGTTTCAGAAAGAACCACTCGCTTTTATTACGGTTAACAAAGAAACTGTGGTGATTGTTGGGAGTTATTGGTGATTAGTTACTAGGATGTATTGATGATGAGTAATTGATCGTTGGTTGGCGCTTGTTGGCTAGACCCCGATCTCGACTTGTATAACCAGCGACTTTGATGTGAACTTTTCAAACCATTAACATTAAAACCACTCAGGTTTTAGGTTCCTCTTGTTTCACGGGGACAGCTCTGACTCCACAAGATTTGTGGTGCCTGACACTGGGGAGATAGTGGTGGATGCTTTGTGCTGCTGGATGGCGCATCCGTAGATCCGATGTTTGTCCAGTGCATCCCATGGATGCTCGGTCGGATTTGGATCAGTGGAGTCTGAAGCCGTGTCAGTGCCTTGGGCTTTTTGCCTCCTGGACCCCATGCACTTTGGGCTAGGGCTGGCCAGTTAATCAAAACCAATATTCAAATGTTCTCTAATTGACACAGGCAAGATTTTTTTTTAAATTTTCTTTATTCTTTTCTCCAAGGTGTGTAGTCTCATGATTCAGCTCTGTCCATTCAACATTAAAGCAACATGGATGAGAATGAACGCTTGTTCATATTTACATTACTAAACTTGCCTGTGAAATATGAGGCACTCGTTCTTTAATCATAATTAAGGTACAGCGTTCAATTAATCCTGATATTGATTTTATGTCATATTGCCGAACACTACGGTGGGTGTTCTAGTGCCTTTCTGCCATGTGCAGTGTTGACTAATTTGCCGGTTTGTGCTGTATTGGCATTTCTGTACATTGGGTCGGGTGAGATGGGCCTTGGGTGCTCATGCTTCTTTCATCTGTTTTGCTGATCTATAGTTGGTAGTGTTGGTAAATTCACCTGGCTGTGGTGTTAATGGCTGATCAGTGTATATTGGAGTCAGGACACTTGCTGACGTTCAATTGTATAAAATCTCACTAGGTTCATATGAATGTTTATATGTATAGGTCACTGAAGACCTTTCAAAATGAATTTATTTGTTAATAATTGCTACATGATGGACTAATCTGCATATTGATTCTTACACTGCTACAAACATTACTTTGTAGTACATTACAATACTACAAACATTTGGAATTCTGCATCACAATAGATTTTAAGTAAATATATACTGTCCGAATTTAGCAGTAATTACACACGTGTGGCTTATCATTTTGTGGCGTAAAAACAGTAATTCTGAAAGTGAAAGAAATAGAAATTGTGATGGATGGTTGTATGTGGTTTGTTTCTGTGCAGGAATACTGATAAATAATAGTAGCAAGTCACAAGTTGCTTTTGTGATTAACTTTTTTTTCGTATACATTAACATACTTCTCATTGGTACAGTTCCCTTATTGGAGGTGTTTGTTTAACCATGTGTACTCTGCATATTTTTTCAGGCCTACCGCAAATTAGCAAAAGAATATCACCCTGACAAGAACCCAAATGCTGGAGACAAGGTAAAGATTTATAAACAAGCCATACTGACTTGGAAGTGAAATGTAACACTGATTAATTTTCACATATAATGAAACAAAAGGGGTTTTGAAGAATTAACCAGAAGTTTCACAATGTGCTAGTTTTTTTTTTTTTTTTCTTTCCCCCCAGGTCTTATGACCGAGTGGAAAAAAAAATAAAATTTTTAATTATTATTTTTATTTTTTAAAATAGATAAACTGCAATGAAATAAATCTGCAAATATTTAAGATCCGGCATTGTGTTGCTCCGTAATAACAAACAAAATGAAGTTGTATTCAACAATAAGCTTTTAATCAGGATTAAGGAAACGTTTTAAATGAAAATGAACTTGACTGAGCGATTGACTTGTGTAAAACGAAATCATATTGGCACTTGGAGAGTAAACATGAAGGAGCGTTGTGATGACCTTTTATCTTTTCTTTTTCAGTTCAAAGAGATCAGCTTTGCGTACGAAGTGCTGACTAACCCAGAGAAGAAGGAGCTGTACGACCGCTATGGAGAGCAAGGCCTGCGAGAAGGGGGCGGAGGAGGACCCGGCATGGACGACATCTTCTCTCACATTTTCGGCGGTGGCCTCTTCGGCTTCATGGGCGGTCAGGGGCGCAGCCGGAACGGTGGCAGGCGGAGAGGGGAGGATATGGTGCACCCTCTCAAGTGAGTCGCTCATGTGTTTTGAGCAGTTTAGCGATGCGTAATAGTGGATAGTGTTACCTGGTTTTATTTCTAGTACTGAACTGGTTCTGTTAGTATATTAATGTATTTCAACTATCATGTTTTTTGTTTTTTTTGTAATTGTGTAAAACTTTTCCCTGTCTATAGGGTAACACTTGAAGACTTGTACAATGGAAAAACAACCAAATTACAACTGAGCAAGAATGTCCTTTGTAGCACTTGTAATGGGTAAGGATTGAGAAATATGTTTCTAAAATGTTAGCAACGTTATTGCAAAAAAATCAGTGTTTATTTGCTTGGTGCTTTAATATAATGGAGATGGATGAGTATAGAATAAGTGTCATTTTACCAAGCTCCTTTGTCCTGAAGATGCTGGAAAATTTGGGTTCAGAATGTTAAAGCCTTTTCTACTCAAAATAAACCTCACCATATCAAATAATTCTTTTCTATTATTACTTCTATTCTTAAGTCTTTGTGAATGAGCTTTTTCTTTAGGTCATCATGCATCAGAACAAGCGCATAAATATAAACCTGTTATTTGAATCAGTGCTACTGTGTAGATGTGCAACAATAAGGCCAGGGAAAAACATTTGTTCTGTGTTTTTGCAGACAAGGGGGGAAGACTGGCGCAGTACAGAAGTGCACGACCTGCAGGGGGCGTGGTATGCGTATCATGATCAGACAGCTGGCTCCCGGCATGGTCCAACAGATGCAGTCCGTGTGCACTGACTGCAACGGTGAAGGTTAGTGCTCCGATGGGGCTGAAGGCTTACTTTTTATAGTTCCTTTAGCTATCGTTCATTAGTGATCCCAGGGCTGCATGATTGTTGCTTGAAAAAAAAAAGTTTTTAAACACAATGCTTACGATTCTCACGCAATTCTATTTTTTGAGACTGACGATTCACTGATGCAGTTTGTCTTGGTTTGTCCTCAAATAAGTGAACACGTGAATGCTGTGTGATCTGAACACATAGAAAGATGTGCAAGAGAATTGCACTTGTTCAGAAACAAGATCACATGTGTATGTATGATTTGATAATGATTTATTTATTTATGTTTCCCTTTTTGATTAATTGTGCAGCTTTGAGCACGCCAAACCAATAAGTATATTTTAAAAAAAAAGATGAACTCTGTGTTGTGTAGGTGAGGTGATCAGTGAGAGAGACCGCTGTAAAAAGTGCGAGGGGAAGAAAGTAGTGAAGGAGGTAAAGATCCTGGAAGTGCATGTTGACAAAGGTATGAAACACGGACAGAAGATCACCTTCGGAGGCGAAGCGGATCAGGCGCCTGGGGTGGAGCCGGGAGACATCGTTCTCGTCCTGCAGGAGAAGGAGCACGAGGTACGCTGCCCATCCTCAGCACCGCATAGAGCAACATCCCTTTATCCCTATAAAACATGATTACAAGGTCAGGGTGCAGGACACCCGAGTTCTTCCACACAGTGTCATTATGGAGCAAGGGTTGGGTACAGGGGTGTTTGTTATATAGGTTTGTGTTTTTGTTTCAGTGAAGGGAGATTTTATGGTGGTCATGAGGTGCACATACTTTTGGCATTGGAGCCTGTCAACATGGCTTTGTTGAATGGATACAAGCTGAGACCAAATGTCATTTCAAACAGACTGCTAACTGTGGTTGTGTGTGGGTGGGTGAGTGATGGAGTGTCATGACCATGCTGTTTTCTGTTCTCCGGTTCTCTCATAGCACTGGTTTCTGCTTTCACACGCACACACTCTCATTTATAAATGAAAGTGTTTGTTTCTCCTATATGTACAGTTTACATTATTTTAAAGATTATGAATTCCCATTTTGAAGTTCCAGGAGCGCATTCGTAAATCTTTCAAGTGTGACAGATTGAGTCTTGTATGCCTTTGACACAAATGTACAAAGGTTTTTTTTTAAAATGCTTTACAATTTGTACATTAGCATTTTGCATTGTGCAAGGGGAATCCCGATAATGCATCGCGGTTAGCTGAAAAGATGTTGGGGGTTTACTGTGTGCTGGAACAGATGCCATGTCTCAAAGCTGTTTCAAAACTTTCTCGTTAAAGGTTTTTCTGAAGTTAGGATTATTCACCATCAGGATGGTCATTTATTATTGTGCTCCCGGACTTATTCATTGAAACCAGTGATGTAGGCTTATTCTTCGCACACGGGCAAGGCTGGTTGCAGGCAGTGATGAACACAGGAAGCAGTGAGGGAGAGATGGAAGGCTGCTGTACAAGCCCTGTATTTTGATATTTGAAGGCGAGTCCTTCTGGACTTTTGCTCAAGCACACAAGTAAACGGAGGACTTCTACTTGAGTAATATTTCACCTCTGTAATGTGGTATTTGTGTACTTTGCCCAACTTTGGTTAGATGGAGAGTGTAAGATTAATAGTGATGCAGGTTCAGTGGCAACAGTTTATTTTTATCCTGCAAGTTGTTTTTTTTTCTTTTCTTTGGCCAGGACTTTGTCTTCAAGTTTGTTATTAATCTCATTGAGATGTCAACGCCCCTTTGTCACTACAGCCTTTGTGTTCATGTCATCTCCAGGCCTAGAAGCTACAGAATAGCCTGTCAGATCATGCTGACGCAAGCTTTCGTGGAAAATGTGAAACACATCTTCCCTCTGTTTAAGCCCTCTCAAACTATTTTTGAGAAGGCTTAAGGGTGATGTGCTATTTTAGTGTAGTCTTTACTAGACTTGTCTATCACCAAGGCATATGTTTGTAGGTTCTGCTTGGCCCACTCGCCCACATGGTTTTTTAAAATTTTTTTTATGCAAAGTTGAAGATTTTAACTGTTAAACGACTAATTGTAAGGGTGCGTGTGTGTAGTTCAATTACTAGGAGTAATTTGAGATTTGCATTTCTATGTGCACCTGGAGTCCATCATGCCATGTAATGTTTTTTTGTCTTTTTTCCAGACGTTTAAGAGAGACGTACACGACCTCTGCATGACCCACAAGATCGGACTGGTCGAAGCACTTTGTGGTTTTCAGTTTGTCCTGAAACATCTGGACGGGAGACAGCTTGTGGTTAAATATCCAGCTGGCAAAGTCATCGAGCCTGGTGAGTGATGTGCAGAATGCTCTGTTTGGTTGTGGGTGTGTTTTTTGTTTGGTGGTGGTGTTTGTTTTTGGTCCAAAGAGATAAGATACCCGTGTGTGTTGCAGGTTCCGTCAGAGTTGTAAGAGGTGAGGGAATGCCACATTATCGTAACCCCTTCGAGAAAGGAGACCTCTTCATCAAATTTGAAGTTCAGTTCCCAGAGAACAACTGGATCAGTCCAGAGAAACTGTTGGTGAGTCGTAGTGGTGTATGATCACAAGTCTAGAGGAGTGAAGTAAATAGTCAAACATGTTTATCTCTTTACGTGGAACGTTTCTTAAACAGCATATTTAAGTGGCCAGGACTTTAGTTTTACACTGACGCGTTATGGAGGAATGCTCTCCTCACACAGTACCAGCATTGAGGAGATGGAGAAGAAATCGTTTTTGTCCCTCATTCAAAACTATACTGTACTACTATATAATTAAAAAAAAAAACTTTATAAATAAGGCCAAATGCTTATTTTAGATTATCCTAGTCATGTGACTGTGGTTGTGTGTTCGGTAACAGTTCTCCGATATGGAAGTAACATGGAGAAGAGTTGGAGCATATGTACAGTACACACCTTGTCAGTGAACTATGAATAACAGGGGTTGGGGGAGCTCAGGGTTAAGGCTGACTGTGGTTTGGAAACTGTCATAAGGCGTGCTGGATGATATGACCTCAAATCAATCTCATGATTAATTGAACTTTTACCTCGAGCCTTTCCTTTCAGAAATCTTTGTAGTTTTGTACACTGGGTTAAAATTGAGCTTTAACAGTAAACCGTAAAAAAAAGTTTTTTGACCAGTGTCTCAAACCTTTTCAGTGTTGTGGAAAGTTCCTTATCTGGGTAATTCCTTCACTTTTATCTCCTGAAGTATCTAAAGAACACCTTGTTGCTGTCATGTTACAGTCTTTACGTTTGTGTACCCATAACATCATTCCCAAAATTATCATGCATCTGATTAGCACATGTGATGGAATGAAAATAAAATGAATTTTTATTAATCCTAATCGAAATAGGAGTTTTGCAGCAGCTCAAACTAAAACATGTTCTCAGAGAAGGGGAAAACAAAAAAAGGGGGGGGGGGGTAAAATCTAAGTACACAAGTACTGTGTATATATACACACATCTACAGAGAGGTTGTATTGAAGACATTTGTGCAGATATTGTGTATACAGTGAGAGATTCACTCCTCAACGGCAACCAGGTTGTCAATGACCTCCTATAATGTTCCTTAGAACTTTCTATTTATTTTTACTGAAAGTTTTAGCATATTTGATGGCCTTTGGTATTTTATGTTTAATGTGTTCTGACTGTTTCTTGAGTAAAACAAATAAAATGTGTCTTATAGGGCTTTGAAATTAAACATTTTCAGGGAAAATGCCATGTGATGTCTTTTTAAAAAAAATTTAATAGTGTTCCATGTGCTCTGTTTGGTCTGTGTGATGTCCCTGTTATAATTCATAAAGTAGAAATGCTTTTATATGTTCAGCATGTCTAGGCTGATGATAAACTGCTGAAAGCTAGCAATGAACAAACTTTTATTGGCAAGTTTTTGTGGATCAGATGCGAATGAATTTCATACCATTTGGTTAAATGTCTCCAAGCTAAACGGCTATAAACTGAGGTTTTGTTTACGGGGTGGAGTAGAATGGTTAATTAAACTCTGATAATCATCTCTTCGCCTGCAGGAACTGGAGGATCTGCTGCCCTCGCGCTCCAAGCCTCCCGTAATCTCCGGCGATGCTGAGGAAGTGGACCTGCAGGAATTCGACAGCAGCCAGAGCACGTCCGGCGGCCATCGGCGCGAAGCCTACAACGACAGCTCAGACGAAGAGGGTAGCCATCACGGCCCGGGGGTGCAGTGCGCCCATCAGTAAGCATGACCGTCCCAACCTGTCTGGATGCAGAGAAGGAAAAGTTTTCTAGTTGCACAACATCAGATCAACAAAAGTGTGTCCTTTTTTTTTTTGTTTTGTTTTGTTTTTTTGTTTATTTTTACTTCCATCTGATTGGGGGTTGCCATAAACAGCGAATAAGCTGCTTTCCCCAGTGAACGCACACATGAGCCTCTAGCTCCTCCCCCTTTCCTCTCTGGCACCGCCCCTTTTAGTTCCTCATACAGGCAACCTCATATCAGATGGAGAAGAGGGAAAAAAAGGTAATTTCTCTTTTACTTGGTGTGTAACTTACTTTTTTTTTTGTTGTTGCTGTTCATGATGCTGCTGTCAGCGTAGTGTTTAGAGTTAATTTAAAACTAATCCATACAGTTCTAGGCTTGGACTCGAGCCTCTTTATTTGTAAAGTGTGTGTATGGGTGGGAGAGAGAGAGAGAGTAAAAGAGAAAAGTCCTTTGTCAAACATTTTCTGGACATTGTTAAGCAACACATTTTTAGGTTGGTTTGTATGCATTTGTGCTTGATTGATTTTTACCACTTTATAGATTTTTACTTTTTTTTTTTTTCTTTACTGTTATTTTAAAGAATTGGAAGAAACCAGAATCTACAGCATTGTGTATAAAATTAAAGTGTTTGTCATTAAGCTTCAACAGCTGCAGTTATG
Organism: Clarias magur; assembly: GCA_013621035.1. Lineage (NCBI taxonomy): Eukaryota > Metazoa > Chordata > Actinopteri > Siluriformes > Clariidae > Clarias > Clarias magur. The sequence goes on along the minus strand of QNUK01000142.1, from coordinate 437,031 downwards.
ATCTAGTTTAAATAAAGTCTTCACTTGCCTGTATCTGTCTTCAGCCCAGGTGCATGCTGGGAAAGCACTGAAACATCAAATAAAAAAATTAAAAAATAAATAAAAATCGTATAATGAAACAACTGGGTGGAAAGCAGATGTAGGCGTGTACCGTATCTTCTGTGGGAAAAAGTTTATGAAGTTGTTAAATAAAAAATTATCTCCCAAATCAGTTTAGTCTGTTCTTTAGTCTTTTGGGATGTCATGTTCATATGTGAGTAGGAAAGCTCCTTTAGAAGATGTCTTTTAATTTGCCATCTTGAAAAATTATGCAAGTCGTAAATGTATAATCTGTAATTTGTCATGAACCTATATGAGCAAGAAAGTCCATGCAGTACTGAAGACTCAAATGCACTCAAGGATGAATGTTGCAGCTTCTTCTGAGCAACATCAATTTAGTGCCATAATTGTAGTAAATGAGACAAAATGGTGAATCTTGTGCTGGTAGGAAAATGATCAATGATTACAGAGAAGACAACAGCATGTCAGATTCTGTTCATTGAAGAAAATATGAACCTTGTGCTTTTTCCCAGTCACATCTCAATCTCACATTGCTAATCTCAAACACTCATCTCGGTTTATTCTACCTCAGAACGACTTTCCCATTTACATTTCTATACACCACTCAGGTGCTTGTTCAGTCCATCATGTTAAAACTGGACAACTGCAACGAGCTCCTTGCAGATGCATGTTAATTCTTTTTTTTTTTTTACACATTATGATTCCTTCACTGGCTTGTTGAAGCTGCAGCATGAGATTTAACACCTCCGGGGTCAAGGATTTAAATTTCACCTCGAGGTGTGTGGAATTGACATTTCCAAACTTGACCTAGTGTGGAAGTGCTTGTGTCCACTGTCTGCTCAAAGTCTCCTGTGCTTCCCCGATAAGCAATTAAAGAATAATTGAGTGTGAATGCGTAGAGACAAAAAAGTGACTCGGCACAAATCTTAGTTTTTACAAAGTCTGCTGCTTCAATGTTTTTGGATCTTTTTGTCATATGGTACTGTGCTATAATGAAGTGTAATTACAAGCGTTTCACAAGACTTGACAATTACATTAAGTTTAGGCACTGTGATATTTGCAGTGTCGACCTTTCCTTTTGAAGACTTCTGCAATTCACTCTGATCTGCTATTGATTGTGTGTTATGTAATCAATACTTGCAGTTTGTCAGAATTTGTAGGTTTCAAGCAATTTATCACTTTTTCCTTCATTGTCCCTGACCTTTCAGTTTGGAGAAACACCAAAAAAAAAATAGAAACACCTGAATGACTTCCTGTCTTCATATAAAAAGTAATGTCTAAAAGATGGACCTCATCCTGTACTTGAATTTGTACTTTAAAAGACAGTGTGCTTATTTTACTTTAGGATTTTTTATTTTTTTGGAGCTTCATTGTCTGATCTGGTGAGGAATTAGTGTGGAGATCTTTTTAAAATCCTTTTTGTTTGAGGGATTTGCTAATGCCAAATTAAAGCAGATTTATTTCCATATTTTTTGGGCTGGGCATTCCCTCTTATTTAAAACTCAAACTTTATTTCAGCATACCAAAAGTACTCCAGGTAAAAAAATAAAAAAAAACAGTTACATATTTATTAAGTTAGAATATTAAGCACAAGTATTACATTTTAAGACACATCACTGAGTATTATTTAGCTTGACTTTGTTACACAGGTACTCCATCAAGTCCTTAAAAAGAAAAGAAAAATTCATTAATTTAGACATGTACATCATGTTAAACTGCTTCACCATTTATACCCAATATTCACACACACACACACCTTAATCTTTTGCATTTGGCACAAAGCCAAATCATCCAGAAGTTCGAGTTTGACTTCATCTTTATTCATTTCTGACAGAAACAGGGTCTGGCAGGGAAACAAGCCACATACTTTAGAAACTGCCTTCTTATTTTCAGGGCCAAACCTCTACAGCGATCACGCTTACCTCTCCACGAGCCGTGGTGATCGTGGCTGTAGCAACTCCTGAGAGATCGTCGCTCAGTGACCGACTTGGTAGTCTGAAGAAGACACAAACCCATTCAAGAGACTTCCGCTCACTGTGGTGTTCAGTATTTGTCGTTCAGCATGTGCATTACCTCACTGGATTCCCTAGCAGGAGGGCTTGGTCGCTCAACTTCAAGAGACGGCTTTGTGTTCTTTTGGAATTGACTGTTGAAACAGATCTGCAAAAGAAACCACCAGCTTTAAGGCTTTAAACAGCCAGAAATACAATTCCTGAAAAGGTAACCTGATTTAATAATAGTGGTGTTCAATGCTGCAGTTCAAAATGTATCCAGCAGGTGGAGACAATGTCAAGTTTAGACCAGTTATGGCACAAGTAACCTAAAGTCATATATAATTGTATACATGTTATAAAGTATATAATGTGTGCATATTGCATCATCAATTATACAAATTAAATGCCCATGTATGAAAATGGAGGGCAAAGTAAGGCCTGTAAAGGTGTACAGCATTTTCTTCTGACTTCAGGCCTCCAACTTTACACCCCTGTATTTGTATGCTGTACTCCTATTAGATGTGATGCAGTGACGCATGCACAGACTTATGTTTATCGTTGATTGACAGCTAAAGCGTTACACACAAAAAAAAAATCTTCCTGGTAGTGAATCTACAGTACGTTCTCTCGGACTACAGACGGTGCAAGACGAGCGCTGTGGAGGCTACCTGAGATTCCCAGTGCTGTTACTCTGCTGCATTTTCTTCTTGGGCCTTTTCTGTAGCATATTTAAGAGAAACAGAAAGAACAGTTATAAGCAATTATAAAAGAGAAAGTGACTGTATATCAATTCCTTAAAATGTGAAGCATTTGTACCTTATCATCTGTCTTTACTGATCCGGTGGATCTCTGTCCCGCTGCTGGAGTCGTGGTACTCACCTTACCTTTAGGACAGCATGCACAGAATAGTGACAAATGAAATGCAAGATTTTTTCCATCTGGACATTTTGAACCTCCTAGTGCAGATTTATAGCCATCATCCCCCCCCCCCAGCATGATGATTTTGTTTTAAGCCAATAAAGCAATTAAACAGCACTGTGTGTATTACAGCATTACCAAGTACTGATCATTTCTGTTGGTCACACTTTGGGGGGGGGACGGATCATTTTAAGTTTCTGGATTAAAATATTTTAGTACTTTGTACAGTACACAATTCTTTATGTATCCATTTTAGAGTGTCTTATGTCTACATTTTCTCAGGACAACAAACTATTAAATACTTTTTTTTTTTATTTTATTTTTTTTTTACATATCTTATAATAAGGTTAAATGCATGTCCCAAATGGCATGTTATAAAACAGGTCACCTTTTTTGCTGGGCTTCCTGCTCAAAGGCTTGCTAATTTCTGGGGACACAGACTGAGGGGAAAAAATAAAAAAAATCACATTATAAATAGGAAAAACCGCAGTTATACCAACTGACCACAAGATGGTGACATTTCACACTAAACTCACTCCAATAGCCATTGTAACTTCCCCCACGGATGTTTCCTGAGCTGGAACAGATTTAGAAGAATTAAAAAGAGAGAGAGCGTACATCTCTTTAGCTATCTTTTTCTACATAGATGTATTTAGTTACTGTTAGCCTACCGCTTATTAGATCTTTAATCAACGTAGTATGAAGAGACTGGGGCAGTTTCATCATCTCTATTTTGACCGCTCGGTCCAGGGTTGCCATTAATTTGTCCAGTTTGGCCTCCATTTCATCAATCCGTTCCTGTGCTGTTACAAACCAGACATTCAGATATAAACCACAGGGGTTTGCTGATCATAAATACAATGCTAATATAGATATACACGCTGTAGGGAGGGAAAAAAACAACAACCTTCCTTCTCAAACTGCTGAATGAACAAGGCTTTCCTTTTCCTGAGCTTATCAGCTGCTTGGTCTCGCTGGAGACCTTCAGAGCTTTGGCTTCCTTTACGAGTTCTTCTGGCAGCCATGTTCTCAAAATCACACCTCGGCACCAAACCCGGCTTTAAACTCGTCATTAGTGAAGTTGATTAACAACAGGTGCAGGAACAATCAGACAGGGTGGGGGGATGATAGGGGGGGGGGACTTCTGAAGTTTCAGGTCTTTAGATCTTTGAAAGTTCATTGTTATAGAATAAACAATATTGTTAATTTAAGATATTTAGTAGTAAACAATATTCTGAATTTTTTTTTTAAAAAAAGGATCTGCTGAACTTTGTGTGTAAATTGTGGAGATTTCTACACTATAGAAGAAACTCTGAAAGCTGCAGGGAGAAAACCTTGCGCAAACAAAGGAGGTAAATAAGGAGACAAAAACACAACATGCTTGTTTAACAGTCTTCATTTTAATGACAGCTTGATTTTGGCTTCTTTTTTCTTTCTTTTTTTACTATTTACACATAATTTTGTCAAATTAGACATTTATGAAGCGATGCAAAATGAGAGTCAACAAATGTTGACAAGAATGTGGGTGGACCTTTTGGAAATTCAGACAAAACTCATCTTCCTTTCTTAATTTGACCTTCGTTTCATTGACATTTATTTCCACAAAGGAAAATGCAAAGTCACTGAAGTTTTGATAATGCAACAGTCGCAACGTTGAGATTTAGGCGTTCTGTATGCAATGAACAAACAGTAAAATAAATCATGGACACTTTAAGTTACTGTACATTTGGAATGAGACTGCATAGATAAGCGTCGTCTCTGCGCATCACTCTTACTCATGAGGAAAGAAAACAAATCTCAAGTCGCTTCCACGGAAATTTACTGCATAAATAAAATCACGATCTCATTCAAGTTCAAGTGTTTGTGGAACGGTTAAAATGCAACGGACGGAAGTTTCCCGAATGAAAAACAGCGCTTGTAACAATAAAAGCGAAAAAAAAAAAAAAAAAAAAGGTTAATGGTAATTTAATAAACTGTAATAAACATTTTGGCAAATTTCTGTATCTGATCGGCAAAATGTAACCGTCTGCTTAGAAAGTTTTAAAAAATGTGCAAAATGTATCATTTTTTTTCTTCCATACAAAAATACATTGTAAAAGCAAAACCATAAGAGCTGTAACACAACTACACCCCATAGAGGCACAAATCAACGAACAAAACAACAAGAGACGTTGACCTTCTATTTCACTTTAACGTGTTCACTATAAGTTTAGCACACGATGCTGAAAATGACGTCATTGCTAATGAACAACACGAACAAACAAAAAATGAATTATCATGAAATGTGCGTTTCTGAAATTAGACCAGCGCTGTCCCAGTGTGCGTTTCATATTTCTGCATGCAGCGGGTTTGCCTGGGACGTGCGCAAGTGTTTTCAACAGGTTTAACCCGCGAGTGCAGAGTGCCGCGCCGTGCCGCGCCGCGCCTCTCTCTACATCCTCTACCTATAAAAACAACGCAGAAACTATTTACAAAAGGAATCAGAAAGTAAGAAATGTAAAAACTGGTTTCTATATGTATAGAATAACCTGGTATTGGGCAAACTGCGCGCTACAGCGGGCGTTCAAGTCAAACCGGGACTTTTGAATTTCGCAAGACAACAGAGTTACGAGAGTCAAATCTCTCTTTATGTCTCTGCACCGTTCAAACGTTTTGGCGCGGTTAGTAGTCTGATCACCGCACTGCGCTTAAAGTTTTCTATAAACCTCAGTTGGATTTAGACTTCATTGACCATGAATTTCATCAAGTCCCAGTTTGACTCGAACGCCCCAGGTACTATGGGTGCTAGTTTCAGTTGCAAAATAAAAACTAATCAGATGCTCATAATAAGTGCAAACCAGTAAAAGATAATAAAGAAAGATAATAAAATGCTCTTCCAGGGTACACCCTGAAGCACACACACACACACACACACACACACCGGAGACGAGATTTGAACCCCCAAATTTGGACCGTTCTAACTGCTTACACACTGTAATGTAACGTTCTGGCACCTAGTAAGCTCGCGTAATAACTGATCATCAGCCCTGGCGCGCGGTTTTAATTACATAGCCGAACGTTAGCTAGCGTGATAGTGTGCAATTTCTTATTCCATCCTGTACAGTTAAAATTGTATTGATACAGGATGTAACCGGAGGAGCTTCATTCAGGCAGGTCTCAATAAATCCCTTTATATTTAATCCTAACGATGAATCTCCTTCTGTAATCTCTTGTAACGTGCGGAGACGTCTAATGAAGAGGAGTCCGGACGTAAACACTGAGGAAAAGAAAAACGTCTATAGTCATTCAGTCTATAAAAACGAGCTCATCATCAGTTCATGCGTTAGTGTAGCAAACTAATTCAACTTAGTGTGACTTCATCTCATCCGTAATCATCAGTATACACCAGCACAAAGGCACAGAGACAGATCAGCAACAACTTAAGAGGGAAGAAAAAAAAAAAAAAGGAAACACCAGGGGGTTTGGTGGAGGAGCTCAAGCGGAGACGTTATGGACATACAGTAAGGTAGGAGTGAACGCGACTCGTAAGCGAGGTTTGTGCGTCACGCCATGGTGTCGTGTCGCGCGCCGCCGGTCAGTAGCTCATGCCGAGACGCTGCACTGAGGGTCCTGCAGTTCCGAGTACTCCTTCAGGAACCCGATGTGGAACTCTCGCAGCTTCTCCAGCAGAACCTTCAGCTTTTCTGGAGACGGCAGGATGGTCATTCTGAAAGGAAACACACGGAGCGGAGCTGAAGTCAACCCGAACCCGAGGCTCCCCCCCCCCTCCCTCCTGCAGTCTGCACAGCAACAAGGCACTGCTTGTCTTCTGCAAATGTAATGGCACCCTTCCAGGTTGTAAGGTTTTTGTTTGTTTGTTGTTTTTTGGCATAATATACAACCACGGCATTTAGTTCAGGCGAAGAAAGACATTTTGTCTCTTAATACACTGATTATGATTTGTGAGGGAATTTTATAATAAATATGTGCGCAAAGTTCACAAAGAGAAGTGTTTTTAGGCGAGGTCAGGTTGGAGCGATCCCGTCTGGCGAACATCATGATTTAATGGACCATCAAAAACATTTTTTTTTTTTTTTTTAAAAAGCCAGCGCTGTAGACGGCTAATAGCTGTAATTAAGAAAAGCTAATCAGTGGGTTAGAGAACGCCAAACAAAGAGCATCTCTCACACTGATATGTACTCGCATTACACTTTATTTTAGAGATGTGTCGCCACAATGTTTTGTAAAAACGATTTTGACGTTGATAATAGAGACGGAGCGGTCGGTGGGTCAGCGAGCAGAATCGGTTTGATTGGGCGTGGCCGGCGAGCCGCCTCAGATTAAATCATTCCGTACCGAGTACTTCCGAGCGCTACAACAGAAACGCATTTTAATGGCGTTACATTATTAAAAATCACTTGAGCTAATTAATAGAAAACCGCGCGCATTAGAATCCGCACTCGACCCGCGCGCTCACTGTCGTGTTGAGTTTTGAGACTTTACGGCGGTAAAACACCAGCGTTTCTTTGTAACCCTACAGGTGGCGCTCTCTAACCTATTCTCACACTGACATCCCGTGTGGTTCTGTAGGAGTCCATTTGTTTTTTGTTGAGGTTTTGTTTAAAAGTAATAATCATATCAGAAGACAGAGATACACGCTCTCAGTTAAATGTTAAACTCTTGTGTTTGAAATTAGTTTGCGCTAGAAGGAAAAGGTATTAATAAATCTTTTTTTAACGCTTTAAAATTGTAACAAAATCAGGGGAAAATGTCATGTCGAATCAGGATATTTATAAAATTGTGCTTTACCTGAAATGGTACGTGCCCTCTCTCTGACCGAAGCCGCTCCCGGGCACCACGCAGATTCCCGTTTCCTCCAGGAGCCGCAGGCAGTACAGCATGTCCGGCTGCATCCCCAAAGCCTGCACACGGCCGTCAGGGCAACGTCAGAGACATTACAGCCAATCACAGTGTTTACATACATCGCAAAAACATACGAGGCACCGAGGACGTACCTTGGCTTCCTCCACTGCTTTTGGAGGGATGAAGATCTGAGGGAAGGCGTACATGGACCCCTGCACCGGGTTACACTTGATCCCAGGCACCGAGTTAAGGATCTGTTCCGTCAGTTTCGCTTTATCTGCTAAAGCTCCCAGCACTGCTGACTTTTCCTGACACACACACACACACACACACGCTCATTTATGAATGAATTTCAGGAGAATTCTAAAGTGAGAAAGAACAGAAATGACTCGAGTGTTCGCGAACCTCGTGGAACTGCCCGAAGGACGGCTCGTCCGGATGAGGAGGGTTCACGATCACGTCCATGGCAGCCTGTCCGGCCATCGGGGGACACAGTCTGACCGACAGCAGCTTCACCAGCTGGGCCTTGACCTCCGGGTCCAGGTTAAGGATTTCCATGAAACCTCCTCTGAATCCACACCTGAGGAGTTAGAGGTCATCCAGGTCAGAATTTAAGCTCTTTAGAAAAAGTTCAGGAGTGTGAGATTCTCCAACCATCAATAATCACTGCAGTAGGAGCGGCGTGATTTAACATTACTATTAGTTTATACATTTATCCCCTCTGATTTCATTTTAGAAAGTTATAGAATTGCAAAATATAACTCTAAGAATATAAAGTCCTGTGACAAAAAGTATTTTTGTTAAATCATGAATAAACTGGAAAGCTGAGTTAAAGTTCACTTTCCACACCCAGTCGTGATTACTGACAGACCTGTTGAATCAAGAAATCACTGACAAATCAAGCGTGCTAAGTAAGAGATCTCACATCGTGCCGTGATCGAAAGAAACAGAGCCATCTCTAAAATCTTGAGACTCCAGCGAACCATGTGAGAGCTATTGATGATCTGAAACATTTAAGTCAAGAAGGGACAAATACTTTTTCACAGCACAGTTTTCAGAAAAACACCAAGTGTACCTTTAAGTTTATCTAGCAGTATAATTGGTTTTAATTTTATGCTTATTTTCAGGAAAAAAACTTTAATAAATACTAAGGTGTGCACACACACCCCTTTTTTGATGCAGCACTATCATATTAAATATTATAATATATAACATTATATTATATTATATTAACTTATATTATACTATTATATTATATTATACTATATTATATTATGTTACATTATATTATAATATACTATATTATGTTACATTATATTATATTATACTATTATATTACATTATATTATATTACATTATATTATATTATGTTACATTATATTATATTATATATTACATTATATTATATTACATTATACTATATTATATTACATTATATTATATTATGTTACATTATATTATGTTACATTATACTATGCTTATGCAAAGGTACAGCATATAAAGGCACATAATATATTACATACATACAGTACATAATATGAAACAGGTTGTTGCACAATATGCATATTTATACATTATTATTATTATAATATAATATTATTATATTATTATATATGTTATGTTATTATTGTTATATCATTATGCTGGCATTATTTGCATTGAAAATAATGTAAGATATATTATGATGATATTTATATTATGTTATATTATATTATGTTACATTATATTATATTATATTATATTATATTATACTAGTACAGCTACACATTGTACATACAATATGGTTTACAATGGCATGGTATACAGACATACTATATTATGTTACATTATATTATATTACATTATACTATATTATATTACATTATATTATATTATGTTACATTATATTATGTTACATTATACTATATTACATTATATTATATTATGTTACATTATATTATATTACATTATACTATATTATATTACATTATATTATATTATGTTACATTATATTATGTTACATTATACTATATTACATTATATTATATTATGTTACATTATATTATGTTACATTATATTATGTTATATTTCTGACCTATAAATTGTAATGCACACTTCATATTATAGAAATGTCTTAAACTTCTACTATAAAATAAAATGAAACATTTCGGTCTCATCACCCACCCGTACAACGAAACACAATCACGCTAAGAGTGAGCCGTTTAAACCTGAACTGTACAAAGTAAGACGCTTGTTGTTTCCAGACCTGCTCACACTGGAAAAACTTTCATCTTTACATCTGACTGTTACACAACGGGACTGGAGACTCCTTTCAGAAATCTTATCTTTCAGTACAGGAAACTTCGCCATATCTGAATCATCTGAATGCTAGAACATTTTGCGTTTGATTTGCTTCTGCACTTGCATGCTAGAAAAGTAATAACAGGAAGTCTGGAGACCCGAGAGGAGGCCACGCCGCCCCAGTGCGTCAGCGTTTTCACTGCGGTCACCTCACTCGACCTGTTTAGCGAAGGAGACCCGAGTCAAATATCTCTCCTGACTTTGGCCTTTAATTTATTACAGTGTATTTATATCCTGATGTCACCCCCCTCTCCCCCGACACCCTGTCATCCGTGCCGCGGGTCTGTTCTGTCCACTTTATGTTGAGATGATGTAACACCGGGGCAGTGTACTTCCTGTTTGGCGAGTTTTCAGTGTAGCTGCAGTAAGCATTAATCCGCCTGCAGGATGAACATTTAGCCGAGGTTAGAGTTTCAGAGAGTCGTGCTGACTCAGACGGCTCGACTTACTCTCCCGTGTATCCTTTGGAGGTGGAGTGGAAGGAGGCCAGCTCCACGCTGTTAAAGTACTCCGGCCCCATCTCATACAGCACCTTCTTAAACGAGTGGAAGCGGCAGTCCGGGGCGTACACGTTCTCCTGATACACCTGCAGGGGGAAAACAAACAAACAAACAAACAAACAAACCATATTAAAGTCAACAACAATCACGAAACTCAAGCTAGAACTGCTTTCTTCCATGACCGTTCAAAATCTCGCAATTTATTACTCAGTCTCTTTACATCGTTACCTCGTCAGCCATAACAAAGAGGTTTTCCTCGTAGGCGAAGTGCAGGACGTCCTCGATACACTTCTTGCTCTGGACCTGACCTGTTTACACGGGTGAGAGAGAGGGGAAGGATGGAGAGATGAACACAACAGTACACTCAGTACAGCAAGCAAACTACAGTATAACCAAACTCATTCATTCGGTCGTTTAATGTCATTCGCATTGAAGGTCGTCCCCTACTTACAAACTAGCTCCGTTCTGGGAGGCCATTCGTAAGTCGGATTTGTTCTTAAGTTCGACAAAGTGAGTCTTAATGGAAAGCAGAGCAATTCATTCGACTAAATCTCTGTCCCCCTTTCCCCACACTGCCATCATGTGGCCAAAAACTGTAACCGCGTCTAAGAAAATGAATCTCACACATCAAATGTAACAGTGTCGTCTCTGCGTCTTTAAATCGCGAGGGGAATCCTGCACGCCATTCTGTCTCAGAGCTGTTTTCCACTGTATCGGACTGTGAACTCTGTTTAGTTAAGGATTTTATGAAATTAGGATGATTCACCAGCAGGACAGACACTTTCTATCATCGTGCTCCCGGACGGATCCACTGAAACCGACGAGGCGACTCATTTCTCCCTATGTTGAAAAATTAAGTTTGTCTTTTCAAAACGTTAATTAAAACAAATTCTACAGCCAGAGTGCGGATGATTTTTGACTCACCCATACGAATTGCTGGAAACACTCTCTTTACATGCGCAGTACGTTAGACAACCTCTCGTAAAGGGACTGAAAGAAGGCAGCGTCTCACCGGTGGGGTTCCCGGGGTTGATGATGCAGAGCACGCGCGGCTGGCAGTGCAGCTTGGCCGCCCGGTACGCTCTGTGCAGCTCGTTGACGTCCAGCGCCCAGCAGTTGTCCTCGTCCAGGTAGTAATTGATCTGCACGGCGCCCAGCTCGGTGATGGCGGCCGAGTAAAGCGGGTACTGAGGGATGGGGATCATCACCCCCGTGCGGTTCCGACCTTCACCCCACACCAGCAGCTTCAGCATGGTCTGAGGAACCGGCACGGATCAGAACATCACTAACACTTTAAGACTGGAGCCAGCGATTTAATTAACGGCAATAAGATTGCACAAACAATTAAGATCAAACAAGGTCGTAAACAGTGTGCACTTTTCTCCATGTGTGTGCCATGTTCTCCTAAATGACGTCGAGACGCAGCGGCTGATCTGCTGCTCTGGACTTTCGCATCTCTAAACCATGTGCTTAAAGGTTTACTAAGGCATGAATACACACATTTGTAATCCTCCAAGCTTGGAGCTGAATCCCAGAGCAAACTGGCTCATCCTCAAAGACAGCTTTTACCAGTTTGCCCAGTCTCATTAACCAGACTGGCACAGCTGGTACACTTATAGATGCCAAAACAGAAATGTTGCTGGTTGTGACGCGTGTGTGACTTTTGTTTACTTTGTCTTAAAAATAAACAAATCCTAGTTTATAGTGTGTGCTCTACAAATACTGTGCGTGTGTGTGTGTGTGTGTGTGTGTGTGTTTTCAGAGCTCGGGGCTGGCTTTAGGAGCGCACCATGATGCCGTCGCTGGCCCCGGTGGTCAGGAAGATGTTTTCCCACTGAGCTGGTACACCCTGATCTCTCTGCTCGATGTAGGCTGCGATGTCCTCCCGGATACACTGCACCCCCTCGCTGGAGCTGTAAGCGCCTGCACACACACACACACACACACAAGGAGAAATCACTTACGGCAGCACAATCACTGTCTCATTAGTCAAGGCTGGCGTTCACTTCCTGCTCTGTGTCGTTTAAGACACCGTGTACCGGCGTCCCGGCGTCTCCATTGAGTGAGACAAAGACCACACACGCCTTTTATACAACAGAGCATTGTGGGTATTTATAATCCTGGGTGTATTTTAATCATTGACAAACAGAACAGAAAACATTCTCTACATCTTCATCTAGTGTCCCTCTCTCAGTCTGTCCCTCCCAGACGCTATTTGTCTCACGATCCATGCGTCTTGCTACAACTATTTGTCTCACTCACGCTTTCTGTCTTATACATAGTCAAAATTTTGTTTACATGTTCTCGCTCTTCTCCATCTCTCTCTCTCTCTCACACACACACACACACACACACACACACACACACGCACGCACCGATGCTTTGTCCCCCGCAGCCCTGCAGGATGCGCTGTGCTCTCCACTTCGCGTCCTCGGGGAAACTCGGGCTGTCCATGAGCTCGGGGAACGTGCACAGAGCCACCACCTGAAGACACGCAGACAGTTTGTAAAAAGTTACTCTTCTGGTAAACGTGTCCAGAGACAATAAATCACGTCTTAGATGACCTTTATATTAATAAAATAAATGAAATAAAACACCGATGTGTAGTTAGATTAATCGTCCAAAAAAGCATTTGTTTAATACGCTGTTTATTCAGATCCGCGTGCGTCACACTGTTCCAGGTTCCACATTAACCTGATCTAAATGTTCTCCTCCAGGTGAAACGTATCCAGAACCTCAGGCTGGTGTGAGTTCAAACACTCTGAGAACAATCAGTTACAGAAGACGGATTTGTTTAAAAGGCGTTTTGGCTTCGCCGGGTCACGAATCTTATCGTCTGATCACGTTCCAATCGCCGTAGGAAAAACAACCGGCGCCTAGAAAACATTAAACATTGTTTACGCAAGTTTAAAAAACAAACAAACAAAAAAAAAAAACAGAACAGCTCATCCTTGGCTCATTACACACACTGAATTCTGGGAATTAAGTCGCACCGTGCAACCGCTTTTCAGTTGAATCTCATATCTCGAAGAGACGCCGTGGACTGAGACAGGCGCGAGACTGAAGCACACGAGAGACTCACAGCCCGGGTCCCAGCCCATCTCAGCTCGGGTCATGTATTTACTCTACAAATTCACTTCCATTTCACCTGCTAACGGTTTCAGTTTTATCCAGATTGAGAAAAGGGGGCGTTCAAATCAAACCGGGACTTGTGATGAAAATTATTGCAAATGAAGCAACTGACTTTTTTTTCTTTTTTTTTCTAACTCCCACGTGACAGGAACTCGGCCACACCTTCCCCCGTACAGTCCTGACCTCGCTCCAAGACATCTACATGTTTGGGTGATTTAAGGAGTTCCTGGGAGGCCGACGTGAAGTTTAATGCGTCCGGTCAAGAACGGGAAAACTTTCAAGCACTGCTGAGACACTGGGACCAGTGCATTAGTGTATCAGGGGATTATATAGAGAAATAAAGGGAGTGTTCTCAGTATAATCCAAAGTCCCAGTTTGACTCGAACACCCTTTGTATTTTTTTTAAAGACATTAATGTAATTTGTTGTTCTGGGTGAAATGATGCGTTCGGGTCAGCCGTGTGCAAAAACAAACACTTGACTTCATGAATTTTACGCTTGAGGTGATCTGCTCGTCCTGAACATCTGCTGCACTGATACATCCGACTCGTCTGTCTCGTACCAGACAGATAAACTGAACACGTCTTAGCTTTTAATGCAAACTTTAGGAATTTCCCAGAGACTAATCGTTAAACTTTTCTGCTCAGTGATGGACTTCATTTGGACTGATACTGATCTTTGTTCATACTGTATTGTCTATATTTTAAACAAGAACATCTGCCCTGAATCTCTCCATCTCCAGCTTTCGCTTCTCACTTCCTGACGCTTTCGACCGTCTGCCGCTCAGCTGTCCTGCAACGTTTCAGGAGAGCAGATGATTTAAACAGACAGCACGCTCAGAGATCATGTGTCGAGACAGAAAAACAGCCAAAGCTTCTCTTCTCTTCTCGTCTCCCAATGCCACATCACCACGTCCTCACAGCAGACTGAGACTGAGGTCACATGATGTACACGCCGTCACCTGACCTCACCTGTCTGAGGAATGAGATCGGCTGCTGTCCCATGGCGTGGGCATCTCCGATGTTGGCCTTGATGACTTCGGAGAAGGGCTTCTTCCCTCCCTGTCAGAGTCAGAGACAAAAATGTTCCAGTGTGAATAAACATCGGCTACATCAGCCAGAGAACATTAGAACTGAACCACAGTCACGTTACACTCAAAGCAGGAACAAATCAATTCAGTTAATAATTACTGAATGGTCGGAGTAACTCTTTAATCAATCACAATTTATTCACTTTTCCTCTGGATAAATCTATGGAACAGCTTTTTGAGAGACTTTACATGAGAACACTGCTACATTCAGGCAGTGGGAGTGGGACAGGAAGCTGGTTAGAGTTCAAACAAATAAATATATAATTATCTTAAAAAGAAATAGAGACAGAGAGAGAGAGAGAATATATAAAAAATGAAATGCAAATATTTGCTATAACTGAACCATCTGAAATTAAAGAAACAGCCCTGAGCTTGTCTGATGCGATCACTTCTTCTTCGACGTTCTTTAATGTTCCTGTTTAACACCAGTCACGCCACGGCTGACATTGTCTTCTCCATTGCTCGAGGGTGTGATCAGAACACTACACCCCGGAAACATGAGCGGCTGAAAGGGTCAAGAGTTCATCGAACCGCAACACCTGTTCCAGTCGAAGACTAAAATTAAATCTGGCTGTGTGTTCACGCCCGGGGTCGGCTCACGGGGTCGGAGAGATGAGCTGAAAGTGGAAGGACTCGTCTGGACAGTAGGGACGGAGGCATTCAGTGATGTACCATGTGGAGATTCACGTATCAGAGCGGTGACTCTAAAATCATTACATCACAGCATTTGGTAGACGGTGATATTCAGACAACTTGTGTTTTTAACACATTGTACATCTGAGCAGGGGAGGGCTCTACTTGGAGGTGGTGGGGTTTGAACCTGGGACCTTAACCACTGAGCTCCCCCTGACCCCAAGTCCATCTTTATATGTTAAACTATTATTTTTTATTTATATACACTATGTTTGCATTTAAGGTCATAAACCTTTGTTTATATATTATACTGTACTTATAAACATACAATGTTTTGATTGTTTTTATATGAAAAAATATGATTAAAGTGCTGGAAATTGGTAATATAGGTAATAATTATGAGGGGCTGGAACAGATTATCTGCATTTACATTATTTCCTATGGGAAAATGTGTTTCACAATACAAATTTTAACCTTAAGAACTCGCCTCCGGAACAAATTCAATTTGTATGTAGAAGTACCGATGTACAGTATATATAAGATATATATATATATATACTGTATGTAATTAGGATTGTTATAACATTGTAATACTTATAGAATGGCAATATAATTGAAATCGACACCTAGGTATCGTGATAACGGCGTATCATCGTTCCCTGATGATTCCCATAGCCTACTGGGCAGTTTCACATTTTGGTTTGTGTTTTGTTATTATTTGTATTATTAGGGCCCAAGCACTATGACACCGGCACGATGACGATGAGAAAGGTCCTCCTGTTCTTCTAAGGATTTTTTGCGACAGTGCAGGTCCAGATCATCATTGCTTTATAGAGCTATTTTATTATTATTATTATTATTATTATTATTAAAAGCGTATATTATTTTAATGTGATACAACATACCACCCTGTCAAACCACCAACTAGTTTATATACAAGACTTTGGAAAGTAAAACAGGGGAAGACTTTTCTAGCCGTAATCACTGAAGCAGATTCAGGGAGCTCATGCGCACAGGTGTGATGAAGACGATGTTGATGGTGATGATACAGGTGAGTTACAGCGCACCGGTGCAGAGGATTAGAGGGAGTTATATGCTGATGCAACCGACACACACTCGTCCATACTGACACCAGGGTTATTATTTGTGTGTGTGTGTGTGTAAGGGGGGTATTATTAAGGTAAGGGGTACCTGCAGCATTCCTCTCTCTATCTCGGCGGCTTTGATGACGATGGGTCCCCTGACCGCGTACTCCACCGCCTTCACCTGCGGGTTCAGGTTCTCCATGTTCAGCGTCCTCTCTTTGGGTTTGGTCTTGCGCAGAGCTGTTGGTGCCGCGGCGGCCTCGGCAGTGCTGTACCGACACCTCCCCGTCCCGGTCCCGGTCCCGGTCCCCGTCGCGCGCCCTGACACCCCGCACCACTGCCCCAGGGCTCCGGGTACCACCACCCCACGGCTCGCGACACACCGCAAACTCTGCATCATCATTACTGTTATTATTACCGTTATATTAACTGATTATTATTATTATTATTATATACTAAAACCTCCTGGTGAAATAAAATGTACAAATGAAGCGCGGTCCTTCTCTTCACACGAGCAATAAACCGTCTGAGATCTAGAACAAATGAGCTCGTGAGATCCTGAACCTCTTTTAATTTCCAACACTCTTTCATCAGCCGGCATCGCTTGTGTCCGCGCTACTGGGAATTGTAGTCCATTTTCGGTTAGGTCTTACTTTAGAGTACGAAGACGAACTCACTAAAAGACTACAAAACCCAGAATGAACGTAATTTATCACTGACGTCATCGCCGTCTGCTCTGTGATTGGCTAAGAACAGGCGGGCCTCCTGACACACCAGGAAGTGAATGTGTTTTTTTTAAACGCCTTATTTGGCGCCGGATTTATCTGCGTCGTTAGATAAAATATGTAAAAACCATAAACGCTTTCTGCTGTAGGTTTTTTTTTTTTTTTCACCAAATCACAAACAACTACAAATTAAATAGATTTTCAGCAGTGCTGCCTCTACAAAAACGCGGTATATTCCTCTTAACTGTTGAAAAATAGCATTATTGTTGCAAGTTTCATATTTATGTACATTCTAAAATTCAATACAATAATTGTAAATGTATATACTTTTGTATCATAATTAAACAAGTCTCTGCATAATTATAAATATTTTATTAAAACTTACAATTATAAGCTGCACATGTTCATATTTTATTTGAACATTTCTCGTGCGCCATTTTGTTTAGTTTTTTTTTTTTTTGTCAACTTTTGTTAAAATGGGCCACGCGACCGTTAACTACACGGTTGCTATGGTGCTGACGTCCGCGGTTGTAACTATGACGTCAGCTCAACTGTGCAATCACAGGCCTGCCAGCACAACTCCATTACTAATCAATCAGCGCACAGGAGGCGGGACTATTTCCACCAAAAACGACTCTGTGCTGCCACCTGCTGTCCAGATTGTTGTTCTGCACTGCCTGTCATCTTTGATCTATTGAGTGTAACTGACACGTGGCGCAGAGCTTCAGAGAAGGAGTGCGTTCATATGAAATTATTAATACTAGTAATATTTATTAATGTATCTTGCTGTCTATGTTGTCTGATTTCAGTGATTATTTAATTATTCATATGCATAGTGAGTAAAAATATATTGTTTATTATGAACTATTATAATATATTATAATAATATATATGATTTTGAAAGAATCTGGGCATCTGTAATATGGTAATAGATATAACAAAATTCATATGTTTTATGTGTATATGTATGAAAAAAAAGCAAGAAAATGATGTATATTCACACAAATCACCAATATAAAAAAATGAGGGACATCAAGTCTAGAATAAGAGTCTCGCAGTGATATCGAAGGGTAAATAATTAAAAGATGGTTTGACAAAAAATTTTTTAAATATAATTTATATTAAACAACATATTCTGATTGACTTGTAACCATAAATTAAGAAATATACTACTGTTGAAGCATGATTTTATTGAATTTAGCTGTTACTTATTTAAATAGAATTCTTATTTACAGCTAAATATTAAAATGTATAAAATGTTTGTAATCAAAAGTGACAACATTAACGTTAATATTAACAGGGATTAACATAACAGTACATTAATAAATAAAAATATAAATGCATAAAATCCATATAATATTAACAAGATGAGTGTTAATGACCGTACAAATGTAAATGTTAATGGGATTTCAACCCAATAATCCAATAATTTATTTTATTTTGAATTATTTTGCAAATCAACTATTTTATTATTCACTTGCATTGTGACTGTCATTATATAAAACTGTTGTTTTTTTGTTCAGCTTTTCAAATGTAATTACCAGTGATTTTTTTAAATAATACAATTATTATAATATAATTAATAATAATATAATTACAATAGTATAATAGCTTTTTTTTAAATTAATAATCAAATCGATTTAAATCTAATCAATTGAAACACTGCTATCTGGTGGACGGGTCAGATCATGACCTGAGTGACCTTATTACTGTATATTATTCTAAATGATGGAAACTGGCTGCTTGGGCTGGGCGATTGATATCAAACCAAAACTGAGAATCTTGTTAAAATAAAAAGGTGTGATATAACTTGATATGCAAAGAGAAGAAACTTTTCTACTAAATTTCTTTGACTTTGCAACACACAGACACACACACACACACACGATCTTGTGGATTGATCAGTTCTACAGAAACAGAGCATCCATCAGAGAGCAGCAGAACTTTTTAAAAGATACCACAGATAGTTATCACACAACTGAGTTATCAGTCTTTCATCAGTTCAGCATGCGAGCAGGAGAAACAAAGACATTCAGCAAAACATGTATGAAATGGAGCTCTACATACTGTAAATAACAGACCAGACAACATATAGAGTAATTATAGAGGACATTATGAGGAGCGGTGATGGGATCTACTATTGAGGACCAAATCATGAAGAGAAACACAGGCAGGGAATTAATGACTGTGTGCTGAATATAGACCAACATCTAAGCTTTTTACGTTTTTAAGTTCAGACTTTAATAATCACATATGTACAATATTGCACAGTGAAATTCTTTGTTCTTCTCAGGGTCAGACAGATAAGGCGTTAGATGGACAATTTGGGAAAGCCAATTAGCCTAAGCTGCATGTCTTTGGACTGTGGGAAGAAAACCAATGTACCCGAAGAAAAAAGCACAGGGAGAACATGCAAACCACACACACACACACACACACACACACACACACAAAGGTGTGACTCAGACCCCTACCATGGAAGTGGCCACAGTGCTAACCGCTACACCTATATGCCGCCTATTTTGATCAAATGCTTTTGTAAATTGGATTTATTTATTGCTTGAGAAACTTGATGGAGAGCTCTCAGCAGACTTCTGTTATTCTTCTGTTAGTGTTTGAGGTTTGGAGAGCCGGCACTTCTCCAACAGCAGCAGCACAGAATCTGAATAAATCACGTTTAACAAAGCATGGTTGGATTTTTTTCTTCATGTAATTATAGGGATATGTAACATTTAACCAGGTTCAAACAATGAAAATGAATTTTATAGTCTGTTTTATAAGTATTATGTGTTATTATTATTATTATATTATTATTATTATTATTATTATTATTATTATTATATATTATTATTTTTACAGGAATAAGCAATCTGGACTTTTAAATCAGACATTTAAAAATATTTATTTAAAACCAAGAAGTTTAGAGAGTTTAGATTGGGGTTAAGGTTGGGGGCTTAAAATGAGATGATTTAATATACAAGTAAGTGAGGGGAAAACTGTGTGTGTGTGTGTGTGAGAGAGAGAGAGAGTGTGTGTGTGTGTGTGTGTGTGTGTTGGGGGATGGGCTGAGGAAGAAAAAAAGAAATCCTTTGACCTTAGTTTTTCAACCAGCAATATTAGAAAAGTAGCTATTTATTAAAGTACCAAAATATATTACATTCAATTACATATATCTATATATATAAACTGTATGGAAACAATATTAGAATGTGTGTTTGTTATCAAATAAATCTAGATATTGACTAAATTAAAATGGAAAAACAAATGTGTCTACAGTTCTCCAAAACATTCCTCATTCCTCATCCTGTCTTTCATATATATATATATTTTTTTTTTTAATAACTAGACAAAATGCTAAACAACACAAGAAAAGTATATCCTACAAAAATAAACACTAAGCTTTCAACTGACTGCTTATTGTTTCCTGCATCACGTGACCCGGTAGTGGCGGTCCGCGCATGCGCATGCGCAGTGCGGGTCACATAGCATAGAAACAGAGGAAATATCAACAGCATGTTCTTGGTTACATTGTATCTTTTTTTTTAGCCGCACTGCGCATGTGCAGTATGAATAATATGGAAAAATGACCCGGAGTTCTTTTCTTTCTTTTTAGGGTTTCGGGCTGATTAATGCTTTATGTCTGTGTGTGAGAGAGTGTGTGAGAGAGTGTGTGTGAATGCGCGCGCGCACGCGCGAGTGTGAGTGTGTGTGTGAGAAGTGGCTGATATTACAGGCAAAGGAAGACTCGACTTGATTATTTCGTCCTCCGCATTTTTCGGACTTTATTTTTTATTTTTAAAAGCAAAATAATGTCCGCAAATAAAGTGAAGAAAGTGAAAATGGCTACTAAGTCGTGTCCGGAGTGTGACCAACAGGTGAGGGCGGGTTTATCGTACTATTTCAGTATTTCATTTTTGGCTGATGATGTTGATATTGTTTCATCTGGAAGTGTGTGTGTGTGTGTGTGTGTGTGGAGAGGAAGTTTGTCCATGTTGAATTTGTGTTATTCAGAACTGGGGATTTTCTTTAATGGCTTCTTTAGTAATTAGAATGAACACACACACACACACACACACACACACACTTAGACAAACATATATGCACAAAAAAGTTCAAATAGGAGAAGAAACATTAATCGGATACAAATGCCTTTGATGTCACCGACAATCAATCTTTACATTATGTTTATAAATATATATATATATATATATATTACACATTATTGACACACACACACACAAGAGAATGCATATTATTTTCAGCTCTGACTCATTATCCTGTATTTGCTCTGTGTGTGTGTGTGTGTGTGTGTGTGTGAGTGAGTGAGTGAGTGAGTGAGACTAAAATTCCAGCTGGATTCTTCCTCTTAATGGAAATATGAAATATGGACTCCTTTGTATGATTTCCATCTTAGACATGAGAATAATCTGGCTTTATTGTTGAGGTCCTGCTGTTCAGACTTTCCCAATGTAGAGCTTTCATCCATTAAAACATATTATATTACAAAATAATTTAATTTATGTAAATTTTTTCACACACGTGTGTGTGAAAAAAAATAAAAATAAAATAAAATAAATATATTAGTTATGAAATTCTATCTGCCTTGTTTATGATGCACATTGCAGATCATGATCGTTTATATATTTCATTAAACATGTACAGTATGTAATTCTGATTCTTCCTCGTGATCGTGTCTTTAATATTACAGTATGTTACACTTCCTTCTGTTCTATAATGTCCTTCGCTAATGTGCTCTCTGCTCATTTCCTTTTTAATGCAACACCCCCCCCCCTCCCCCCTAACACACACACGTCTCATATTACCTCTGATTTAATTACACAGTTTTATGTCCTAATTTCAGATCATTCCTGCTTAAAAACTCAT
This sequence comes from Clarias magur, assembly GCA_013621035.1. Taxonomy (NCBI): domain Eukaryota; kingdom Metazoa; phylum Chordata; class Actinopteri; order Siluriformes; family Clariidae; genus Clarias; species Clarias magur. Next base: position 414,829 of record QNUK01000142.1, on the reverse strand, counting down.
CGTCAATGTGGAATTTCCTGCCTGCCAAGGCCACATTATTGGGTTTCTGCAGGGCAGGATGCCCAGATTCTGGGCCACTTCTCGTTTCACTGCTTTCACATTTCACGTCGCCTTATAACCCTCCTCCTCCTCCTCCTCCTCCTCTTTGCCTTCATATGGCGTTTATTCATTTGTCCAGGGCCGGAGAGGAATATTTATTGAGATGATTTATTGTGCCTGGGCCATTTTTGTTTGTGGTCAGTAAAAACTTGATGAAAAGCTGAATATTATTCCATTTGCAAATTAATAGTCAAACCTTATCTGCTTAAGTGTTTATTTAAATATTCAATAGTCAAATTGTGCTGCGATCAGCGTTTGTAACTCTGTGAAAGTGCCAGAGGACTTTCCGATGTGTCATGTTCATTTTAAACGAGTTTGATTAGGAACGGTGTTAAAACAAGCTCCTAATAAGACTACAGTCTTCCATCTCAGATGAACAGTCTTATCTGAGCGTGTGTAAGAGATCCTCTTCATGTGATGTGTCAATTTAAACCCCGATCGCCCTTTTTTTCCTACATCATCACAGCAATGAATTATGACTTTCAGAATGTACAGTAAATATGAACACAAGCAGAGATACAGAACAGCGTCGGTCACGAATGCCGGATCATTCGACTGCAGTAGAGCAAATTTCACAAGTACTGAAATTAAGATGACTTAATAGAACCACAAAAACAGGATGCGATGAGTCTGGGCCATTTTTGTACACAGAAGTTGGTAGTTAGTCTCTGTGCTGTTTAATGCAGGTCATGTTCACTGTGCTGGGAGTATGAGGATTTGGGGGGGGGGGTGTAGAAGGTGGTAATGATGGAGAGAAGGGTGTTATTTCCATTACAGTCCACACACACACACACCAAAAACCATCCCCATGAATATTTAAACGAGAGCGAAGGTCGCCGTGACGCAGTCCATAATCAGATGGGAGTAAATATCTGTTGTGTACCTGATGTGATACGGTTATCCTGTTAGCATTGTGCAATCAGGATGTTAGAGCATTGGAGTGTGTTATAAAACGTGTAAACAGTATTGTGTGTGTGTGTGTGTGTGTGTGTGTGCTTCCTTCCTTGGTTAATCAGATCCCTGTGGCCTGTAAGTCGTGCCCTTGTGGTTACATCTTCATCAGCCGAAAGCTTCTCCGAGAGCCTCCTGCTATAGGTAACACCTTCACTTTATTAAATACTAATAATACTAATAATAATCAAGCACTGGTACATCACAACACAACCCTGCTGGTTCTTTCTTCTTTCCTGAATTTATTTATTCATTTTATTTGAAGCCGCGTAGTTTAAGATGATGCTTACAGGAGCCATAATCACAGCTTGGGGTCTGAGTTGTCACCCCAAAGTCTTAAATATACAGAGCGTGTGTCTGGTTTAAAACTGGTTTAAAAATGTTCAGTGTGAACAATTAAAACATTCCTAACGCTCATGGCAAAGGAACAGTCGGGTCAAAACAAGTGAAATCGAATCTACACGATCGCCCGAGAGCTGCCCTCAGGGCTCACGTCACTGTATAGTAAAAAGACAACTTCAATTTCTCCGATCGTTACACGGTCGTGCCGAGTCTTAGTGAATTCCGTGTGTGTGTGTGTGTGTGTGTGTGTGTGTGTGTGAGGTGTCCTGTTTTCTGTCAGTATGCACAAAAATCTACAGCGTTCAGATGAGGTGTAGGTCTGAATCACGTTCCCTGACAGCTCGCGGCGTGGTGTGAGACCTCGAGAGTGTAAGAGCCTAAAGGATGAAGAACGTAAGGAAGCGTTTGGATGATGATGATGGTGGTGGTGGTGTGTTCGGTTTGATTTGTGTATTTACTGAGTGAGGATGATTTTTACACGTTTATTAGATACGCAGGTTTTATTCGCTGCTCTCCTCAGTGCAAAACTAAACGTACATCTTTAGATCCATCACACGTAAAGTGAAATATTTTAAGACTTTTGAAAGATTTTCATTTGGATGATTAAAGCTTACGGCTCATGAAAATCAAAACTTCAGTATTTTAAAGAGTTAGAATATTTCATTTCCGGGTTTGCATGAATTACTTTTCATACAGTATAAACACGGTGTATCTCCCGGTCTGTCTAGTTCAGTAGACACACACACACACACACACACGCACACGAGTGCTGAAGAGACTGCTGACTCGACAGATCTCTCCAGAGGATGTTCGAGATCAACACTAGAGCTGAACGATCTGATCCATTTTATAGTAAAATGAATTGCGTTTGTGATTTAAACTGCCATATGTGAGTGTTGAATGTGCCGTTTACTATTCGAACAGCAATTAATGGCACAAATGCTGTTGTTATTAAAAGTACGTTTTCCAATATTTATTTGGCACCTTTTAAAAGTTATAAAAACCGCCAGGGTCGTGGGTTCGATTCCCGTCTCTGTGTGCATGGAGTTTGCATGTTCTCCCCGTGCTTGGTGGGTTTCCTCCGGGTTCTCCGGTTTCCTCCCACAGTCCAAAGACATGCAGGTTAGTGGAGCTGCCATGTTCTGTAAAGCTGCTTTGAGACAATGTCGATTGTGACGTTGGTCACAAGTACGTGTTCAATGTGATCGTGATTGTTGGTGTCGGATCTAAAGGAATATTTTCCTAACTTTGGTTTCATTCTGTGTAAACGCTACCAAGAAGTCATTGTTATCTTCCTCCTGATCAGGTGTGTGTGTGTGTGTGTGGGCGGGTCTGATTATGTAATGATTGCAATGCCTTGAAGACACAACTGTCAGTCACTAATCCTGCCGTAGGTCGAGCGCCGGAATGAAAGCACGCAGGACTGACGGAGCGAGGCTCTCACAATGACTTTGTGTTTCATTACATCATGCGAGGTTTTGTTTTTACAAGTCATGACCGTCGCCTGTCAGCGAGTGTGTGAGTCGGCACCAACCTGTTTATCTGACGCTCCGCTGCAGGAGCTGGAGGGAGATGGGGTGGTTCTGGCAAAGGAGCGAACATTCTCAGCAGCTGCGTTGTCCGGAGACACACATGGACATGTAATGTTGAATTTCCAAATCAGAGACTTGGGGTTTTTTCTAAAAAAAAAAAAAATGTAACCCTAATAGGAGAAAACACAACCTGAAGAAGTGTATAAGAATGAGATGTGAGACGCATTTGAGCACAGTTTGTTTACTCGTCACTTCTAAGTTCGACATCATTAATGATTAATGTTCTGACTCACATTTTTATTCAAGTGAAAAGACCTTTTTTTTTTTTTTGGTCGTTTTTTTAAAGTTAATAAATAGCTTTTATTTTAATGTTCATCGCGCAGCATCCTGAAAGACTGACTAGTGTCTGATTTCAAAGCAAATACAAAGCAAAATAAAAGTTTCAATGAAGTTAAATTCTCTAATTATATGCATTAAATGTAAACATAAGCATTGATAATAAGCCTAAAATGTATTATTAATAATTCATTCATGATATAAATTCTTATTAATAATATAAGCATTAAATGTATAACAAAGCAAAGGCGCGTTTTCATTTCTATTCGTATTTAAATCCCTGACAGTATCTGTTTATAAGCCGTTTAAAAATGCCGTGCTATTATTGTACGCGTCAACTTCTGAGCCAAGAGACCGCAGGATCCCCACACCGGCCATCGTGCCCACATGCCGAAGCGTTATAAAGCGTACAGATGAGTAGTCACATGTCCTGCTCAAGCCCCGCCTACTGTGAATTTATTCAGAAGAAACAAACTGCAGAAAAAGGGGAAATTCATAAATAACCCCAAAAAAGCTTCTTTTTTTTTTCTTTTACAGTCGTATGTTGTAAAAAGATGCTAGAGATTTTTTTTTTAATGAATTTTAAACAGCTTATAAAAATATTTCTTCATGAATAGAAATGAAAACGTCTTTGCTTTGTTATACATTGTTTATATTTAATGCACATAATTATAGAATTTAACTTCATTATATACTTCGTTATAGAATTTAACTAATTCACTAATTCCTGCCTGAAAACTCTCCCCCTTCCCCCCCTCCCTCCATCCCCTCTCCCTCCCCTACGGCTCAGAGCGTCGCCGCATCGCCGGCCTCATTAGCTTCATTATGTCTTTATAAGAACCCGGGACGTCCGTCCTCACAGACGCCGTGTGATCGTCTCCGGCTGATGAACTGAGAGGTGACGACTTGATAAGAAAAGCATCTTCGTTCTGCCGCTTTAACTGTTCTGATGTTTAAACACTGAATACACTGCCTGCGTGTAGAATATTTCTGCTTTCTGGTGCAGTAGGATTATAGCGATGCACTAAATATAGACATGGAACATCACGCTCTAATACGATTGATTTATTCTTACATTAATAATTGATATTAAGACTTTAGATATCGTTAACAATGTGCGTGACCTTGAGCGTAATATCCATAAAGTAGTGAGTAAGGGTTAAAACACTTGCCTGCGTGTTGTTATGGGAAAATATTTAAGCGTAGCCGTGGTTACCGCCCTCAAAATAGACGAGGGTTATTGCCTCCTGACCTGAGATCTCTCTAATCGGTGTTAATCTGTTACGTCGAGCATCATCCGCACTCCAGCTGTTATTATAGACGTTTTGCACGCAACATCACAACATCTGTCTGTGAAGGTCCCACCCATCTCTGTACACCAAAAGGAACGTTACGTAACGAGTCACGGAAGCACTTCGAGCAAGATGGCACGTCTGATAACGTTATCTCATTTATCTCATCGTAGACAACACGCGTCTCTGCAGTGATCGACACACGTCTCGTTCAGAATCGCTCCTGAACCGTCCGTGTTGTTCTGTTCACAGCTAACGCAAGGCTGGATCCCAAATCATCCTCGAACTCCTGATTAAGGGCACTACTCGGTGTGTGGAACAAGGGAATGCAATTATCAATGAAACACACAGGAGCTTATAATGTTAACGGTGCAGCTGCTGCTGTGATCATGTCGTCATGGAAATCCCTCGTCTGCAAAAGATGAATAGAAACACTAACGTATTATAATTAGAATGATCACGTTAATATAAACCTGAGCGTCATCAGCCTCATGAAACTAATGTAAATATAAATATAATGCCAGCGATGAATCAGGGTGTTGTGTCATTCATTCTGATTATTATTTATTTTAAGCACATTTATTTGCATGATTATTTGATTCGAGGCGCGATCATCAGTCATGATTGCATGTCCTGATTAAAAGATTCATTTATATTGTGCTGAGGATGTTTTATAATGTGTCATGAAAAAAAAAAAAAGAAACACCAGACCCATCCTGATGACGATAGTTTGAGTCCTGATTGGTCGTCGTGGCCGTAATTAGGGTTAACGGTTTAATTGTGTTTCCTGTTAAAGCGACGCCACTTTTATTAGAATATGATTCATCAACACTGAACATGAGATAATGAGGAAAGAGTGTATGAGTGAGTCTCCTGTGCGATTCCGCTCACTTGGATATGAAATACAAAATGATGGATAGTTGCAGTTACTATTTCATCACAATCACAGGGAGTTTAAGGATATTTTTAAGGGAGAGTTCTACAGGGAAAACCCAGACGATCCCGAACAGTTAGTAATAATTCCTGAAAGCCGTGTTGTAGAGCTTAATAAGCGCTCAGTCTCGGGCTGTAATGCGACTCTAAATGAGTGATTTATTAACGGCTTAAAGCAGAATCAAGCTTTTGTGCAGAGAGGGGGAGAGAGAAAGAGAGGGAGAGAGAGGGGGAGAGAAAGAGAGAGAGGGGGGAGAGAGAGAAGAGAGAGAGGGGGAAAGAGAGAACAGGAGAGGGGAGAGAAAAAGAGGAGAGATAACAGTTATGTATGGTCACAGTCACATAATGTATAAGGTGAATGTATATTTAGTGTAGAGTGCAAGCAGGTACTCCAGCAGGACTAACTATAACAGCATAACTAAAAGGGAGAGCCAAAAGGAAACACAAACATGAGGGCTCCCTGAGATGTAAAGCAACCAATCACCTCACCGTCAACAAACCTGAGTGAACAGTGAGAGTGGGGAGGACAGCATCTAAACATACTAGTTCACCAGAATACTCTACGTCCATGAGTCCCCCAGATCTGCTCCTTTACCTAAGGTTAATCTATTTACAAATGAAGTAATTGTTTCCTGTATGACTTTATCAGTCTGTCATCATCATTGTGGAAGAATTTCATCACTTCTTTTAAACTTTTTTTTGTCTCATTTTTGTTAATAAATAATGGCACAATGAAAAATGTTATATGTTGTTATTCATCTTAGGTTAAATTTAGCTAATACTATTTTTTTTTTTTTTATCATGCACTTGCACAAAAACACAGAATTATAGATACATAGAGAGGAACCAGCTTTACACGTATATATGGGCCCAAAATAAGGTATATACACATTTCAATTTGAAAATATATAACTAAAAAAAACACATGGTTACATGATAGCATCAACAATGATTTGACTACTATCATCTTTACAACCAATAAAAAAAAAAGTCAGACTGTGGAAGTTTGTATACATTTTGGGCCCATTAAGATCTGATGTTTATTAATTTATTACTCTTAGACTTTATTATCTAACTAATTGTAGTAAAATCTGTTTTTAATTCACTTATATCTAAACAAAAAACATTATATAATGGCTAAATAATACAAACAGATATATAACGAATGCTTTGGGAAAAATATCTGTAAAGAAAGGAAAGGATAGAGAAGATATTATAACATACAAGGGACAATGTGTCTCTGCAGCATGGTGACATCCTTTTGAGTGAAAATCTAATAACAAAATACATGTAATCTAATGGGTCTTTCTTTTAAACGATGGGCAATACAGGAAGAATTCTTAATATTTGTCCAATCTTTGTTTTGGACTGCACTGTTTCTGTGTGCACTCTTTATCTGCAATCCATCAAATGTAGCATCTCTCTCTCTCTCTCATTTCTGTTCTTTCTTCCACTCTTTCCTTCCTTCTGCTCCTCTCACTTTTTATGTATCCCTTCTCTCTCTTGTCTGCTCTGACACTCCTCTGCACAGCCCCAGGGTCAAGAATGAGACTGGCTGGTGTGGTGTTTGTTAGAAGTGATGAAGAGAAGGAGTAGGAGGGAGTGAGGGTTTGTGGAGATAGAAGCTGAGGACATGTCAGACAAAATGTGAAAACACAAGTGGAGTTGGCCAGAAATCACAGTACATCATCATTAGGGTATCAACCTGATTCATGAAGAATTCGTTTGAGCGAGGGTGATGTGATTTTCTTCAGTTTTATAAAATGAAAGTTGTAAGAAAACACAACCCCTGTCCATAGCTCTAACTCTAACCTTTGTGACTTTTAGTTTGAATTAAATTGCATGGTATATTATTTATTTTATTTTATTTTTTAAAGAAGGAAATTGAACCGTAGTGTACAAGTATTAAAGTCAGTGTGTGCTTCAAAGTTATCTAATAAGTATTTTTTTATCATGAGTCCTTGTTTCCAAAGCTCTTTAAACAGCATATAGCATGTTCTATGTGTTATTGCTAGCCAGAATATGAAGATGTTTTACAAATCTTTCAGCTTTATGTAATTATTGTCATTTGACATCTACCACCAGCAAAAGAGGATTCCGATTGCTAAGTTGTACATGTTTTCACTCAATTGCACGAAACTTGAGTTCAAAACAAAGAACTACAGGTTGTCCAATAATTTCCTGTAGTTGAAATTCCTATAATCAAGCAATATAATGCATAACATTATAGAATTGGCAATCGTAGAGGAATGTTAAATTAATTTACATTTTGATAAAAAAAGTGTCAATATCCCATATCCATCCAACCACACATCCATCTCAAAACCCCTATAATTCTTGCTAGGAATGATGGCAGCCAATGGTGATTATCATTGTATTTATTCCTTTTACAACAATAGTGAGACCTCCTGTCAACATTCACATGTACATTCACACACTTGGCAATTTGAAATGGCAATTAGCCTAATCTTCATGTCTTTGGACTTTGGGAGAAACTAAAGCATGTCCCATATGTTTGGATACTTTTGGGACATCCTGTAAATTGACATTATTTAAATGAAATTTCCCATTTTTTTTTCCTTTTGAGAAATTCTTCTAACTGTATTTATTAAAAGGTACCTTCTGTAACAGAAGTTTTGAAAAAGTATATGAGCTTATATGAAAGCCTTACCAGTGTGTGTGTTAACGGGAAGGCCACGCATTAAACCGTGCATTTGGATTTTCGGATATGTCAGGTAGAACCTTTTTTTTTTTGTCACACAAACCACCAAAAAAACAACCAAACACATGATCAAGTGTATCTGTGCTTTCTTTCTATGTGATGGATTTTGCTCAGTCATGTTTGTATAGTTGGTTAAAGTTAAATAAAATTCAGTTCATCATATTGCCTATTTTGTGCTGAAAAAAATTATATGCCACTCTACACTGCACAATCCTGAAAGAAAAAAAAACATCAAAACAAAAAGTGACTAAAATGCTTAGAGTTTTAAGCGCCTTAAACATACCGAGAAGTATTGGTTTGGAAATTTCCAAAATCTACTTTTCCTTGTTTATAGGGTGGCACCATTAATGTTACAAACAATGAGGTAATTAAAGATCATTAAAGTCACACCACATGCACCCTCAAAAGTTAAACTTTCTGCCAGGAATTGCACCCCTATATCCTTATTTCTCTGGTTGAGATGTAGCAAAGCTTTCCTTTGTCCGCAATGTTGTACTATAAAAACCTGAAAGTGTAAAATACATAGCTTACTACAGGTACAAAAGATCAGGTACCCTTGATGATATCACCCCAGAGACTGGGAGAAACAAGTCTACAGTTTGGTTTGTTTCTGAGAGTGAGTGCATTTATAGTTAGACCCGAAACTATGACGCAAACTTTTCCAATGCTGCGGAAAAAAGCAACCTCATTAAAAAAAAATAAGAGTGAGTAATTAAATTATAAACTTGACAGTGGAAAGTAAAAGTGAAGTTTTGCGGATGGTGAAAAAGCGAGAGCAAAGCAGAAATGAAACAGGAGCTGATGGAGCGCGTGAGCATGCGGTACCAGTTTCTCTTACAGAACACGGGCCTTAAGATATAAGGAAAAGAAGGGGGAAGAGGAAGAAAAAGTATCAATCGATAGGGTTAAATTATTCATCGTCATTAATTATCGATCGCTCCGCTGCCGGTTCGTCCGCCCTCCGAGTTGAAAGCAAGTTTAGCGAAAACTGGCTCGAGCCTCATTGTTTCATGTCCGCGGCAAAGAGAAAGCTCGAGCTTGGTTCGACCAGAGTCAGAGAAAAACCCACATACACAGCACACACGCGCGCGCGCGCACACACACACACACACACACACACACACACCCCTCCTCGTTCTATCTTTCCGCGCGGGAGAGCTTTGGGGAGGCTCGTGCGTTGTTCACGGGCGGCTGTGTCGCGCCGATCGATGCGGATCAATGGCTCGCGCTGACTAATAGCCAGAGAGCGCCTTTGATCGCGACTGAGAGAGATCAAAACCGCGCGAGAGGAAAGACCGAGAGAGAGGGGAAGCGAAAAGGGGAACAGGCTGGCCGCGCGAGCGGACCTTAAACTTCACACCACGCGCACCAACACTCTGTCGTGTCGAGAGGTGACATTACGCGCTTTAACGGCGCTTATTATAGATATGAGCAGCACCTGACATACTTCTAGTGCTCATTATCTAGCACTGTGTATATACGCTACGCTTTACATGTACAAGTGTTGACAGTTTTATATAGAGCTTTGAGATTCATCAAATACATTTTCCCCCTAACGTCTTACCTAAATAAAGCAACTCAACCTTCTTCAACGTGTAAATGCTTATATTGACATAAACTTAGATTTATTTGATGCATGCATAAAAATCTAAAACAAACAAACAAACAAACAAACAACAAAAAAAAAAAACATTTCTATGGGCTGTTCCAGCAAAACAGAAACACTGGACCTCCTCACTGTGGGCAAGTATTCAGGCCTGTACAGTACCTTGATGCTTTCTCCACATCTGTTGTATGTTTTTGCACCACTGAACTCTCAAAAGTTTATTTATTTTCAAAGGTGGCCTCATGCACAGCAACCCTAGGATAATATCTGCCCAAGTGTAGTCGTTGTCAGAGTAATACTGCTGACAGTGGTTTTCTGCGATGCCTTTCTCAATCCCCTTATGAACAGCTGCGTTTCCATTTTTCCCACTAATTCACAAGCATTCAGGGACAGTGACAATGTGCAACCCTATATTTAATGACCTCTTACCCTTAGAGGAGATCATTATTTAGATGCAAATGTTTGGGCAACATTTGTCACTAAAGGTTGAGTTTTAATATACTATATATATATATATATATATATATATATATATATATATATATATATATATAATGTTGATGTTTTATAATTGTCAGCAGTACATACATTATCACAAAGTAGCCAATACATGTCCCCATAATGAATTATTTTGCAACAGTGCTCTTTTAGCACAGTGCTTAAGGCTTTGTTAAGGAAAAGATCATGGGTTCAAGCCCTGGCACTACCAATCTGTAAGTGCAGCACCCTTGTCAAGGTCATGAACCCCACTCTGTTTTGGGCATGTCTTATATCTTGGTTCACCCTCTGCTCTAACTTCAGCTTTCTAACAAGCTAAGGCATGTGATAACAGGTGTATTTATTTGGAGAAATTCTGAAACTGCAATTCATAAATGTGCAAACAAACATTTCTGAAAACTTCGAAATTTACTCATATAAACCAGTTTAAAAAAATTAACGAGCTCCCTAATTCTAGAGCTGTTTTCAGAACTGTTTATATTATATATCAGTTCTGGAATTTCCTGATTCTGCCCATGTGTATCTTTTAAATAGTGATATTATGCCAAATTTACTAAAATAAGTAAAGTTTTGATTTTTGTTCAAATTACATATTTTACTGGAGTGGGATTGAAATATATTGATACATGAACTCTGTCACAGTGACTTAGTTCTTTTCTTCTTTCCATCTCCATCCAAAATCGAGGCCACCAAAGCCTGCACAACAGCTTTTATACATGTCACATACTTTTTATACTGTATACACAAAGTGAATTGATTAATTGTAATCATGCAATAGCCTACATATAAGAGTCTGTATGCATTCGAGATGCTGCAGACTGTTGTAAGCCTGAAAGAAATCGTTTTGCGGTTTACAAAATTTTACCAGAAAAAAAGTCAATCTTACCCCAAGTGTACGTGATCAGTGGAGGTCAAGTTAATTACTGGGATTGGCTTCCTGAATTTTAGCATTTTTATTGATTTGTTTGTTGGATTAATTTGAGTAAACTGGAGAGGAGAGAAAGAGAGGGAGAGAGAGAGAGAGAGGGGGGGAGAGAAAGAGAGAGAGGGGGGGGAGAGAAAGAGAGGGAGAGAGGGGGTGAGAGAAAGAGAGGGAGAGAGGGGGGGGGAGAGAGAGAGAGAGAGAGAGAGAGAAAGAGAGAGGGGGAGAGAAAGAGAGGGAGAGAAAGAGAAAGAGAGGGAGAGAAAGAAAGAGAGAGAGAGAGAGAGAGAGGGAGAGAAAGAGAAAGAGAGGGAGAGAAAGAGAGGGGGAGAGAGAGAGGGGGGGGGAGAGATGGGGGGGAGAAAGAGAGAGGGGAGACTTTTGACTTTTAACGTTCCTTTATTTTACAAAAATATTTGTATCCACACTTCTTTTTTTTCTTCTAAAGACAAAAAAGATCTGTCAATAAGATTTTTATGATTCTATAAGTGTTTTATGATTCTATCTGAAAATTCTTTTTTTTTTTCACCTGTGAGACACTTTTTAGCACCGAGACGGTGATGAATAAACGTTAGAAAGTATACAAACATTAATAAAACAATCCAAACAACAGAAAGAAAGAAAGAAAGAAAGAAAGAGAAAGAAGAAAAAGTTCCTTAATGTGTACATTTCTAAAATATTCCAAATTCAATTCCAGTCTTTTTTTTTTTTCATTCTTTACAGAAACGTATTTTTCTCCAGATCTCTCACCTACATTATTTCCTGTTATTGCTGACAAAGTTTTTTTAATGCAAGGAAAAAAAAAACATATATATGATGTGTTTGATTAAATACATATGAGCATGTTAGTTTTTTTTTTTTTTTCCCGGTGCCACACGTTGGAAATCAGGCTGGAGACTCTACAGGAAACACGGACGCACTTCTCCAGTCTGTGTTCGACATGAAGGCGCTCGGTCCTGCTGTCCGAGTGTGTAACCGCTGGCTGACGCCCGGCTCGCAGTTATGAGTGGAATGTTAAACACAGGCCTCTTTGTAGCGGAGCTTTAAACTGCAATCAAATCCATAATAACTTTGTGCTCTTTATTTGACACAACGCAGTGCGGAGCGCGAGCTCCTCTGTACCCGACATCCTCACTACATGACACGACTAGTGAAGGTTAGATGTCTTGTTTTCTTTCCTCTCTGTCTCTTTTTCCTCTACGGCAGAGGAAGTGTGTCGGGAGAGATTTTCTGCATCGTGTGCTCAGGTTTCAGTCTCAGCTTCTTGTTCTCTAAGCAGGCTGGACTATTTATTACCGAGCTCGCGCTAAGAATAACTGCTCGATATTCAAATGGGTCAGGATGTTATTTAGGCTGACCGGCCCTCGCCCGCCCGCCCGCCCGCCCGCTCGCTTTTGATTCACCGTTTCAGATCCGAATCTGATTGGGAAACGATCTTGATGAAGGAACACGGCATTGCGTTTCTGATGAGGCCGCGGGTTTAACAGTGCCGTGTAAGCGTTTCATCAAGATTCTAACCAAGACATCGAGGGAGAAGAGCGATTTAAACGCCGCCGCAGAACAGAGCCTTTCCTGTTAGGGCAGGTTATTGACAAGATCAGGATTCCTGCAGTATTGTGTGGAAACGCCACACTGCAGCGAGACCGCGAGGAGGCGGGGCGCTGACATGTTTAACACACTGAAAAAGAAAAAAAAAAACACTGCCGTTGTGATCGCCTGCGAGATAATAACATGAAATTTACTCTATTTAAAAATCCTATTTTAACTGTAACGTTCGCGTGTTTATATTACAGTCCTTTAAAAAGCAGTATTATTAAACCTCTAAAAATGTGTGTTTAATGTTCCAGCTGGGAAAACAACTACAGACCCTGCGTTCTGGCCGCTTCATTTAATTTCGATCTCACTTCTTTTCCAATCAGATCAGAGCGCAGGGACGGGAAACGTCCGCGTCCCAAACATCAGCCGTAACATTGTGACCTCTTGTCTTGTATAACATTTGAGAAGGTCCCCACTGTGCCACTAAAACAATAATGATGTGTGTTCTGACACCTTCCACAGTTTGGTCCTCATCAAAGTCGCTCAAATCCTCACATTTGGCCTTTTTTTTTTATTTACGCTTCCAACACATCAGCTTCTGGGACAACGTGTGCTGCTCACTGAGCTCCAGGTGCCACTGTGACTGAGACAAGCGGCAGATTGTCATGTTATGATGACTGGGTCAGACCAACTCCAGGGAAGGAAGAGCGATGAACCGGCCGCGGGGTCACGGGAGGTCGGCGCACGCTGGGAGTGAAGTGACGGCTGGCCCGTGTAGAAGAGCGATAGAACAGAGAGAGAGAGAGAGAGAGAGAGAATATCAGTACAGGAGAAGAGCTGCCGTCGCTCAGAGCGATGAGAAGGGTGATGTTGATTGTGATGGAAAGGTGAAAGAACGACAGAGCTGAGTGCGGAGTTGAGCAACAAGCCGGGGAGGAGTCATGCTATATGATGTCACATTAGGGGGGAAAATCAGATGCACACGCATATGTGTGTTCCTGCAACCTGGAGACTCCTGAATGGCTGAGCCTGACTAAAACCTGAATAATAATATTAATAATAATAATAATAGGTGCCCTTTAATGCCTCAGTAAAGTCATACAATTGTATCCATTTATAAATGTAATATACATAGATACATAGATACATAATATACATAAATCCATTTAATTCAATATTTTAATTGTGTATTCATTTAAAATGTATTAAAATATTAAACTATTTCATTTCCGTATTTTATTTATTTTTAATCAGATAAATGAGAAAAAAAGGCATTCACTGGTCTGTTTGCACATCTTTTACAAATTTATTTTCGAAGTGTGTGACTTGATGCAAAACAAAATCATTGAATTAAAATAGTGTGTGATTGAATAAAAAGTTCTCTTTCACATGAACCTGTTGTATTTTTACCTTTGAAATCAGATATTTTGTTTATATAACTGAACTATATGAAATAAATCACAGTACTAAATGAATGCGTCTCTCTGGCGCCCCCTATTTGTGAGTTTTTAAAAATGATTTCCAAGCACATATTTTCAAGCAGAAAGTTTCAGCTCTTTTTTTTTTTTTGATCATACAGATGTTGACTGTGCATCTGCTTCTGATTTCCTTCAATCTCCCGTCAGATAAATCAGATGCCAAAAGAAGACGACCGGAGAGAATAAGGAGGGAGAAGATCAACCTAACGTCCACCAACGACATGGAGAACAGGAGGCGGTCCCGCTCCAACAGCCAATCGGATGCCATCCGAAGAGGGCGGGGCAGGCCGAAGACCGTGGGCTTGAAGAAGCAGGAGGAGGAGAAAGGTGAGCTCGCTCCTGACGCGCGGCTCTTTAACAGGAGCTTAGGGGAAATAAATCCTCACCAACTCTCAACCTTGCTCTCTTTAACCGTCTCACTCTCTCACTCTCTCACTCTCTTTATCTCCCTTTGTTTTTATCACTCTTTTTCAATCTGTCTCTGTTTCCCGTCCCTCTCTTCTTCTCTCGTCTTCTCTGTTTAATATTCTCGAATAAGAAGTTTTGTGAATACAGTTCTTTTTTCTTTTTTCATTCTCTGGCTGACTCGCGCACACACACACACACACACACACACACTTTGTCAGGGTTAGATCTATTCCATTCTTTTCTTTAAATTATTTTTTTCTTGATTTTAAGATTCACATCTTTCTACCCGGTGACTTTTTTTTTTTTTACACACACCCACACACACACACACACTGCCGCTTTATTTCCTCCTCAACACCTTCCTCTTTTACTGTAAACACCTCACTGAAACCACCGAGACGAGAGACGAGCCGCCGCGCATCACGGGCGCTTTATACGATTTCTTTAAACGAAGAGAAAGAACTGCTCGTCTCTGCGTTAGAGTGGAGCGTCATCAGCTGCGGTGTGTTCTCGCTCCTCATGAGCTCAGTGATGGAAAATGTGATGATGATTCATCTGGATTCTCTTTTTCAGTTGAAATGAGATGTTTTTCTGATCGTTCCAGTCATTCAGGCACTCGGTTCTACATGCAAGTCTGTTTTTTAAAAATGCATTTCTTACATTGCAGTCATTCTCTCCTGTCTGAGTCACACACACACACACACACACACACACACACACACACACACACACACACACACACAAACACACTGACAATCGAGTTAGATTTCTCAGTTTTAAACCTGTTCTTAGCTCGACTGCAGAGTTTTATATACACAAGAGGAAATGAAACATTACTCATTATTTCTAGATTTTATTTATATATATATACTATATATACTGTGTCATATACACACACACACACACACACACACACACACACTGAGGTCTCACCTTCATTTACCCTGCAATATGTTTTTCTCTGATAAGAGAGAAGTGTGTGTGTGTGTGTGTGTGTGTGTGTGTGTGTGTGTGTGTGTGAGTGTGGGGGGAAAAAGTAGGGGCGGGGCTAAGTAAGCACCACTAAATAACCCCGCCTCCTGTCCAGATTTGGACCAGTATCACATGACTCATGTTTAGCATGTTGTAATGTATTTAGCTAGCTAGCACATTTAGCTGATGGTTGTCATGGAAACATTATACGTATTTTTCCAGGTTTGGATTCTGTTAAATAAAAATCGGAGAGAAAAAAAACAGAACATTAAGTTTCATTAAGATAGGACTAAATCCCTCACGCGTCTAATCCGCGCTGGGCTCATAGCATGTCGTCGCTATAACTAACGTCGCGCGGTTGTTATTATTATTATTATTATTATTATTATTATTAGCCCCTTCAGTGACGCCATGACGGGAGAACATGTGAGTGAAGCTGTGGAGTTTCTCTGACCGTACAAACTAATTTAACAGTTAATTATTCTGTAGAACGGATTCAGACCATCTGTTCAGGGAAATTTTGAAATAAAATCAAATTCAGATTTTAATTCGTCACATTTTACACAACCGTGTCGAGTCTGATTACGCTGTGAAATGTTCACGTTACAAAATCTCGAACATGAAAATATTGCACTTGAGAATGCGATTCAAATAAAGACAGAATTTGCGATAAAATCAAAATTTAAGCCGGAAATTAAGTTATGGAATAAAATAGAATTAAAATGGAAATTAAAATTGCACAGGAATAGAATTTGCAAAACGAAAGTTAAAAAATATAAAGGTATTGAAATGTAAAAATTACAATACATAATAAAAATACACCACAAAGATGGATTTATTCTTCAATTGTGACGCTTTCATTTCCTTCAGTATTTGGTGTTGGATTTATCTTGCGTTATATTATTGTTATATATTTATTATTATGATTATTATTATTGCTTGATTTGCTTTTGCTGTGTGTGCCTTTAATTCCATAACTGAAAGTGTATAGACGTAAGAGTGGAATTATGATATAGAAATCATTTTCGATGGTTATATTATTTGCTAATTCTCTTACCGTCTGTTTTTTCCTTGTAATGGTGCTGCAGGTGGAAAAGTGCAGTGATGGAATACTGGAATTGTATAAAAATGTGTCTTAGGATCTATTTTGTTGTTGTTGTACTTGTGCTGATTTTCTCGTCCTCTTGTTGGTTTCACAGAGAAACAGGAGCGGGAGGTGGACATTTACGCCAACCTGTCAGACGAGAAGGCTTTCGTGTTCTCCGTGGCTTTAGCCGAGATCAACCGTAAGATCCTGGGCCAGAGACTGATCCTGTAAAGGGGGCGGAGCCACGCAAACGCCGGCCAGGTGAACGTTCAGGACTGGTATTGCGCGGCCCTCGGGGGTGCCGCGTGTATCCTGGTGGAGGAGGAGGACGTGAAGTCGGGGCTGACGAGCTTTTTCGTTCCGGCGGCCAACGGTTCGCGGAGTCTCACGGGGGAACACGGGGGAACACGAGGGAACGGAGCGACTCTTTAAATATTGTAAACTTGGACATGTAGGAATCTTCTCTATTTATCTTTAAACAAATTTTTATAGAATGTCTTAAAGAAGGAGTGTGTTTTTTTTTTTTTTTTTTGTCCAAGTTGATTTGTCGACATGACGCACCCGTCTCGTTCTCATTCACAACATACTTTTTTAATTTTTTAAAGACCGACAAAGTTTTAAAACCTTTTTTAATGTATTAAAGGAATATTTAGACCAGAAATGATATTTACGCAGTTCAGCCAGCTAAGACTGAAGTGTCTGTCTGAAAAGAAAACTTCAGATTAGCATCTCTCACACACACACACACACACACACACACACACACACACACACACACACACACACTATTTATTTTTTTACTTTTCATTACAATTTTTTTTTTTTGCATAAGCATGATATATTCATATAAAATATATATTAAAAAGCAAATGTGAACTATAATATTTTCAACAGTCGATATTTAGGCCACGCCCCCTGCTTGGACAGAGGAAGCGTCACCCTGGACACAGGGACTTTCACACTTGTCCCCAGCGTGAGGTTTGTGACACCCGACTGTCTCTCACGCGTTCATCATGAATGTTAAACACGAGGTGCAACCGAGTGTTGTTCACCGAGCTCGCAGATCCGAAGCCGTCCGTCTGGTGCCGTGTGTGTGTCTCACACCGAGCTGATCAACTGCTTCTTAAATGTCTTTTATATTCGTTATGTAAATGCAACCGATCAAACAGGCAGGGTCGGGGGAAACTAACGCTGGGAAACGAACCTTATTTATTATTGCTTTTCCAGACTAATTTACGCACATCGTCTGTTTCATGGGCTTTTTTTTATTAGTGTTTATTTCACAAACGGTTAAATCATACATGTGTAATAATTACCACGACTATAATAAACATCAGAGAAAAAACATTGTCTACAAGTCTGCCTGCTGTTTTTATTTCAAGGAGGAGTTAATTATAACCATTCATCTCTCTCTCTCTAGAAATAAATGGCTGCTCACATTTCAGTCCTTTTGTCCCTTTAGTTCAGCTGTCAGTGGAGTGAAGACGTTAAGTTTGTACACCCTTAGGATGAGAGCGGGACCGAAAAATCTACTAATAATGAATGTACACCAGGGTGTTTGTTCTGTTTCTCAGGCGCCGTCTGTCGCATCTTTATATAGCACTAGATAAAGAACAGAAACGTCATTGGCGTCTAGATGATTTGCGTGGTTTGACGGAACGTCTCTGCAGGCCACGCCCACTGCTCTCACTGTTCCTGGATCTTGTATCGAATCTAGAACGACTGATCAGGAAGGCTCTACATGTATGTGTGTGTATATACAGTATATACAGTATCTCTCTCTCTCTCTCTCTCTCATATTGCTATGTTGATATATAAATATGATAGTATTATGATAATAGTATGATGTATATTATATAAATATAATAATAATATTAATCATAGTATTATTCTTTTCCTGATGTGTGTGTGTATATTTTTTAGATTGGCTGACTGTGTTGAAACATGATTTATATGACCTACATGTGTGTACTTTATATATAGTTTTCATTCAGAGATTCATACTTGAGTTTATATGTTTATATAGATAGATAGATGGATGACATCATCGTATGCCATCATAGCATCATAAAAGCACATCCTGACTCGGGATGATGATGATGATGATGATGTACTCTAAACTTATTTGGCTCAAACTGGACTCGGATTAGTTTCATTTATTAAATAAGTTGTGACTCTAATTTGTATTATCTTTTTATCCTAAACCCTGACCTGCTTAGTGTTGCGAACAGCCTTTAGATAAAAGTGTCTGGTACAAATCCGTGTAATAGGCCTACATTAACGAGACATTATCCCTGACCGAGTTGAAGAAGATGGGGTCTAGTCGCTCCTTCTGTAGCTCTTAATATTACAGCGCTCTAATGGTCTCTGCACACTCAGTGTTCTGTCTCAACGCACCGGGTGTGTTTAATAATGCAAAGCGTGCCACAGAGAGAGACGGTTTGTTTAACTTTGCCGAGAGGACGTTAGTGTCCTTATTTAACTTTTAACTGTGTCAGGGAGGAGGGAGGGGCCGGGGGCGGGGGGGGGAGCGTGTGATTTGCATGAACGGGTCATTGCAGGTACGCGAGACAAATAAATGTACACGGAAAACGGTGTGAAAATAATCGAGTTTAGGAGGGAAGGAGGGAAAAGTCTCAATTTTACTTTTTTGTATCTTCAAACCAACTCATTTGTCATTTCTTCATCGCGCAGACACTTCAGAATAGAAAAGAAAATATTTTTACTGAGATGAAAATAAATAAATAAATAAGATGTGTAAAGGCCATCCAAAAACTGACAAAAAGAAAAAAGACACAGGAAATAATGTTCTTAGAAATAAATAAATAAATAAATAAATAAAAATCCAGATTTATGTGACTTTTGGAAAGATTTTTTTTTTTCATTATTAATATTTTGCACACATTTTAGATATACTTCCGGTTTGATTCATATTGATGTACACAAGCAGACTTCTGCATTCCACTATGCTATACACACGTGGACAAAATGGTTGGTACCCTTCGGTCAATGAAACTCACAATGGTCACAGAAATAACTTTAATCTGACAAAAGTAATAATAAATAAGAATTCTATGAATGTTAACCAATGAAAGTCAGACATTGCTGTTCAACCATGTTTCAACAGAATTATAAAAAAAAAAATGAACTCATGGAACAGGCCTGGATTTTTTTTTATTATTACTTTTGTCAGATTAAGGTTATTTATGTGACCATTGTGAGTTTTTCTTTCATTGACCGAAGAGTACCAACAATTTTGTCCATGTGTGTATATACAGTGGAACCTCGAATTGCGAGTAACGTGGTTTACGAGTTTTCCGCAAACCAAGCAAAGATTTTAATACATTTTTTAATTGGAAACCCGAATAATTTGAGTTTCATTATTTCTTATGGGAAATGATGATTTGGTTTACGAGTGTTTTGGAACACGAGCCCTCTTCTGAAACGAATTATGCTCGTAATCCAAGGTTCCACTGTATGACCAAAAGCATGTGGACATCGTACCACATACTCTCAATTTTATTTCTATAGCACTTTTAACAACGGTCATTGTCTCAAAGCAGCTTCACAAAAATGAAAAGAAATTTTTTTAGAAGTGTGTATGTGTGGGGAAATGTGTCTAGACCATAATGAGATTGTCCCTGATGAGCAAGTCCAGGGTGTCGGCGACGGTGGCAAAGAAAAACTCCCTGAGGTGGCAATAGGAAGAAACGTTGAGAGGAACCAGACAATCCGTATGTATTTCTTCATATGCCTTGGAACACTGTATCAACGCCCAACGCCTGATCCAGCATGATGATGCTCCACAAAATTGGTGTGTTAAGGACATGCTGGAGTGAAAGGACTCGAGTGTCCTGCACAGAACTCAACCACACTCAACACCCCTGAGATGGAACTGGAACTGGAGTCTCCTTGATGTCCCAAAAATCAGTGCCTGACCTCAGCAAAGCTCCTGAATGAACAGAAATCCACACAGCCACGCTCTAACATCTGGTGGAGATGTTTGACGAGGACATGGCGTTTAGAAACTATAAGCAATATATGTTTATACAGGGGAAAAAAGTGATTTTTGCATCTACAATTTTGAGTTTATGAGCTGTGTGTGAGTACAATCATCCAGAGAAAGAACACAGAGAGAGAGAGAGAGAGAGTAACCCGAGCTCAGGGTCAAAGCGAGGACCTGGAGCTGTGAGATCGCACTCGCTACCCGCCGCACCTCCTCAGGTTATAAATACGCATTTAATATATATATTACATAATCCCACTTACTTCTGCATTACTTCAACTGCATAAAGGTGTTTAAAGGAGACGTGCATGTTAACAGGGAGGAATAAAGCTGCAAAGTGTAAATTTACCTAAAATAATAACCTTTATTACAGATCTAACATGAAACGGTCGCAATGAAAGTAGGATCATCTCCGCTCGTGTGTAAAACCCGAGACTCTGAAGGCTGGAACAGGGGATTTCCAACCAACATGAGTCAGTGTGTGTGAGAGAGATAAATATATCCTTGTGGGAACAAAATGTCCCCATAAAGTAAAGGAGTATGACCGCTCTGACCTTGTGGGGACATTCATTACGTTATTAAAGTTAAAGATGACCTATGTACAGATATCTTAGACTTTTGCTCTATGATTTAAAATAAGACACACAAGATGCATCTAAGCGCTGTGACGGTCTGAAATAAATCTGATGCAGACATTTTTGTTTCGAAACATGGAGGAGTTGCAGCATTTGAGTCACACCTGAAGTATTTGTGAAGATAAATTTAATTTCTGGAAATTTTATGCGTAGTGCATACAAGTCACATGACTACAACGGCTGTCCTAAATGAACTCTTCATTTAAAAAAAAAAAAAAAAGGGAAAAGAAAAAGGTACTTTGTGTAATCTGTTACTGTTTGCTCGACTAATGTTACTAATAACATTATGCTCACTAATATTAGTGAGGGAAAGTTTTGCATAGAAATGTATTTATTTTTTCTTAAACATTTTTGTAACACTTTTATTTTAGGAGGATTTGTCGCGTTATTCTAAGGATATTATAGAGTTAGCGAATAAATAAAACAATTGAACAATAAACTAATCATCTAATTAAACAGGGTCCAGGTTCCAATCCCATCACAGGTCTATGTGTGTGTGTGTGTGTGTTGAGTCTGCATGGTCTCCCTGTGCTTGGTGGGTTTCCTCGGGGTTCTCCGGTTTCCTCCCACCGTCTGAAGACCTGCAGATTAGGCTAATTGCCATTCCCAAATTGTGTGTGTGTGTGTGTGTGTGTGTGTGTGTGTGTGTGTGTGTGTGTGTGCGCGCGCACTGCAATGGTTTGGTCCCTGTCTCACGCCCTGGGACAGCCTTCAGGCCCCCCGAGACACTGTACACAGGATAAGCGGTATAGGAACTGGATGAATCTTTTAAACACTTGAGTTATTATAATAATTTTTATTCATTCTGATTCTCTGAAGTAAAATATATTAAGAGGACATGATGTGATTAGAGTAAATTTAATCTGTAGTATAGGATTAATTATCAGGTTTAATAGTTGTGTTAAAGTGAGGTCCTCACAATGACAGTAACAGAAAGTGTGTTTCACCACAGACACACACACACACACACACACACACACACACGATTTGCATACGGCTGTCACATCCATCAAAAGCCCAGCAGGAGCCGAGGGCCGGCCGTTACGCCGCCTGCGCTCTTAACTCTTCACTTCTAATCCAGTCTTAATCTCACAGTTCAGATGTGACTCTGTGTGTGTGTGTGTGTGTGTGTGTGTGTGTGTGTGTGTGTGTGTGTGTGCAGTGTTAGCATTTTTCTCCTGCATGGCTGAACTCCTCCGATCAAGATCATCATTTTTAAAAGCCATATTCATCAAACGGCCCTAAAAATATCAGAGAGAAATAACTTTCCTTGATTGAGAATCCGAGCAGGGAGGAAAAAAAAAAAAAAAGATGATTTATGGCCTCCTCGCTCACAGCGTTTCTTCCATTTCTGTTCTCGCTTGCTATCAGGAGAAGCCCGGAGCGTGGAAAGGAAGTTGATTTTCATCATCAGTATGTAAATATTGATCACAATTGTGATGAATAATGCATAGATTTAGTATTTTTCACTACAATAGAAAAATGCTGCATTGGGGAACAGAGCGAAGGGGGAAAAAATGAGCATCCGAATAATGCATTAATCTTAATAAGAAGTGAAAAGCTCGAACCTGACGCATGGGAATTTTTTTCCCCAGTCCTCACTGAGAGGGTGACGTAACACACTCCGGGTCTGGGGTACATTCTCGCAAGAAACGCTCTGATTTATATTCATGGCTTCGCTCTGGAGCATCATCTGTATGGACAATACAGTCTCTCTTACGCTGTGCCCTGGGGATGGGGAGGATAACACACACACACACACACACACACACACTGCTGCCTTTATGTCTCATTGTGGGAAATAAATTGACCTGAATGAATTAAACCTAAGGTCATACTATCACAGTCAATTAAGAATAATTCCACATAATTTGTTTTTTTTTTTCTTTCGATAATTTAAACACACACACACACACACACAGTATAGACGCTATCATCCTCTGTTATTTAAGGTCACGGAGCGGTCGTATAAGCATTTCACTGCATATCGTACTGTGTATGACTGTGTATGTGACAAATAAAATTTGAATTTGAATTTGAATTTGATTTGAATTTGATTTGAAATTTGAATTTGTCACGCCAATTAGTAAATTATACTTAATTAACAACGGGGACAGTGTGATACTTTACTTTAATATACCTATACAAGTGTGTGAGCTCTCGTGGCTTCAGTAATGTTTATTTCATAACCAGAATTAATCTGTTTTTACATCGCTAATTATAACATTGTCATGATTATATATACACACACACACACTCACACACACCAATGCAGCTCTTTACTTACTCCCTTGTTATAATAATATGTTCCTGTTAATGAAATAGTTCTGCAGTATACAGTGTATAAAATCTTAACCGCTGATATTAGCTAACTAGCTGACGTGAGCTAACATGTCCCTAACACAGTCTGACGGGTTTTCTGACAGGATTATTAATAATTCATATGAAACCTCAGTAATCAACCCTATCCAGCTGCCTAACCTCACATACGCTAACAGGTCACAATCATAAATATGCATAACGTACACATGCTAACCTAACTAGCAACTGAAAATGTACTAATCTGAAAGGATTTAAGAACTTTAAAAAATTCACGAATCATGTGATCAACTGGTCCAATCAGTTTTAATTGTCCTTTTTTATTCTTATTTTTTCATTAGATTGATCGTGGTGGCGTCACACCTCCAGGCTCCGGGTTCGATTCCCACCCCAGGGTCTGTGTGCCTGGAGTTTGCATGATCTCCCCGTGCTTGGTGGGTTTCCTCAGGGTGTTCCGGTTTCCTCCCATAGTCCAAAGACATGTAGGAGTGTGTGTGTGTGTGTGTGTGTGTGTGTGTGTGTGCCCTGTGATGGATTGGCACCCTGCCCAGGGTGTACTCAGCCTCGTGCCCTAAGTCTCCTGTCATAGGCTCCAGGCCCCCCCGCGACCCTGAATACAGGATTAAGCGCTATAGATGATGAGTGAGTGAGAGAGTGTGGAAGAGACGCGTCTGTCTGTGTGAACTGTACACACAATCATTCATCAACATCAAAAGTCCCAGTCCCAGTATATATCTTTTTGATTTTCAGAGCTGTATTTGAGGTTAGTACCTGTTCACTGGGGGGCACTATTGCCACAAACACCCAGAGGTGTGTGTGTGTGTGTGTGTGTGTGTGTGTGTGTGTGTGTGTGTGTGTGTGTGTGTGTGTGTGTGTGTGGAGTTTGAATGTTTTCCCCTTGCTTTCTGGGTTTCCTCTGCATACTCCAGTTTCTTCCCACCGTCCAAGAACATGTGTGGTAGGTCGATTTTCCAAATTTTGCATGGTGTATAATTTTATGTGTGTGTGTGTGTGTGTGTGTGTGTGTGTGTGTTCTTAATATCCTATCCAAGGTGTCCCCTGCCTTGTGCCCTGACCTCCCTGTGACCCTCTCCAGACCTACACAGGATATAAGACAGAAAACTAATGAAGGAATTAATTTGCAGCCTTTTGTCTATTTGACCACTAGATGGCAGCAAACCCCAATATTTATTTCTAGGCTTGCGCCTATAGTATGCAGTCTCAGTGTTAATTCTGTCTGAAGCAGATCCAGAAAAGAGCATAGGCTGTGATTTAATCATGAGCGATATCCTTGAATAATTCTCTCTCTCTCTCTCTCTCTCTCTCTCTCTCTCTCTCTCTATTTCTTTATACAGGATGTCACTTCATTTTAAATTCTGCAGGAAAGGTTTCATCACGCAAAAATTTAAAATGCAGTGTTAGTCATGTGTTGGTGAGGCTCAGGTTTTTTTTTTTTTTTTTTGCATAAGGATTTTGGCTCATCGCTGGCACACGGCCACGTAAACAGTCACACTTGCAAGAAGTGTGAGAGAGAGAACGAGTCAGAGAAATCCACCTCACTTTCAGACTGATCACTCATGCCAGTTTCTGTGGCCTGGCACTCTTCATATACCACCTGCAACGCCAGGAACAACAGACCATCAGAAACACACTCTGTCCTAGAACACACACACACACACATGGTTATTAGACTGTTAATAGTTTAGAAGTTACTGAAGTGTTTACAGTGCCACATACAACTGAAATACACCCCCACACACCTACACACACACACACACACACACACACACACACACACACACACACACACACAAACCTTATATGAGCAACAAAAGCTCAGAGCTCTTTCTCATACCCAATACAAACAGTTGGCAGCTTTCCATGCTTCTGCTGTTCTCCACACAAATATCAGTTGTTTAAACCTGAAGGTGTAACGTGTATTATGAAAGACTACAAACTCATCTTTGTCCAATATTATCCATTTGTAAACATCCTTCCTCCTTAAATTTAGCATCAAGCCCTCCTACTCTAGCGTTCTCCTTTACAACCAACACACTGCATGTTGTTTCCTTTCTATTCCCTATAGCCTCTGTGCTACTGTTTTATATCTTATCATCTTCAGCCATAATTAGAAACAGTATCATCAGTATAATCTCCTCTGCAATCCATTGTGTAATATAATCACGTGCAAGGACGGATCACTGCCATCTTCTCTCTCTGAAAACACACTCGAGCGCATCATGCGGGGATGTATTTGGAACTCTAGACTCTGTTACCTGTGTCGACAAGACAAATCAATACACGACAAATCAAGACAAAATCAAGACAAGACAAGTCAAATCAAAACAAGACAAATCAAGTCAAGACAAGACAAAGTCAAAACAAGACAAATCAAGACAAGACAAGTCAAAACAAGACAAATCAAGACAAGACAAGTAAAATCAAAACAGGACAAATCAAGTCAAGACAAGACAAAGTCAAAACAAGACAAATCAAGACAAGACAAGTCAAAACAAGACAAATCAAGACAAGACAAGTAAAATCAAAACAGGACAAATCAAGTCAAGACAAGACAAAGTCAAAACAAGACAAATCAAGACAAGACAAGTCAAAACAAGACAAATCAAGACAAGACAAGTAAAATCAAAACAGGACAAATCAAGTCAAGATAAGACAAAGTCAAAACAGGACAAATCAAGACAAAACAAGACAAATCAAGACAAGACAAAACAAGTCAAAACAAGACAAGTCAAGACAAGACAAATCAAGACAAGACAAGTCAAATCAAGTCAAGACAAAGTCAAGACAAGTCAAAACAAGACCAATCAAGACAAGACAAGTCAAAATAAGACAAAAGAAGACAAATCAAGACAAGACAAGACAATCAAAACAAGACAAATCAAGTCAAGACAAGTCAAAACAAGACAAATCAAAACAAGACAAGTTAAGTCAAAACAATACAGGTCAAGACAAATCAAGTCAAGAAAAGTCAAATCAAGTCAGGACAAGACAAGTCAAAACTAGACAACTCAAGACAAGACAAAATAAGACAAAACAAGAGAAATCAAGACAAGACAAATCAAGTCAAGACAAGACAAGTCAAAACAATACATATCAAGACAAGACAAGTCAAGACAAAACAAGACAAGTCAAGAAAAGACAAATCACGTCAAGACAGCTCAAATCAAGTCAAGACAAGACAAATCAAGACAAGACAAGTCAAAACAAGAGAAATCAAGACAAGACAAATGAAGTCAAGACAAGACAAATCAAGTCAAGACAACGTCAAGACAAAGTCAAGACAAGTCAAAACAAGAAAAACCAAGACAAAACAAGTCAAAATAAGACAAAACAAGACAAATCAAGACAAGACAAATCAAAACAAGACAAATCAAGCCAAGACAAGACAGGTCAAGAGAAGTCAAACCAATACATATCAAGACAAGACAAATCAAGTCAAGACAAATCAAGTCAAGTCAAATCAAGTCAAGTCAAAACAAGACAAATCAAGACAAGACAGATCAAGTCAAATCAAGACAAGTCAAGACAAGTCAAAACAAGACAAATCAAGACAAGTCAAATCAAGTCAAGACAAGTCAAAACAAGACAAATCAAGACAAGACAAATCAAGACAAGACAAATCAAGTCAAAACAAGACAAGACAAGACAAAGTCAAGACAAGTCAAAACAAGACAAATCAAGACAAGACAAGTCAAAACAAGTAAGGAAGATATTTTAACTT
Organism: Clarias magur; assembly: GCA_013621035.1. Taxonomy (NCBI): domain Eukaryota; kingdom Metazoa; phylum Chordata; class Actinopteri; order Siluriformes; family Clariidae; genus Clarias; species Clarias magur. Next base: position 387,413 of record QNUK01000142.1, on the reverse strand, counting down.
ACTAAGGTATACAGTACTTTTTTTTTTTCAAAAATCTTGTGAATGGCCTTCCAAGAAGAGTGGAAGCTGTTGAGCTGCAAAAGGGGAATGTCACTTGCAGGTTTGGCCAAATACTTTTTGTCCATATATTCAAATACGATATGCAGTGAAATGCTTATAAGACCGCCCGTGACTTAAAAAAATTATATATCAAAAAGAAAAAAATATGTAATAAAATAAGAAAAGATTTAGCCATAGAAAATACAGCTATAGAAGATAAGAATCATTTTTTTTAACGTATAGAAGAACTGTAGTTGTAGATTTACACTGAGAAAGAGAACTGTACAGTGAGAAAGAGAACCGAATTGAAATAGAATTGAGTAGAAATGTCCAGGGTGTGTGCAAATAGGCATGAATGTGTATATGGGTAATGTACATAAATGTCTGTAAATGTGCAATGTGCAGAAATGGTTCAGTCCCGTGTGGTGTTGTGATTGAGAAACCGTAGGGAAGAAGCTCCTCCTCGGTCTCTCTCTGTGTTGGCCTTCAGGGAGTGGAAGCGCTTTCCTGACTGGAGCAGAGAGAACAGTCCATTATTGGGGTGACTGAGGTCCTTCACGATCTTCCAGGCTTTGGTCCAGCACCAACAACCCAACAATGCTAGGAGTGTAGTAAGATAACTACTGTACAGTTTTCTGTAGACTGAGTGCAGGTCAGGGAGCTCGGTGCGGATGGTGAGCTCAGCTGATCTCTCCCCCCTCTGTAGAGCTCGTCTGTCCTGCATGGAGCTGTTCCTGAACCAGGTTGTGATGTGTCCCGTCTGAAACGATGTATGAGGGTAAATTATTAATGATGATCTCAGTAACAGTGTACATGCTCCATTGATAAAAGCTTTATTATAATCAGTTTTAACAAATGAATGTAAAAGGTGGTAAAGTGGAACAGCTTTTTGGGTTTCCTTTGGGTTTTCTGGTTGGACTGGTTGTTCTACATTACCTAAGTGTGAATGAGTGTGTGTGAATGTTTTGATTGAACTGTGTGTGTGTGTGTGTGTGTGTGTGTGTGTGTGTCTCTGCCTCGTACTTAGCCTTACTGGAATAGACTTCAGATCATGTTAAGCAATTGCTGAAGAAAAAGAAGAAGAAGAAGAAGAAGAAGATAAATCAGACCCTCGTCTCTCCTGATGACTAACGGACGATCCGTGTCTGTGTTGTTGTCTGGTATGTGAGTTTGACGCATCACTATCACAGCTTGTTCTCCATCTTCCCAAAATAACCGGCATCACTTAGAACCAAGGTTTTGCAGCCGGTGAAGAAAATGTTTAAGTTGTACACATGTACAAAACCGTGAGTCGAACCCTCAGCCCTATCGAGCGACACTACGAGAAGACGGACCTGCTCAGAGACCTGATGTCTCCATGATGCAGCACCGTACAAGGAAGGTGCGAGATACACAAGATATAGTATATGTGTATTCCAAACCAGGGCGTCTTGTCTCTCGTGTCCTGGCCTCTGATCTGTGGTAATAACGCAGGCAACACTCAAACCCTCTCTAGGGACAGTTGTGATGTACAAAAACAAATCTGTAACCCCTTAACCAAACAAGACCCTGACATTTCCAGCATACCGTGCTAATCTCGGGCAGCTGTTATCTCTGTTCAGGAAGTGCTCTGGGCCTGATGCCGCGTCAGGACTCCGGTATCAGGAGGGGTACAAACATAGACAAAAGACAAACGGGGGGCAACGAAGACACGAGTGCTCCAGGGGTCCGGAAGGATCGTGCCTAGATTTACAGAATGCTCTTCTGATCTCCAGTAAAGACATCAAGGACACATGGGGACGTCACTGTACAAATCCGTGCTCATCAGCACCGGCGGCTTCAGCGTATCCGACTACATCCGCAAGTTCACGGTAACTGAATGCAATCTCTTCTCCTCTTCTTTAAACCCATTTTGCATGATCATCGGCATCGAGCACAGACTGTGCCTTTACGTAAATGAAGGCTTTCAGCACCGGATAATGACAGAGCTTTGGAAGAAAGAGCGCACAAGCAGTGACAGCTGAGCATCCCTGAAAAGAGAAGACACACACACACACACACACACACACAGGATATGTGAAAAAATCCGGGTTCTGAAACGTCAGGATTTGCATTTAAATGAGAAAATGGGGTTTGGAATGTCGTGGAAAATGAACAACATACATATTTTTTTCTTTTTTGAGTATGAAAATCCCTCTTTAGGGACTTTATTGATATTTTAAAGCTGCTGCTTTGTTTTGAGGGAGACAATCTTCAGACTAGTGCCTTTGCTTTGCTTGTCATTTTAAGTGCTATGTTCATTCGCTTTCTTTGTTTTGCCGATGCAGCTTTGTCTTCCATCACTTCTGAGCTGTGAATCATCCTCATATATACAGGGTGGGCCATTTCTATGGATACACCTTAATAAAATGGGAATGGTTGGTGATATTAACGTCCTGTTTGTGGCACATTAGTATATGTGAGGGGGCAAACTTTTCAAGATGGCTGGTGACCATGGTGGCCATTTGGAAGTCGGCCATCTTGGATCCAACTTTTGTTTTTTTCAATAGGAAGAGGGTCATGTGACACATCAAACTTATTGGGAATTTCACAAGAAAAACTATGCTGTGCTTGGTTTTAATGTAACTTTATTCTTTCATGAGTTATTTACAAGTTTCTGACCACTTATAAAATGTGTTCAATGTGCTGCCCATTGTGATGGATTGTCAATGCAACCCTCTTCTCCCACTCTTCACACACTGATAGCGACACCGCAGGAGAAATGCCAGCACAGGCTTCCAGTATCCGTAGTTTCAGGTGCTGCACATCTCGTATCTTCACACCATAGACAATTGCCTTCAGATGACCCCAAAGATAAAAAGTCTAAGGGGGTCAGATCAACTGGCCCACGATGACCAATCCACTTTTCAGGAAACTCTTCATCTAGGAATGCTCGGACCTGACACCCATAATGTGGTGGTGCACCATCTTGCTGGAAAAACACAGGGAACGTGCCAGCTTCAGTGCATAAAGAGGGAAACACATCATCATGTAGCAATTTCAAATATCCAGTGGCCTTGAGGTTTCCATCGATGAAGAATGGCCCCACTATCTTTGTACCCCATATACCACACCATACCATCACGTCTTTTGTTCCAACAGTCTTGGAGGGATCTATCCAATGTGGGTTAGTGTCAGACCAGTTGAATGGCCCCCAAGGTCTCTCGATCTGACCCCCTTAGACTTTTATCTTTGGGGTCATCTGAAGGCAGTTGTCTATGGTGTGGAGATACGAGATGTGCAGCACCTGAAACTACGGAAAATAATTGATAATTGCTAAAGATGAAAGGATAAAACGTCCTAGTTAAGCTTCAGTGCCAATGAAATGCAGTAATAACTCTGTTCTGAAGCTCAGACGTTGACTTATTTGGTCGAGGGTAAGCAGTGTCGCCGTGTGCTGCCATGTCACGCATCCCTGGATGGAGAGAAGCCCTCTGTAAACAGAGCCGGCGGTATAAACCTACGTAGGTCAGGGATAAATGTTGCTACGCACAAACAGAAGGATATCGTCCACGTTGTCATGGATGACGGAAAATCCGCCCCGTTCGTCTCGCGGCACGTCTGTTCGATGTCAGAGTGGCGTCTGGGGTGCGAATAGCTGTGACAAGATATTAACTTACACGCTGGTCATTTGTACTTTTGATCATAACGCATTCGTGAGATTCTGCGCATGGCTGACCTTCTCCATTACACGTGAGCCTAATGGATGTGGTCCGTTTGTTTATTTTAGAAATATGTAGTTACACCAAGTTCAGAATCACTTATGCTTTCCTCTTGATAGAGCTCTGTTCACTGGTACTGTATGAACTCTTGAGTAAAACCTACATGAGCTCTGTCCTGTAACCTGCAGAAAGATGTCATCTCTCATCAAGCCTGCCTTCAAGCATTTTGAGCTGATTTGTTGATATGACGTTGTGTTACTAAACTAAATGACATGCGAATGTCATAACAACTGGTAGGTCAGATTCATAAAAAAAATCTGAAACATCCAAAGTAAACATAACTCTCATATTATCTAGTAAATAATCAAATTAAGCCTATACACATAGAGACAAAAGACAGTATAAACAGCAGTGTTGGGGGACGTTACTTTTTAAAGTAACTAATTACATTACAAAATCACTATCATTAAAAAGTAATTTGTTACATTACTGCGTTACTTTCTGATAAGTGGAACCTTGGATTACGAGCATTATTCGTTCCGGAAGTGGGCTCATATTCCAAAAACACTCGTAAACCAAATATACTTCTCCCATGAGAAATAATGAAAACTCAAATTATTCGTTCTACAGCCCAAAACAATAAAAAATAAAAATAACTCATACAAAATATAAAGTAAAAAATAAAACAAATTAACCTGCACTTAACATTTAAAAAAAGTACAAATAAATCCAGACAGATAAGCAGGCGCCGTGTATTTGTGTGTGTGTGTGGAATTAGCCCCTCGCCTTGTCTTAAACAGTAAAACTCCTCCTCCCTCCCACACCTCGCTTTTTTTAGTTTCACAACTAACATACACAATGTAAAGACTGTTTTAATGGGAAAAAAAGAAATCTCTCTAATTATACTCGCGTGAGCATACTAACGGAATCATTAAAAAAAATTTTTATTGTAAAATAAAATTTAAAAAAATAACAAATGAACCAGCACCTTACCTTTGAAAAGAGCAGAGTTTTCTGTGTAAATAAAGCGCCGTTGCAGCCGGGGAGATCTGTATGTGTGTGTGTGTGTCGGTGTGTGTGTGTGTGTGTGTGTGTCGGTGTCAAATTATGCGCGCACACACAGAAGAGAGAGGGAGATGTTGGTTATACCAGTAAGAGACGAGCACTAAGAGCAGCAGAGGAGACGATTACCCATAATTCCCGCAGCGCAAGAGAGAGAAAAATCATTGGCTCAGTTGTGATCACTTGCCGCTCGGTGACAAAATAAGAGTCTCATGTGTGATACATGATACTTGGCGCTCGTAAACTAATACTCGCTCAGTTTCCGATTAAAAATGTATTAAAAATCTTTGCTCGGTTTGCGGAACACTCGTAAACCACGTTACTCGCAATCCGAGGTTCCACTGTAACTAGTTCACTCGGACTTTTCCATTGCAGAAAATGAAAACTCCTTTGTGCTTCCTCATGCATGTTGTTTAAATCAAGACCTTTATAATTATTCTACCATCATCACTCAGTGAAGTTTGGCCCATAATCCGTTAACTTATAACAGCAGGAATAACAGAGGGGGGTGGGTTATCGTGGGCGGGGCTTGTAGGATGACTTTAACACACACACACACTAACGGAATGACTGCTGTCTGGCTCACGGATTACACACATTGTCTGAATAAAGAATGACATTTTTGAAAATAAAAATAAATAACTGAGTACTTAAGTGGCGGACTGAACGCGTTAGATTACTTGTTACATCAAAAAAGTAATAAAGTGCTTTGTAAAGCGTTACTCCCAACACTGATAAACATGACAATAAGGGTTAATAAATGTCTAATAACCAAACGCCTTTCAAGATATACACAATACTGTCTCTATGGCTTCATAACCTTGTTATAAGTTACATTCAAATAGATTAAATAGTTTACATACAAATACAAGTGTGATTGTTTTTGTCATTAAATTGCCATAAGTATTAACAACTGCCTTATGGGCAGAACATACTGTATGTACACTTTACACTGAGATGAGAATGTCATATATGTTACTATACATACATGTAACAATATACAATAAATCAAGAGCTTATGTAGACCAATAAGGAAAAAAATTGTTTGACATGAATATTGTCAATTAGGCTATAAATGTTTATTCCAGTTTTGTCATTAGTCACAAGGGATATATGCCAGGGACAGTCTTATCATTTTGATTCATACACGTTCACATTTCATACAAACTTAAATAATTCTTTTGGTTGTGTAAAGCTGCAATTGTAAAGCAATGTCAATTGTTAAAAGCACTATACAAATACAACTGAATTGAGTTGAATATGCAGGTGCTATGTAGGGCTTATGCAGACCTGGAATGGATGTCAGATAATCATGGGAACTGTAAATCAATAAATCAATATTTTTCTATTTGGGGTTAAGCCCGTTGTCAAACAATGCTTATGTAAGGCCTATGTAGGCTTATGATTGCTTATGTATACCTTTGTATAAATGTAATTTAACATTGGAATTGGCTATACACAGTTGAACACTTGGCTCTAAAGTTATAAATGTTTATTCAGGGCTATGACAGTTGTCATGGAAGACTTATGTAGACCTGTGTAGAAATGCATATTTGGCATCAAAATTGTCACAAAGGTTATAAACGTTTATTCAGAGTTATGTCAGTTGTCAAGAAAGTTTTATGGCTTGTGTAGGCTTACAGTATGTAGCCCTGTATACAGACTTGGGTAGGCTTATGTAGCCCTGTATACAAACTTGCGTAGGCTTATGTAGCCCTGTATACAGACTTGCGTAGGCTTATGTAGCCCTGTATACAAACTTGCGTAGGCTTATGTAGCCCTGTATACAGACTTGGGTAGGCTTATGTAGCCCTTTATACAGACTTGTGTAGGCTTATGTAGCCCTGTATACAGACTTGTGTAGGCTTATGTAGACCTGTATACAGACTTGCGTAGGCTTATGTAGCCCTGTATACAGACTTGCGTAGGCTTATGTAGCCCTGTATACAGACTTGCGTAGGCTTATGTAGACCTGTATACAGACTTGCGTAGGCTTATGTAGCCCTTTATACAGACTTGTGTAAGCTTGTGTAGCCCTGTATACAGACTTGGGTAGGCTTGTGTAGCCCTGTATACAGACTTGGGTAGGCCTATGTAGCCCTGTATACAGACTTGTGTAAGCTTATGTAGCCTGTATACAGACTTGTGTAAGCTTATGTAGCCTGTATACAGACTTGCGTAGGCTTATGTAGCCCTGTATACAGACTTGCGTAGGCTTTTGTAGCCCTGTATACAGACTTGCGTAGGCTTATGTAGCCCTGTATACAGACTTGCGTAAGCTTGTGTAGCCCTGTATACAGACTTGTGTAGGCCTATGTAGCCCTGTATACAGACTTGTGTAAGCTTATGTAGCCCTGTATACAGACTTATGTAAGCTTATGTAGCCTGTATACAGACTTGTGTAAGCTTATGTAGCCTGTATACAGACTTGGGTAGGCCTATGTAGCCCTGTATACAGACTTGTGTAAGCTTATGTAGCCCTGTATACAGACTTGGGTAGGCCTATGTAGCCCTGTATACAGACTTGTGTAAGCTTATGTAGCCTGTATACAGACTTGTGTAAGCTTATGTAGCCCTGTATACAGACTTGGGTAGGCTTTTGTAGCCCTGTATACAGACTTGTGTAGGCCTATGTAGCCCTGTATACAGACTTGTGTAAGCTTATGTAGCCTGTATACAGACTTGGGTAGGCTTATGTAGCCTGTATACAGACTTGTGTAAGCTTATGTAGCCTGTATACAGACTTGGGTAGACTTATGTAGCCTGTATACAGACTTGTGTAAGCTTATGTAGCCTGTATACAGACTTGTGTAAGCTTATGTAGCCTGTATACAGACTTGGGTAGGCTTATGTAGCCTGTATACAGACTTGTGTAAGCTTATGTAGCCTGTATATAGACTTGGGTAGGCTTATGTAGCCTGTATACAGACTTGTGTAAGCTTATGTAGCCTGTATACAGACTTGTGTAAGCTTATGTAGCCTGTATACAGACTTGTGTAAGCTTATGTAGCCTGTATACAGACTTGGGTAGGCCTATGTAGCCTGTATACAGACTTGGGTAGGCTTTTGGAGCCCTGTATACAATTGTACTGTAAATTTTACATCAAAATTGTCAATAAGGTTATAAATGTTAATTCAGGGGTTATGTCAGGTGTCATGGAATGCTTATGCCAGGTTTATGTACACCTATGAACACTGTCCTTAAGCTTGTCAGCAAATAACAAGTTTAAAGGATTGTCTCTCTTCTAAAAATAAGCGGTTTTCCCCTTCAGGTTCTTCTTCTGTGATTGTAATTCCACCTGTTGTTTGGCAGCTTTATAGTTTTATGGCTTCAGAAACATGAGCACGGGTCACTTAAACTGTTTTGTCCGTGCCGCTCTCTGGCTGAATGAGCTCCACCGACCCCAGAAGCGAGGGGTCAAGGTCCCGAATCTCTATTGTATAACGCCGGCTCAGCAGAAGGTTGAAGAAAAAATGTTTCTTACATTCAGTCTGTCAGGGTTTATAGACGTTAAAAGAATGTGTTATGTAACGTACAGTATAGAAGTGTTCCTACAGCACTGCAGGACACCGGACGCTAATGTTAACATTTCCATAATGCCATGTTTTTGTCGAACTTGAAATAATTGCGAGGCCGATTATTACCACCGAGACATTTTCTAGAGTCGGATTATTATTTTCCTTTTAAAACCTGAAAATGTTTTTTTGTTGTTGTTGTTCTATAATTTCTGGGGAAATCAAGTCTTGAATTCAAGTCCAGTTAGTATTAGGAACAATATTCTCTCTAGTTTTCATCCTCTCTGGGTAAACTGGAGAAACACGGGCACTTCTTCTTCTGGGTTCATTGTCTCCTTCATCATACCTACATGTGTGGACAGTCACAGCTGAGGTGAGGAAATATCCGTTTATGAGCAGACTCGCTGCCAGCACTGTATCCACCTCGCTCACAAATCCTCTGGCGCACTAACACACATCCCTGCACACGGCTGGGAAACCCAGTTAGTGCCGCCGGATAATGGTGAGATCTTCTCATGGAAGGGTTTGAGGAAGTCCTGTTCCAGAGACGGACGGAAACCAAAACACCCGGTCGATACCTCTCCACTGCTGTGTCCGTTACGTAACACACATCTATCTACAGAGGACGCTCGGGATCTGGCACCAGGACAGGATGGAAAACCGGACTCTCTCTCGGGGGAGGGGTTTATAAATAAAGCTCAGTCGTTTAGAGTGTGGACCAAAGCCTCGTTAACTCCCTGCACTGGTGAATGTCTACCATGCTTTAAACGCAGTGTGTGTGACAGGGTTATGATTCCATGCATTCTGGAGACAGATCCTCAACTATTGCTGTTATTTATGTACTTTCCATGCTGTGAAATCCACTTGGATGTTTTGACGCTTACAAGTCGTTGAAGGCTCTGAGAAAAACAATGGATTATTGTTGATTGAAATCTTTTTAAATTTTTTATTTCTCCCAATAATCAGATTACTGAGTGCATGTAAACACAGTTAGAGAGATAATCTAGTGGTGTCCAGGGGCAAGATGGGGTAGAAACTGTTTTTTAATGCTCCAGGAATAATAAAGTTGATATACAGTAGTTATTATTTAGTTATTATAGATATAAGAGTCTTTTATTTAAATAAAGAGGCCAAGTAAGAAGAACAGTAGTGGAAAGTTTTGGAATAAAAAACTCAAATTGCAACAATCAATCAAACTATCAATCAATCAATCAATCAATCAATCAATCAATCAATCAATCAATCAATCAATCAATCGGCACATATTTGTCTACTTTGCCTAATTTCTGAATAGCTGTTTTTCTAAACCATAGAAACTATAAACATTCCGAATAACGTCTTCCCTACCCAAACCCTGACTAACAATAATATCCAGTACGTGGTTTTCTGTTGAATTCAGCCATTTTCACTACGTGTCTGATTTTCACGAAGTGAAATTCAGCTCGCGTGCTTCGCCTACAGCTGTGACGACATCTACTGTATTCAGCTGATTTCCTCATGTTTGGAGAAGTGTTGTTGTCTTGCATGTCCATTTCAGTTCATTCATCATGAGATGGACGTGATGGAGCTGCTTTTTTGCACATGTTGTGGATTTTAATGCAGGTGATGAAATCTGATTTGCATGCACACTGCACCATTCAAACCCAAAACATCGAGCCCAGTATTGTGCAGGTGTGGTCCCACACGACCTCTGGGCGGCGCTGTGGTGTGTGATATCAGGAAATTAGCAGCATGTGCTGTGGGTTACAAGGTGTGGATCGATAATTGATAATCAGTATCATTTCATTTGCTTGTGTCGATGCCGTTCACACTTGTGGGTCTAAATAAACTGAAGTGAACTAATTGGTGAAATGGAGAAGTTACTGGAAATGACTTATTTTAGCCACTTTAACTGTTTATAGAATAAAATGAATAGATTATTATATGACTACTATATGTATACTATATTTGTATACAGTAGTTAATGTTTATAAAAGACAACGTACGGTACGCTAATAAGACAGGAGCCATAGGTAACTTATAGCTGAGTCAGCTTCTCCTTCATCAGGTACTCTAGGGCTTATTATAGCCGACCTGATGATGTAATAATGCATATCTTTTAACATATAAGGGGCCAGAAATATGTATAAACACTTGAACAGTTGTTATCTATGCCTGTTTTTTTACTTCAAAGATGTCAGTAGTCGCACCATCGTTGCTTTTTTCTTATGATCACCAGTAGGTGATTGCATTAATGATGGTGCGACTACTGACATCTTTAGAAGAAACATTATACTACACATTACTGCAATAATGCATGCATATACAGTATATATATATATATATATATATATATATATATATATTATGTTATATTATATTATATTATATGCCGTTTTGTCTGGCAATCACGTCTGTCCCAGATAACACGGCCAAGCTAAATAATGTTGACTAAATTTACCTCATGAGATTTTACTGAACATATGTTTAGAAAGCAGATAACAGTGTGTGTGTTTGTGCGTTTGTGTGTTAGGAACCTTCAGTATGTAAAAAAGTACCGATTTTTATCAGGCTCCAGCTGTTATTTATAGCGCTCTCAAGGACAGCGCACTGAAAGATGTGTGATAAGGTGACATTTACAGCTCACTCAAGGGCCAAGAGTGAATGTTAATCTGTTATCATTGACTGAAACTGGAGTGCTGTTTAAGCGGAATATCAGCACAGTGTACATCCTGGTATTAAACGCTGCAGTTTCTGATCTCTTCACTGTGCTGGTCGACTCTGGAGCTGCGATCGCGTGACCGCGCTGTGACACACACACACACACACACACACATTGGCGCCGGCGTGTTTAGACGTTTAGTGTGCATGGTTAAACTGGAGCGGTTAGAGGATAATGTAGAGAGAAAACAAAACAAATCTACCTTAAGTTAAGCTTTGAGGAAGCCGACATTCAACAGTAAAAATATAACAAACGCTTAACTGAACTGACCTGAAAAGAACTTGTCAAGATCAGATTCAGTCCTGTTTGTGCTCGGAATGAGAAAATGTAACACAGGCACATCATGTATGTTGGAGATTGTGTTAAATTTACCAGGCATTGATTTCGTTGCTAGCTGTGCCTGCGACCTTCGTTCGCATTGGAATTTAGTTGCACACTCATAAGCGCGTATTAAAATATCTACAGCGCCATCTGTTGAATTTTGAGATGAACTAATGATTTTTTGATGATATAAGGGCATTTTTCTATATTTTCTCTTTTCGCTGGCCAATGATGAGGTTACGTCAAGCTCGGCCAAATACACCAGTGAAAACCCCAGTAGAATTACTTCAGTGGTTTTGTACGTGATGCGCGCACAAACAAACAGACAAACAGACGGTAAAAACATCTTCATGTGTTCTGTTACTCATCTTACATCCCCGCAAATAATTGTAATTGTAATTTTTTGCATGTACAGACATGCCAACTTTACAGTTTTATTATATGCAATTATTATTATTATTATTATTATTATTATTATTATTATTATTATATGTATAAAGATGCTACCTACTGTAAGATATAAAGGTCACTACACAATCCCTACCTCATCTCTGACCAGGATTAGCCTCGTCTCTCTGCCTCTTTTCTTTTTATTAGTTCAAAACTGATTAATGTTGTTTTGCCGTTTTTTGAAAGTTTTTTTTACCCCGTATGTTGAGGTATTCCCCGCGTAACACCACAGACAGATCGTCAGACACAAAAGCGCTCCATTGACCTGGTTTTCTCACACAGACCTGGCAACCTTGCAGCATCAGACGGTGACCGAACATGTACACGAGAAGCCACTGTGGCTGAAACGGCTCTAACCGATTCCCTAACCTCGGCCGTCTGATTCTCAGGGCAGAAAGAGAAGTCCGGTCCTTCTCACCCAGGAGACTGAACATGCTCTCGTGGAGTCTCGATAATGGATAATTGTGGCATTCAACCTTTAATCCACGACTGCAATCATGAAACCTTAGACAGCTGTGCCAGCTCGGGAACATTCTGTACCGTACTGTACCGCGCTGTCACACTGCGTGCTGTGTTGCACAAACAAAACAGCAAGAAACTGTTGCTACTGCCCAATTATTTTCTGCCTGTAGCGCATTGTGAACGTGTGCAAGCCTCTGGATCGTGCATTAGTCGGTTTTTCTCAAGCAATGTTTTCCTGGCAGGACGTGGCATGACTGAATCGGCGAACGCATCTGACATTCCAGTTCATGATTAGTCGTCATACCAGCGTCCACAGGGCTTTATTTTTTACCAAAGTCAAGGCAAAGCACAAAGCATTAGGCATCTTTAAACGAGTCCCAGTCCGGACTAACCTGTACAATATCCCAAGCCTTATTCTCATTCAGTCTGACTCCGGTTTACAAAAGGTCATTCCTTGCATGCGTACTCGTCTGCAACATCTGTCGAGTTAAATTTAAATGCTTTGGTGACGTCGAGGCACTGCTGGAACTTTGGCAGCTCTAGGACCCGTATATAAATGCGCTCGAACAGAGGAGGGGGAGGAAAAATAGACGCGTCCCGATAAGATACCGGAATGGAGGGGTTTATTTAAGTGGTGTCATGTCTCCAGTGCATACTGACACCATTCTGGACGAGCTGCTCTTTTCGGTGGGAGGCACAACGATACCTCAGAGAAGCCTTAAGAGGAGTAAGATAGGTGGGACTGAAATAGCTGTTCTGATAACTTCTGGTCAGTGTGACCCAATGATTCGTGGCGCTTCCTTCTCCTGCCTTTTGTCCGAGCCCTGAGCTGCTACTGCCGCTGACTCTATTTCACTCTAATCATGAGTAAACCGGTGTCTCTCGCCACCTGCATTGCCAAGATGTACGAAGGTGCCAAGCTGGACAGCTCCGGAGCCGCGACTGGGACGCCGAAGAAGGCCAGTTCGACTCTCCTGGGCAGTCTGGGCCACATCGAAGAAAAGATTAACGTCCTGGAAGGAAAGGTCGAAGAGATCACAAATACACAGAGTGTAGTGCTGCAGAAATTAGAGTCAGTGTGTCAAGGAATGGGTGCGTTAGAGAAAAACTTTGGACAATTCAGACAAGACAAACCTCTCGGACGACCTTCTGTGAAACCTTCTCAGTCGTGCGACTCGGCCGTGATGGCGGAGGTCAGATCCCTTTGTGGGGAAACGGTGGCGCTGCTGATGAGTTTGAAGCAAGAAAATCAGCTGCAGAGGAAGAAAATGGAGGGGATCGAGAGCTCAGTGTCCACCCTGGACAAAGTGCTCGGGTACGTTGGCGAAGCGTTTCGCAGCTCGAAGATTGTGGAGTTCATTCTCAGCGGCGTCGTACCTTGGAGGAGGCAAGGCCTTCTGGACGCAGCGGAGGACGAGGTCAGTGACGGTCTAAGGATTGATCAGGGTTTTTATCCGGGTTGAGCCGGAGGTCATGCGGAGTTGAGGCAGTGCTGTGGACGTGCGCGGGTTTGGTTTCTGTTGGCGGGTTTGTTCTCTGAATGCTGGTACATTTCATAGGCAAAAAAAAAATAAACTTGAGAAAAAATATTCCAAAAAAAAGTGCAAAACATCCCATAGCTTTTCAGCGCATGCCGAAGGTATATCACGGACCTTTGTTCAGAACATCTCCCAGACGTACGCGTGGTTTAGTCGACGTTTGCTTTGATGTGGTTCGGTTTGATTCATTCGTTCGTTCGTAAGCTATTCGTATTTCTTCTGCATGCTGATGCAAAATTTCAATTCTTAAGGTGATAATCCATAAGGGAGGCGTCCGTATGCCGAGGTTCCACTGTACATTTAAATTCCAATCTCAGCTCCATTTTTGCGATTTGGTGAACAGAGCTGAAGTCCCAGTGCCGCATGTTTCCCAGGTCACGTCTGTCTCGCGCAGAGACGCGTCAGGTTTCATATGCCACTGGGTTTGATGTTTAAAGACACTTGACCTGGATTACTAGAGGTTCAGTTGTTCTCCGGGTCTCCGGGCAAAAACAGTGAACAGTGATCACATTCACTCGAGGCATTTTCTTTGGGGTATTTTCTAGTTACTTTACTGTCAGATCTGCAGCAATTATCACACCAAGTTCAACAAAAAACAATATGAAAACTAAATCCCTGGTGACACAGGCTCTCAGAAATTTCAATTGAAATCTCAATTTTAATTAGTTTATTAATTTTCCATAACAGCGGCTCTGACAGTAGTGAAGCTCCAAATAGTAGTGTCGGCGCTTTGCGGTGGTCAGAGGTAAAGTTGTGCCGTTCAGGACAGGACAGACGGGTTTACATTGAATAACTTGCTGCTTTGAAACTTTTAGATGAAGTTAAACTCTCTCATGTGCCCATAAACCAACCTCCTCATTGTGCTTCCTGTTTCCTTATATGGTAATACTTCCTACAGTATGTGTTGCAAATGACTCGTGTCCACTGGAACCCTTTTGTCTAATTGGAAAATGTGAATGTGTTTCCCATGGTCAGTCTGTCTGCCTGTCTGTCTGCCTGCCTGTCCGTCTGTCTGTTTTCCTGCCTGTCCGTCTGTCTGTATGCCCGTCCGTCTGTCTGTCTGTCCGCCTGTCTGTCTGTCTGCCTGCCTGCCTGTCTGTCTGCCTGTCTGCCTGTCTGTCTGTCTGCCTGTCCATCTGTCCGCCTGCCTGTCTGTCCGTCTGTCTGTCCTTCTGCCTGTCTGCCTGTCCGTCTGTCTGTCTGCCTGTCTGTCTGTCTGTCTGCCTATCCGTCTGTCCGCCAGCCTGTCCGTCCGCCTGCCTGTCCGTCCGCCTGCCTGTCTGTCCGTCTGCCTGTCTGTCTGTCCTCCTGTCTGTCTGTCCGTCTGTCCGCATGCCTGTCTGTCTGTCTGTCTGTCCTTCTGCCTGTCTGCCTGCCTGTCCGTTTGTCTGTCTGTCCGTTCGCCTGTCTGTCTGTCTGTCTGTCTGCCTGTCCGTCTGTCTGTATGCCCGTCCGTCTGTCTGTCTGTCCGCCTGTCTGTCTGTCTGCCTGTCCGTCTGTCTGCCTGTCCGTCTGTCCACCCGCCTGTCTGTCCGTCCGCCTGTCTGTCTGTCCGTCTGTCTGTCTGCCTGTCCGTCTGTCTGTCTGCCTGTCTGTCTGTCTGTCTGTCCATATGTCCGTCAGTCCGTCTGTCTGTCCCCGGGTCTCTCTATGACGGACATGTCATGATGATGATGAGAGTTGTTCTTTTGGTGTACAGGATGTGTGTGATACCTGGTCAAAAGCTTTAATATTCCGTTTTAAAATTTGGTTAAGACTTAACAATAGCTGCTATAACAAACAAAAACAGGAGTTTGCTTGTTTCCTTGACATATGACGTGTCATTATATAATACTTTAAACAATACAATAGTTATTGTTGGCAAATTCCTGTGATGTAAATGAAATAGAGCACTTCAGGATGCGGAGCTGTTGCAAAATCATCAACTCCAGGTGTTGACACACCACCTCTGCTTTACCACAGCACACAGCTCATCCAAACGTGTATAACTTCTTTTGATTGTGTAAAGCTGCTTTTGCGACAATATCAATTGTTAAAAGCGCTGTACAAATAAAATTGAATTGAATTGATTATTTTCCCGTAACAGCACAACACTGGGTGTTTTATTCCCCTTACGAAATGCACCATCTGATGTAACGTATGTGTTTCTTACAGTTGACAAAGTTTTTTGTACAAAGATTACATCAGTTTTAAAAAGGTTCTCCACACTCTGATCGTATATATCTCCTCCTACCTCTTCTTTATCTCGCCAAGAAAGGCACAAGACTTTGCTCTAATTGCCTGATCTGTGGTCACACAGCGTAAAGCTATTGCCAAGTGAAGTGTGTGACACGGCAGGCCCGGAGCACTATAAACACTCGGGGAAAAATTAGAGAGGAATCTGACTGGGAATTGTGACAGCTCATAATTTGTAGCTCCCTCAGTCTGGCTTTTGAAAGAAAAAAAAAAGAAAGTACTTCTGTGCTGTTCTCGCGTTTCGGCTTGTGGTCGAGGAACACTCCGAGTACAACCAATTACTGGAAGGACTGCGTTTCCTTGGAGGCACAAGTGTCCACTTGTGAACCTTCTAGACTTGTAGGCGTGGAGACCAACGCCGCCTCTGTACATCCTGCTTATTTCTTTCTGTTCTGACTTTTTAATATAGAAACCCCTCCAACCGTTCAGAATAGTTCCATTTGTACGTTTTCATTGTTTTTTTTTTGTTTTTTGTTTTTTTCAAGATTTGGTTTGCGATACGTTGGAGGTTTATCTTAACCACTGTGAGAAGATTGACAGTCGATGCGAGATAATACTAAACAAAAGTCATATCTATTCAAATGAGACCAGATAGCAATAAAACAGAGGAAAATCCAGCCTCCTAATGTGTAATGCAGGAGTTTTACTGATTGCCAGCATCTTTTTTTTTTTCCTTCTTTTTTTCCCCGCTTCATCCAAATCCAATCTGTGACACCTTTACCTTTCCTTTTTTTTCTTTCTTTTTCTTAGAGAAACACATCAGACGACGACGCCACAAAGGCCAAAACCTCTCTGTGTCACACGGGAACTCAGGCTCCGGACGACATTAATGACCGAGATGCAGGTAGGAGATCCGACCTCTTAATAAACTCTGCCTTGTTGTCCGCTTTCTCAGAGGCAGAGCTTCATCATCAGCCCGGACCAAGTCCACAGGAATATTCTTCATCCGTACAGAAACACGAATTTGTGTTTTAAAAATATGTTAGTGGTTTCTAGTTGTGGTTGAATGGGGGGGAAATATATATATATATATATATATATATATATATATATATATATATATATATGTTAGGGGATGGGAGTGGGGTGGGGGGTAGGGGACAAAAGAACATCTGGTTTCCAGGTCAAAGGCTTTACACACACACACACACACACACACACAGTATATATATATATATATATATATATATATATATATATATATATATATATATATATATAATCTGGCACCCTCGGAGGTGTCCCACTTTCCTTATATCAGTATAAGTAGTGCTTTTAAAACGTCTGCTATCTCTATTTAAATTTTTTCATTTACAGCATTTGGCAGACTTGTATTTTTATCCATTAAATCTCCATTATACACCTGAGCAGTGGAGGGTTAGAGGGCCTTGCTCAAGGGCCCAACTGGGACACCTTGGTGGTGCTGCGGTTTGAACCTGAGACCTTCCCATCAGTGGTCATAATCTTAATACCTAGATTAGCACTTCGATGTTTTTTTTTTTCCCAAAAAAATTCTGCTAGTAATATTAGAAAAATTCGACACGGGTACACTGAGCTTTTACATCGGATTCTCCTACACCATGATCGGTCGTGTCCTGAGCACCACTGGGGCTTTAAGTCCGCTCTCCATGTGTCGCCCGCCCGGCGCTAATGCGAGAGCTGGGTGATGGGAAACAATTCGTCAGGAATCTTCGCACGTAACACGGGTCCTCTGAAAGGTTGGAATGTGTCATGTGACATGTGACACCTACAGTAGGGGAAGCCTGATCCCACTGACACGGGGAGGAGGAAACTTAAAGTCAGTGTGTAAAGGTGCTTTAAACTCAGTCGCCGAAAAGTGGCAGGTTTAATGTGGCGTACGCCTCGGTCACGCTAATAAAAGTCCGAATCAACACAGAATCAGAATGAGAGACACAAGCAGCACTTTTTACTCAATCAGTTTTTACATAATAATGGACAGTTTGTAAAATGTAATTTTATGACCGGAAAGTAAAAATGACTTGAGCAATAAGCAATCTTTAGTGTTTGCAAACATGTGTTTCTAAATACTAGTTAAAACGAAATGTGTAATAAAGTGTAATAAAAGTGTAAAGTGTGTACAGAACAAATTTTTGACAAGTACAGTAACAACATTGACATGTACAGTTACAATATTTAAGTGTAAAGTAACAGGGTTGACTTACACAGTAACAACACAATCTTGTACAGTAACAATATTAAAATGAACTATAACAATGTTGCCTTGTACAGTAACAATATTATTATGTACAGTAACAACATTGGCTTCAAAGTAACAGGGTTGATGTGCACGGTAACAATATTAATTGAACTGTAACCATGTTGACATGTACAGAAACATTATTAACATGTACTGTACAGCAGCACTACTGACACATAAGGTAACAATATTGACTTGTAGAGTAACAACATGTGACATGTGAAGTAACAGATGTTCATGTCGTCTGCATTCTCACAGCATCTTTCTTTTCAAAAAAAGTCAAATGACACTGCTATGAATCTCTAACTGTGCCACCGTTTCCTCTTCAGTCGCAGACAAGCACCAGTTGCACAAAGACGATTCTCCAGTGCTCGATTCCTCTCCAGCTGTAACGGAGGAAGTACCGGCCGCGAAATCCCAGCGCAGGCCGAAGGAGGTGACGCTGAAAAGCAGAGAGCCGGGTCGAGTCCAGGCCTTCGCTCCCGAGAGCCCGAGCGAGTCTGAACCAGTCTCCGAACATAACAGAGATCATGACGTCTCGCCTGCGGAGACCGTCTCTGTGACGGAACCTTCTCGGCCTGAGAGGTGAGCCTGTAAACGCAGTCCGGTGGAAGCGATTCTCCTGCACCCCGGCACTGTGGGGACTTTTCCACTTATACCTCGTCTTATCTGACACTCGGCTTAGCTGCTAATCGCTCCATTCATGTGAGGGACAACAGGACAGAGCTCAGGGGATTTCCTCCCGGTTCGGCGGGACTTAGGAATCCCTAAACCCAAAGGTTTTTAACTTTTTCTTAACATTGGAAAAGCCAGGTCTGGTCTTTTTCTGATGTTTCATCCATTCCAGCTTCGGATCCATGGTCTTGTCTGAGACCTTTGGTGGAAAGAGTAGTTTTTTTGAGTTACCTTCGCGTCCAGGCACTTCAAACCAGTCTGAAGGTTCTCCTCAAACAGCTCTCATCAGCAAGGTGTCTACCACGTCAAGTTTTTTTTTTTGTCATTCAGTACAAGAACAGTGAGATGTTTTAATCATGTTCTCAAAATTTTACAAGAATGACATCCAAGATTCCAAACCAGTTGACCTGTACAGGGTCACGTCCTATTCTCAGGAGACTTAGGGCATGAGACAGGGTACACCCTGGATGGGGTGCCAATCTATCACAGGGCACACAAGCACACACAATCACATGCTGCGGGAACGCCAATTAGCCTAATCTGCATGTCACCAAGCACGTGGAGAACATGCAAACTCTATGTTGCAAGGCCAGAGAAGTCAATCATGAAGCCGTTGTGTCTCCAAGAAGCAAGATGAAGATAAAAGCAATTTGCTATGTAATGCAAAAAGACGTCTGCAGGACTCTGGTGTCACTCATCCAATCCGATCATCAACTTCCTGCCTGCTTCACCATCATGCAACAGTTTGCTATTGGGATTAGATCCGGAGGTGACCCACGCCATGGCTCCAGAAGCTCAATAGCAGTGTCACATAAACTAGTCTTGCACTAGTTTTCCAGTTCATTATCGCAGCCATCCAGCCAAATAGGCTCGAGTTAATTAGTGACAATCCCCTGCTCTATAATACATGGCATACTGTATGTCGTCTTTATACTTTTGGAGACAACGGTGTGTGAAAATGCCATGAGATCAACAGTTTCTGAAATCCTCCCTAATCCTGACATGAATAACCGAGCCACGGGCGAAGCCTCTGAGATCAGGGGGATTTTTTTGATCTTTATCTGCATGACTTTCACTAGTCTATTTTACTCCGGTCTTCCTCCGGCTTTCAGACCGCTGCCAGAGAGACGCTAATGAAGTGCTGAGTGAGCCTGCACCGTGCTCCTGTCATTTCAAAATAGCATCTCTTTCTAACCTGTGGTTTGTCCCCGACTCATTAGAGGATGAAGGTTAAAATATGCACTAATAACCGCGGAGAAAAGTCTCTCCAGGTTACCACGTGTTCGACAGAGAGCGGCTCTGTGTGTGTCAGATCTCAGATATTAGTGTCTCACCACTGCTTATAATCAAAGTATGCTGCAAAAGGTGTATAATACACACAGAAACACACGCCGGTCTTGGGCAGTGCTCATGAACAGCGGTGTATTGTTGCATTGTTCCGAGTGTTTGCCGAGGCCCAGATCACTCAGGGTGACTGAACGCCTTCATTTGATGCATTATTGAAACGTGAAACGTGCAGCGAACAACAAAGGCTTGTGGGAGCTCACACTCGAGCATGGATGTGGGTGAGACCTTTACATCAGGTTCCTGTGGGTTTTCTGATGACGGACTAGATTTAATGAGATCTCGTCGAAGCTGCGTTCGATTCGGAACACAAAGGAACTTTGAAAAGCACATTAATTAACCGGCAGAAAATATCCGTGAAATTGTTCTTAGCGGACGTGTCTCATTGCTATAATGTAAGCGATTTCAGAAGATTCCGACAAACATGGCCTGGAGACAGAAGAACTAGAGATTCCTGCATGAGAGGCTGAGGGCCATTGGCTTCCTTTTGTTTTATATTGTTAAAGACATGAAGAAAGAACTTCCCGTTCTGTCTTCTCATCATACACCATTTCTCAACATTTCGTGCTACTTTTTACTCATCATTGTTCAGGATCTACCTTCCGCTGCTTCTCCATTACAGGCACCTTTTCAGAAACCCAGGAAGGTTTTCTGGGAACAGTGTGTTCTCCATTACAGAACTATAAGCCAGGCTCCTTTGGCAGAAGTTCACCTAAAGTTAAATGCGTCCTGAGAAGGCTTGGATACTTAAAAGCTCCTGGGTTGGCAGACAATTTTCCAAACGGGTTCCTGAGCTCTAAAAAGCTCACAAAGTACTAAACGTATTAACGGGTTACAAAAGTTTTTTTTTTTTTTTTTTTAATAGCTTGAGTTGCCAAAAAAAGCCCATTGGCTCCATATGTTGTTTGTAAATAATTGATAATAAAAGTCCTGGAGACAAAAAAAATAACAAAAACCCTCATTTCAAATCTATCAATCTGTTTCCCATTAAAGTTCCTGCAGTGTAAATGAAGCTTTAGTCTAAGTTCCTAAAAAGGTTCCTGGGTTCTGAAAAGTTGGATGAAAAGTTCTCGGGTTTCTAAATAAGTTCGC
>QNUK01000142.1:351080-361080 GCA_013621035.1 Clarias magur | reverse complement strand
GCGCCATATATGGTAATGAAAGTACACTTAAAAAAAAGAGCATTTTCCATTTCAAATCCAAATGAGTACATCTTCTCTTCACATGTGCCGATTGTGATGAAACAAAGCCTATATGTTACTTCCAGCTCGACCAGATACACCTGTGAAAACCCCATTCAAATTTGTTCAGTGGTTTTTATGTGATGCGTGCACAAACAAATCATCTTGATGTGTTCTATGACTCATCTTACATCCCCGCAATTTTTTTATTCTTTTGCAAATATCTTCAATGTACAAACACGCCAACTTTACAGTTTTATTATATGTGTAGATAGTTTTTGTAATGTAAGGAAATGTACCTACATTCATATATACAGGACGACTCTCTCTTAGCACAAAAAAAAGTTGCTGCTGAAATCTGTATTCTGATCTGGTGAGAAAGTCTTAGTAAAAAAAATTCTTAGCACCACTTCCATAATAACAACTCAATGATTCAGTCACTCAATCATGCGGTGGTCACGCGACTAAAACAAAGAAAACAAATTACTGATGGAAAGAGTCTCCAGTGTTAGTGAAAGGTGAAGATGTACAGTAAAAATCTTCAGGACAGAAGGGTTTACACTCTGTATAGGACTAGCACTTTAACAATATATTTTAGTTGAGAGATAAAAAAAATAAATACGATTAATAAACCTTGTTTATTTTAACATTGTGTTGGGGTTTTCTGTCTAACATCATCCCCAGGTCATGTAGGCAGCGTTGGCTCAACATCACTCAGTAGTACAGCGGAACCTTGGCATAGGAATTTAATCCGTTCCAGAGGCGAGTCCTTACGGCGGAATTTCGTATTGTGAAACACATTGTGCCATAGGAGATAATGTAAATGCAGATAATCCGTTCCAGCCAAACAAAAATATTACCAATATTACCGATTTCCAACACTATAATTATATTTTCGCATTTAAAAGCAGTTAAAACATTTAGAAAAGACATGTAAAACATGAAATAAATAGAAATGTATAATAAATATGAATAACCTCACTTCATTTATGATTCCTCCCGGCACCGGCTGCTTTACAAACCAAACTGAAAGCGGCTCCCTTTTCTTCTTGCTACCGTCCTTGATAACATTCTTGGGACGCCATGGTGCTACGTCTTCACTAAATCTTACACAAAATGCAAAAAAAATACCCACAAAAGAAATCGTAAAAAATTATTTTCGCTTGGCTATCAACAGATGAGTGGAGGATTAACTTGTCCAGGGTAATGAAAAGAGGGAAAGTGATTCAAAGCGAGGAAGCTAATCTGTGAAACGTGGGTTTGTCCCGCTGCCATGTGAACTGACTCACACGGTGATGTAACTGCAGAACGCAGCAGGAGAAACTCACACACAGAAGTCTGGAAACAAGAGCAGTGATCTCTGTGAGATACTCGGGAACAGAATTACTCAGGAGAGAAAAGGTTAATGTCCTTGGCTCTTTGAATAATTTACTGAACCTGAAGAGCGCACATCTGCATTTCAATTTCCAAAGACGTGACCGCGGTCAAAAAGTAACCGAAACATGCAGAAACTGACGCGCAGAACATCACGCATGTCGCCGACTTTGTGAGTTTCATCGTAAAGAGGTTTCATTTAATTCAGCTGAATTTTTATTTATATAAAGCTTTTAACAATGGACGTTGTCACAATGGAGCTTCATGAAATGCGTTCATGAAAGTCAAATTTAGTCAAATTTGGAAAAGTCTGATATTTTGGGTGTACTGTATGTGGATGTGTGTGTGTGTGTTAATGCTCCAGTGAAAATACCCCGCGGAAAAAAAGAGATTAAACTCAAAACACAAGCTTTAAACTCAAACTTCCTTCATTTCACTCCTTCTCCAAATGTGCCATTTCAGTGTCTATGTAAATGAGCTAAATGAGCCACGCCCCTCGAGGAAACAAAAGAGCTCAGCAACAAGCTGGAGGAGGGGCTTATTCTACTGTATATGAGGTCACATTAGAATTATGGATGCCATTTAAATGCAGGATTTCTCTGTAATGAACATGTGAGAGTTTGTGGTGGGATCATGTGAATACAAATCATTTTTGATCATTGTTGTTCATCTTCAGTATATGTTTACTAGATGTTGTGCACTGGGGATGAATATGTACCTTTTTATTTTTTTATTCTCTTATTGGTTAATACTGATCTGATTCTGATTCTGATCCCTGAAAGAGTAAATACTTGTTAAACAGTAATCTAATAATAATAGCTACCTTATTATTCATATTATTCAGCTCTGGTGACGTTGGTCACTTGGTAGCAACCAAATCCTTGTAGTGAGGATCATGTGTGTAAGATGTGATGACACTTAAGTGCAGAAGAGCATCAGTGAGTGGAAACTTTTAGTGAAATCGTGTCAGGATTTGATCGCCGACTCATGAGCGAAGTGTAGATACTGAGGTGTGTGTCAGTGCTCATAGAAACACAAAGCTGTCCGGTGTGATGGCTTCTCTCACTCTCTCTCACTGTCTCTCTCTCTGTCTTTCTCTCTTTCTCTCTCGCTGTGTTTTCGGGTTTAATTTGCAGTTAACTGCATCTCGTACCACTCCATATTATCAGGTCAGCTCTCATTTGCAATCACGTTACGTGTGTTGTTGGAAGCTGCTGTAGTTCCTCCTCTTGATATCTTCACAGACACACATGGTGAAGACCATTGGTGAAGTGATGAAGGGTTTGAGCTGGGAGGTGTGGAATACCGGATGGATCCGGAGCGCCGCAGGCAGCTGGAGCCGGTAGGTGACAGGATTGATACGGAGCGTGATGCGGTATGGACCAATGAATCTGGGTGATAGCTTCTTGGATTCTGTATGGAGGTGCAGGTTTCTCGTAGACAGCCATACTTTGTCACCTACATTGTACAACCGTCCCGGAGGGTGTCGACAGCGATGTTGCGTGGTGTAGCGATGGTTGGCACGGTGAATAGCAGTGTTGGCTTGACTCCATAGCCGTCGACACCTTCGGACCAACTGTTGGGCCGACGGTATATCGACCTCCGGTTCTTGGTGTTCGAACATCGGAGGCTGGAAACCGTGGCATATCTCAAATGGGCTTAGGTTGGTGGCAGAGGAGACGTGGAGATTATGTGAAAGTTCTGCCCAAATGAGATAGCGTGCCCAGGAGCGCTGACGATCGGCGACGAAGCACCTCAGGTAGCGCTCCAGTTGTTGGTTGGTCCGTTCCATCTGACCATTAGTTTGAGGATGGTATCCAGATGACAAACTGCAGGTGGAATTGATCAGATGGCAGAAGGCCTTCCAGAACCATGCCGTGAACTGAGGCCCCCTGTCCGAGACGATGTCCTTGGGGAATCCATGCAGACGGACTACATGTTCTAAAATCAGCTCGGCTGTCCTTTTAGCTGACGGGAGTCCGGGGAGGGCCACCAGATGCACAGCTTTGGAGAACCGATCTACGATGGTCAGAATGGTGTTTTTTCCCTCGGCGACCGGCAGGCCCGTGAAGAAGTCGAGGGCAATGTGCGTCTAGGGCCGATGGGAGACGGGGAGTGGTTGGAGCTCCCCGGGTGTTGGTTGGTTGGTGTTCTTCGCCCTGGCACACACTGGGCACGCCTGGACGAACCCTTTGATGTCCTTCGTCATTGTGGGCCACCAAAAGGCACACTGTATGAATGTTTGGGTGCGCCCCACGCCCGGGTGGCCGGAGAACGGAGTGGAGTGGCCCCATTGGAGGACCTCGCTTCTTAGGGCGTGGGGGACGTAGAGTCGTCCAGGTGGCACACCTGCCGGTTCGGTCTCCGTGGCCTGTGCCTGGCGGACCCTCGTCTCCAAATCCCAACAGAGTGGTTCGATGATTTTGGATGGTGGGAGAACAGGCGCGGGGTCCACCCAGGGGCCATCTTCCTCATGTTGTCGGGAGAGGGCATCGGCTTTGGTGTTTTTCGACCCCGGACGGTAAGACAGATGGAAATTATATTGTTCAAAGAACAGTGCCCACCGCGCCTGTCTTGGATGAAGCTGTTTCAAACTCCGGATAGTGATTAGATTTTGGTGATCAGTCCAGATGATGAACGGCTCTCCGGCGCCCTGGAGCCAGTGTCGCCATTCCTTCAAAGCCCACTTTATGGCCAGCAGCTCGCGGTCCCCTACTCCGTAACGCTGCTGAGTGGGATAAAATTTTTTGGAAAAGAAGCTACAAGGGTGTAACTTCTGATCTGGACCTCGCTGGGAGAGAACCACCCCGGCGCCCGCGTACGAAGCGTCCACCTCCACAACGAACGGTTTGGTGGCGTCGGGGTGAAGGAGAATCGGAGCAGTGGTGAATCGGTGGCAGAGTTCATGAAATGCAGAGAGGGCAGGAGAGTTAAGGTGGAAGTGATGTGAAGATGGTCGGGTCAGGGCGGTTAAGGGAGCTGCAACTGTACTGTAGTCCCGGATAAAGCGACGATAGAAATTCACAAACCCGAGAAACCTTTGAAGTTGCTTAAGTGTCTTGGGTAGGGGCCAATGATGCACAACTTCTAGCTTCTGCGGGTCCATGGCCACACCCTGGGGTGAGATGACAAAACCCAGGAACGTGGTGGATCGCTTGTGAAAAGCGCACTTCTCCAACTTACAGAACAATTGATGGGCGAGCAATCTCTTACCGCTCTGACATGCTGGATGTGTTCGTTGACGGAGCGGGAGTAGATGAGAATATCATCCAGGTAGACGAAGACCCATCTACCTAGCATGTCTCTCAGGACGTCGTTAATGAACTGTTGAAAAACTGCAGGTGCATTGCAAAGTCCAAATGGAATGACCAGGCTCTCATAATGTCCAGTAGGTGTGATGAAGGCCGTCTTCCACTCATCACCCTCTCTGATACGCACCAAGTTGTAGGCGCTCCGGAGGTCCAACTTTGTGAAAATGGTGGCACCAGAGAGGGCGTCCAGGGCAGAGTTGGTAAGAGGCAGAGGATGACGATTCTTGACTGTGATGTTGTTAAGCCCCCGATAGTTGACACAGGGGCGTAAATCACCATCCCCCTTCTTCACAAAGAAGAACCCCGCTTTGGCAGGCGAAGAGGAGGGCCGGATGGTACCTTGGCGGAGGGCGTTGGAAACATATTCCTCCATCGCCTGCATGTCGGTGGTGGAGAGTGAGTAGAGATGATCGCGAGGAGGGATGGAACCAGGCTGAAGGTCGATTGCCAGGTCTTAAGGGCGATGAGGAGGCAGGTGGGTGGCGCGTTGCTTACAGAATACTTCAGCCAGGTCCCGATAAGTGGCCGGGATAGCGTTGGTGTCGACATCGGGGGCCTCAGACTCCCTAGAACACGTCCCAGCTGGAGCCTGTAGGCAAAGCTCGGTACAAGCCGGCCCCCATTGAAGGATCCGATTCTGCATCCAGGAGATCAGCGGGTCGTGCTGAAGGAGCCAAGGATGTCCAAGGATGATGGGAGGGGAGGAAATGGAGGTGAGGTAGAATCGGATCTGGCCGACCATCTACAGAGGTGATCCGAACCGACTGGGATAACGCCTCGACTTCCACCCCCAGTTCCTTGGCGTAAGAAGAGTCAATGAAGTTACCTGCAGCAATCGATGCACGCGGTACTTCTGACCCGTGTGTGGCCAAACTGGACGTGTAGCTGATCCATGAGGTGAGAGACGCTGGGTGTGGTGGCAGAGAGATCGAGGGAGCCCGGTGAACTCTTCCCAGGGTTCACCGGGCCTGGCCGTTTCCCGGGCGAAGAGGGCATATGGCTGTATGATGCGCCGCCGACCCACAATAGGCGCAGAGTCCCTCCCTGAAGCGTCGTTCTCGCTTTGCAGCATTCAAGGAGGCGCGTCCTAATTGTTCCCTGGCTCCTGTGTCAACCACGGCGGGAGGTGGAGATCCGACGGGTGCCATGGCGGTGGTGTTGAAACTGGTGGTCGGGGCGTGGAGGGAGAGAAAGACGGCGTGATGGGTGGCAGGGTCCGCGGGGCTGGCCTCGGATGGGAGAGCAGGCGTTGGTCAATCCGGAGGGCCAGTTGGATTAGTCCCTCCAGCGTGGTCGGAAGCTCCCGTCCGGCGAGTTCATCTTTAATATCTTTAATCATCTTTGGCGTCTCCCCAGGTGGTCTGTACGGCGAGAGTGCGGAAATCCGCTGTGTATCGGCTCACGGACGACCCTCCCTGCTGCAGATGATACAATTTCATGTCGGTCTCCACCTCAGCAGCAGGATGTTCGAATCTGAGCTTTAGTTTATGGGTGAATTCTGAATTATGAATAAGCAGTATCTGAATCTCATCGGAGAACCGCCGTGGCCCACTCAGCTGCCTGCCCGGATAGCAACGAGATGAGAAGCGCAACGCGCAGTCGGTCTGTGGAGTATCTGGTGGAATTGAACTCAAACACAAGATCCAACGCTGTTAGAAAAACACTGCATTTCCCATCTGTGCCATCCCACTTATCCGGTAGAGCTATAAACACATCAGAAGGGGGGGGGGCGACGGGCGTGGCAACAGCCGACTGAGCAGCCACCCCGCGGAGGGTCGCGTTCTCCTGCCGTAGCTCCGCCACCTCGCGGCGCAGGGCCGCAACGTCTTGGAGGTCCTTTTGGAGAGACGCGACTTCACCACGGAGCTTATTGATCAGTTCGGCATGCTGGTCAACCACATCACAGAGGCGAGCAAACTCCGCTGGGTTTACTGCTTTGGACTCAGTCATTCTGTCACAAGCAACCGAGGGATGAACAGAAAAGCCTTAGCAGTTAGCCCGTGTAGCGTGGATGGTAAACCCAAACGCAGAAGCAGCACAAGTAGGCAGGATAACAACGCGATTAGTTTAAGAACTCTCTTACACGAAGAGCAAGGATCTACACAAATAAACCCGCGTTCTAGAAACACACACTCAATCAAAGAAGCAACCAGAATTGGTGAGTACTCACAGAAAAGTCGACATAGCGTCAGCAAAGGCATGGGCAAACTCAATGACTGAGCAATGTGAAGCGCCATTTTGTCTCCTTTTATGCTTCCTGAAAACCCGACCGTATTACTTCCGGGTCCTAGTGCCGGTCGTGTTACGAGTGTGCATGACAGTAGAGTACTGCTCTAGAGCATGAATGCCTAAAAAAAAAATAATAAAGTCAGTATTTGGTGTCACGATGCTCTAAAGAGACAATTTGTGGAGTTTTATAGGGAAATAATTACTACTACTACTAAAGGGCTACAATGTTTTACTGAGCATCCAGTCATACAAAATTCTGTAACTTCCTGTACTGTAAATAACGTTTACAGATACATGAAAATTCTACTTAAATACCGTAACGCAGCATTTGTACTTCATTTCATTGTAACACTGCGTGTAACTGATACCAGAATCCGTGCCAGAGCTTCACTTTAACCTTGATATTAATATACAGACTCAACCTCAAACCGTATCACAGCTCCGGACTTATAGTACAGGCGGTACCGGATCGCAGTCCTATAGACTGACCTGAACGCACTGCAAATTCAGAGCTACGGTACACACAATCTCTGTCCCCTGCGTATATCTGTTTGTTTTTTCCGTATATTGCTCTGCGTCCCTTTCAGACCCCCGGAGTGTGTGATAAAAGCCTCAGCAGAGGGTAATTATAGTTTTGCACTATCAATACATTGTCAACTTGGCACTCGCCCATTTGTGTCGTCTGAAAATTGCATTGCAGATAAAAACCTAGAGAGATAAATATGTAGGCGTCGGGGGAGGGACGGGGGTGGAGAACGGGTCAGGGGCTTCTGATAGCACGCAGGGAGCCAGAGAGGAGTGTGGAGCTGAATAACTGACATGCACAGAGTACAGAGACGAATCCCCTCCAATAGGGCACAAATAAGTGCTGGGCTTGTTTTTGACTCGGCATGGAGTTTATTTTTGGGCTGTTGTTGACTCAGAGTCCACGCCGAGAGGAACAAGGAGCGAGCTTTTTGGCTGAAAAGAAGTGAAAACTAAACTTCCCATAAAAAATCCTCACTTTTATTTTTGAAGTCTTTAGTTTTGATTCACCTGTTAGCTGGTTAGTATATGGGGGCGAATACTATTGATTCTATTGATGGTCTTATTGTTTCAATACAGAACTATATCAAATTATAGCAGGTCGCCTCGCACTTTCAGAGTCAGGGTTCGATTCCCTCCTTGGGGTCTGTGTGCATGAAGTTTGCATGTTCTCTCCATTATCAGGGGGTTTCCTCCAGGTACTCCGGTTTCCTCCCACAGCCTGTATGTGACTATCACAGTCGTCAAAAAAAACAAAACAAACAAACAAATGGGATTAAACACAATGGTCACCACTGGCCAGCACAGTCACTAGTTGCACTACAGAGGTTCCTAGATGGATGGAAAGTATTCCATAACTGACCAATGTGGGCGTGGCCTATGGAGACAGGGGCTTGCTAGAGCTTTATCCACCATGTTAGTTGTTGCTATAGAAACATGTATCTATCTAATGTATCAGAACACGTGTGCTCTTATAGAAAATAAATTGACAAAATTAATAAAATTCTTTGAATTGAAACTGTTAAATTAAGTCTTCAGACTTCAAACTGTGTATTTGGGATTTTTCGTATATGTCAGGTAGTATAAAAGTTATCATTACTTCTATAAAGGATCAATTTTACCACCAACGGAATATGAAAATGAAGTTGTAAGAATGTAGAGCTCACAAATTGAGCTTTTTATTAGTATTATTATTATTACTTTTGGGGAAGTTGGTTAAAACCCAGTTTATGTTGCCTATGTTGGTCTAGATGTCTCTCTGTACTGTCACTCCTGAGCCTGTATGTGTTTATTAAAGAAACAACTAAACTAATAATGATCACTAAAGTGCTCTGAGCCTGAAGGGCTCCGGTGCGTCTGTGAGCCGCTGCAAGCTTCTCTCGTCAGAGCCGCCCTGAGTGTGTGTGTGTGTGTGTGTGTGTGTGTGTGTGTGTGTGTGTGTGTGTGTGTGTGTGTGTGTGTGTGTGTGTGTGTGTGTGTGTGTGTGTGTGTGTGTGTGTGTGTGTGTGTGTGTGTGTGTGTGTGTGTGTGTGTGTGAGACGGCCTGAACTCTTCACAAGCACTGTGTGTGTGTTTCTGCTTGCTGTCTCTACAGGGGGCGTTTCGGCCAGGTCCATAAGTGTGCTGAGATCTCTTCAGGTCTCGTTCTGGCTGCCAAGATTATAAAAGTGAAGGGGATGAAAGAAAGGGTGAGTGGAAGTGAGAAAAACAAACACACACACGCACGCACGCACGCACACACACACACACACACACACACACACACACACACACACACACACACACACACAGTCAAAACATTATACCCTCGTCTCCTCTACACCCCCAACACCCCCCCCCACACACACACACCCCCGCTTTCAAAAACAGCTTTTATGTGAAAGTCCACTGCCTGTCTTAACTCTCTCTCTCACCCCCCTCCCTCTCCCCCCCTCTATCTCTCTCTCTCTCCCCCTCCCTCTCTCTCTCCCTCTCTCTCTCCCCCCTCCCTCTCCCCTCCTCTCTCTCCCCCCTCTCTCTATCTCTCCCCCCCTCTCTCCCTCTCTCTCTCTCTCCCCCCTCTCTCTCTCTCTCTCTCCCCCTCTCTCCCCACTTCCTCTCTCTCCCCCCTCTCTCTCTCTCTCTCTCTCCTCTCCCCTCTCTCTCCTCTCTCTCCCCCACTCTCTCTCCCCTCTCTCCCCCTCCCTCTCTCTCCTCTCTCTCTCTCTCTCTCTCTCTCTCTCTCGCAGCTTTTGAGGAAGAGGCATATAGGGAACGATATAGTGACCATCATCTTCCAGGAGCCGGGCGCTCTGCCTTTCACACCCCAGAACATTCGCTCTCACTTCCAGCATGTCTTTGTGATCGTCCGCGTTCACAACCCCTGTTCAGAGAACACCTGCTACAGGTACACTTTCCTCTCCTTGTAGACTACTGCTGCCAGTTACCATAGCAACCCTGCCCTGACAGCAGTTGCTGTGGATACTACATGTTAACATAGCAGAGCTTTTTTTTTTTTTTTTTTTTTTTTTTTTTTTTTTTTA